>SMMW01000592.1:3070000-3491471 GCA_004794655.1 Marisa cornuarietis | reverse complement strand
AATACAAAAATACGCTGCGATTTCTGTATGCTTCCCGAGAATCACTCTACTTTCACTTTCGATTCAACTCTCTTAGAAGATACACATGATTAAAGACTTTATGATTAAGACTTCAACACATGATCCATAATCTTTAGTTTAATTGGTTAAAATGGGCTGGTTCTGACACATGTGACAATTGTACTTTTTATTACACAAAATGCAAAAAAACTGAAACTAGAAAAATCAAGCTTAAATGAATAAAAATGATGTCGTATATTTGTATCTTGAAAAAAATTAACAGAACAAGGCTTAATGGCACTGATTGTCTTACCTCTGTCCATTTTAATGGCCAGGCTGCAACCAGAGAAAATCGAAAACCAGAGCAATGGACACTGCTGCACTTCCCTTTGTCTGTCTGTCTGTCAGGAGTGATATCATTGTTGGCAAGAAGCCACAATCAATAGAACAATATAAATAGCATTTAGTCTGGCAAGCGGTTATCTCCCTTAGCTAAGGCATGGTTGAGGTTGCACATTCACTGTTAGTGGCCTTAATATCTCACACTGTTCTTTGTAAGATTACATGGTATCATGCAATTTTATTTTGTTTGGGTATTTTTACCTAGCTTACCTACTGAGATGACCAGGTACTTTACAATTTTAGTTTTGTTCTTGTTATATACCTTTTATTTTACATCTGTTGTTAGTTTAGCATTTTTAGAATTATTTACTGCAATATAATACATGGAAAAGCAGATTAAGACATAAGGAAACAAAATGACACACACACACACACACACACACACACACACACACACACAGCGAAAGAAATCAGAAAACAAACGTGGATTCGCTGTGTATATGAATGTCCCGTGACATTGATGTTGTTCACGAGGGACTGCATGCGGCTCTCGAGTTCCCAGGCCTGCTTTTACCCCTTAAACGACTTAATGAAGTGAGGATCAAGATTATAAATGGTAATATTATAAATGAATGAAAAAACGCACACGCGCATTACATATATATATATAAATACACACACACCAGATCAATTTTTCGAAATATTTAGGCAATTTATTAGGCAATTTATAACGTTTAAGAATTAAGATATTCGCAGGAGGAAAGTATTTGAAATTAAAGCTTTTTATATTAATGACATTCCTTTTTAAATAGTTGCTCCTTTTTTCAATAGTTTTCATTTTTTCTTATAATTTCCCAATTTTTGTGTAGTTGTTAAGTTTGAACATCGACCACCCCCTTTTTTTCTCAGCTATATTTATCTTCAAACCATCCAGAAATACCTAAAACTATTAAATGAATACAGTTATGCACATCAAACCAGAACTAATTATGCACTAACAATTTATACTAAAACAAAGTTGTAAGTAAAGAAAATTTCAGTACAATAAAAAGAAATTATTTTTAAATCACTGCACACACAGAGTACAGATCTAAATGTATAAATAAGTCGATGATAGCCTCTTGACGACTTTTAAGATGAAAATGTATTACTTACTTGACATTAAAAATCAATTTCGAAGTTCTTTAGTCTATTTACTTTACTAAATTTCTGTACACGTTAAATACATGTTGTATGCAATATGCCAACACATATTAGGAGTTTGGACGCTAGCACACAATGTTGACTATGCAACATGTTTTTTCTCATTGTCAGTCACCAGCACCTACAATTGTAGCCAGTGTTTACATCATGTTATAATCCAGTGCAGAATTTAATTCCTCAGAGGGGAAAATGAGATCAAACTAATATGTAATTTTACAATTAACTAGTAATAGAAAACTGCAATTCTGATCTAGCATGTTTATAAATACATATAAAAAACATCTTTCTTAATCTGTTTGGTAGAAACACCAACAGCTTTTCAAGTCAAAACTTGTAACAGTACATTTACAATTATTAGAACGAATAACATGTAAAACACGCATTTTTAAACATACCAACTGCCAAATATAGGCTAAAGTAATTAAGCATGGTCTACTAATGTGCTTGACCTTAAAAGAATATTGCTTTGAAGATAGTGTAATATAACCAGTATACCATTATATCTTCTCTGCTTTATTCACGCGCAGAAACAGTTTACATGTTAAAATTTGGAAAGAGAGACTCCTTATCCTCAAATTTTTCCAGATTACATTCTGGTCCGTGTTATCATAGTTCTCAGATTAAAATAAACTAATTTCCAAACACTTTATTCACTGCTATTTTGGAAAATTTACTTCACTTGGGAAAACCACTTTGTTACCCAAGTAAACATTAAATCAGCAGAAATGAGATCGTTGCTCTCTCTTTACTAGACACAACCATACAAATACCTAGATTCATGAGAATAAATTTTTTGTATTTTTTCCGACACGTTCCTATGCTTTAGTGCCAAGACAGCAAGACTTGTGTGGTTGCTGCAATATATATACTGTGACTCATGACAGGTTTTTAAATATTTTGTATTGATGGATCAGTGTCTAAAGTTTTATAATGAACAGCTTGTTTCTTTTGTGCTTTGTCTGCTCTTACCATCAAACTCTTTCTTGTCCCTAAAGTATATTTTAACATTTTATTACACGAGTAAAATAATAACATTGACTATGTTTCAACATAGTTTGCATATTTCTATACTACATTGATGGCAAAAAAGAGATGAAAAGGAAACCAGAGAGAAATAGATTTTTTGTGTTTGTTAACCATTAAATTCACATTTAAAACAATTATATGAAGCAAATCCTGTTACTGTAAATATAAATTCAATCAACCCTTTTACACTCTCCAGACGAACAGCCTAGTCTCACCTTCATGTACCTAACGTCAATCAGGTCGGACCAAACTAAAATAACCAGAATGAGGCTTAGTGGAGAATATTATAAAATGTATAAAGACCCACCTTCATGTGCATGTGGGGACAGACTTAGCACCCCGCATGTACTGTTGGAATGCAATGAAAATAAACCAGAGAGAGAAGAACTAAAACATTTACTAGATAAGTATAGACTGGGACTAAACCTCAGAAACTGCCTCAACCCACCTAAAGAACTATGGAACAGTATACTGTCACTAGTAGTAGTAATAGCAACAAGCCACCCAAACTCTAGTCTAATATAAAATAAGAATAGGGGTAAACAGGATAACATAGCCATCCACACTGGAAAAAATAAAATAAAATAAAAAAAAGGGGAAGAGCAATACATGGAACCCAACAAAGAAACACAATACACCACCACGGTACACGTGGCAGGACCCCTAAACACTGGCAACAAACGGCAGCAGCAGCAGCAGCAGCAGCAGGAGGAAAGAGGGCAGCAACACTGTAACGACCCATGCAAACTTGGCAGATCAACAATGGATAAAGAGGGCACAAATACAATACACCACCCATGCACACTTGGAAAACCTAAACACCAACAAAAATAGAGGGCACGCACAAAAGTGAAACCACGCATCAAGCACCACAAAACAGCAACCCTTTCCCCACACTCCCCAAAGACCCCATCCCCCACAGTGCGAAATCACCGAGAGGTGGAAGCACTTTCCCTTTCAAAGCCAACAACAACAACAACAACACTCTGTTCCTAATTATGTAAGCTCTTCCCTCACAAAAATAGCATATTTGTCACGTTGGTCCTTGTTTCAAACAGGTGGTAAAACCGTCAAACATGTTGGCTCGAAACAGAAGATGCTGGGAGTGTAGGGATCAAGAGGTGCGTACAGAGTAGACGAGCGCTGAGCGAAGATTCATCTGTCGCCAAGATTTTTCAGCTTGAAAAGAATAAAGTGGTTCTCTCAGATAAATAATGCACGCGATATTTCAGAGAGATTACTTAATGTCGATAGTTATATCAGTTAAATCGTACTTTATTTCTTTACAAATCAACAAGGTCACATCTCCACACTTTGTTTTATTACTAACGTACTTATAGTATTACCTTTGCGTTTTGTTATCTCACGTATGTTACAAACACACACAGTGAGAGCCATAAACTCTATGCACATACACTTTACAGCGTGCACACAGAAAAAACGAAACATGGCTTCTGTTGATTTTATTCTTAAATTGTACACTTGTATTTCCGAAGTATATTAAATAAGTAATTACAATGGTTTTCACCAATTTTATTTACTTCATCTTCTCGATTCGGGTTATTCCCCCCTACATTATTGAGACTAGTTCCTGGATACTGCGTCGAAGTCAATACAAAAATACGCTGCGATTTCTGTATGCTTCCCGAGAATCACTCTACTTTCACTTTCGATTCAACTCTCTTAGAAGATACACATGATTAAAGACTTTATGATTAAGACTTCAACACATGATCCATAATCTTTAGTTTAATTGGTTAAAATGGGCTGGTTCTGACACATGTGACAATTGTACTTTTTATTACACAAAATGCAAAAAAACTGAAACTAGAAAAATCAAGCTTAAATGAATAAAAATGATGTCGTATATTTGTATCTTGAAAAAAATTAACAGAACAAGGCTTAATGGCACTGATTGTCTTACCTCTGTCCATTTTAATGGCCAGGCTGCAACCAGAGAAAATCGAAAACCAGAGCAATGGACACTGCTGCACTTCCCTTTGTCTGTCTGTCTGTCAGGAGTGATATCATTGTTGGCAAGAAGCCACAATCAATAGAACAATATAAATAGCATTTAGTCTGGCAAGCGGTTATCTCCCTTAGCTAAGGCATGGTTGAGGTTGCACATTCACTGTTAGTGGCCTTAATATCTCACACTGTTCTTTGTAAGATTACATGGTATCATGCAATTTTATTTTGTTTGGGTATTTTTACCTAGCTTACCTACTGAGATGACCAGGTACTTTACAATTTTAGTTTTGTTCTTGTTATATACCTTTTATTTTACATCTGTTGTTAGTTTAGCATTTTTAGAATTATTTACTGCAATATAATACATGGAAAAGCAGATTAAGACATAAGGAAACAAAATGACACACACACACACACACACACACACACACAGCGAAAGAAATCAGAAAACAAACGTGGATTCGCTGTGTATATGAATGTCCCGTGACATTGATGTTGTTCACGAGGGACTGCATGCGGCTCTCGAGTTCCCAGGCCTGCTTTTACCCCTTAAACGACTTAATGAAGTGAGGATCAAGATTATAAATGGTAATATTATAAATGAATGAAAAAACGCACACGCGCATTACATATATATATATAAATACACACACACCAGATCAATTTTTCGAAATATTTAGGCAATTTATTAGGCAATTTATAACGTTTAAGAATTAAGATATTCGCAGGAGGAAAGTATTTGAAATTAAAGCTTTTTATATTAATGACATTCCTTTTTAAATAGTTGCTCCTTTTTTCAATAGTTTTCATTTTTTCATTTTTTCTTATAATTTCCCAATTTTTGTGTAGTTGTTAAGTTTGAACATCGACCACCCCCTTTTTTTCTCAGCTATATTTATCTTCAAACCATCCAGAAATACCTAAAACTATTAAATGAATACAGTTATGCACATCAAACCAGAACTAATTATGCACTAACAATTTATACTAAAACAAAGTTGTAAGTAAAGAAAATTTCAGTACAATAAAAAGAAATTATTTTTAAATCACTGCACACACAGAGTACAGATCTAAATGTATAAATAAGTCGATGATAGCCTCTTGACGACTTTTAAGATGAAAATGTATTACTTACTTGACATTAAAAATCAATTTCGAAGTTCTTTAGTCTATTTACTTTACTAAATTTCTGTACACGTTAAATACATGTTGTATGCAATATGCCAACACATATTAGGAGTTTGGACGCTAGCACACAATGTTGACTATGCAACATGTTTTTTCTCATTGTCAGTCACCAGCACCTACAATTGTAGCCAGTGTTTACATCATGTTATAATCCAGTGCAGAATTTAATTCCTCAGAGGGGAAAATGAGATCAAACTAATATGTAATTTTACAATTAACTAGTAATAGAAAACTGCAATTCTGATCTAGCATGTTTATAAATACATATAAAAACATCTTTCTTAATCTGTTTGGTAGAAACACCAGTACATTTACAATTATTAGAACGAATAACATGTAAAACACGCATTTTTAAACATACCAACTGCCAAATATAGGCTAAAGTAATTAAGCATGGTCTACTAATGTGCTTGACCTTAAAAGAATATTGCTTTGAAGATAGTGTAATATAACCAGTATACCATTATATCTTCTCTGCTTTATTCACGCGCAGAAACAGTTTACATGTTAAAATTTGGAAAGAGAGACTCCTTATCCTCAAATTTTTCCAGATTACATTCTGGTCCGTGTTATCATAGTTCTCAGATTAAAATAAACTAATTTCCAAACACTTTATTCACTGCTATTTTGGAAAATTTACTTCACTTGGGAAAACCACTTTGTTACCCAAGTAAACATTAAATCAGCAGAAATGAGATCGTTGCTCTCTCTTTACTAGACACAACCATACAAATACCTAGATTCATGAGAATAAATTTTTTGTATTTTTTCCGACACGTTCCTATGCTTTAGTGCCAAGACAGCAAGACTTGTGTGGTTGCTGCAATATATATACTGTGACTCATGACAGGTTTTTAAATATTTTGTATTGATGGATCAGTGTCTAAAGTTTTATAATGAACAGCTTGTTTCTTTTGTGCTTTGTCTGCTCTTACCATCAAACTCTTTCTTGTCCCTAAAGTATATTTTAACATTTTATTACACGAGTAAAATAATAACATTGACTATGTTTCAACATAGTTTGCATATTTCTATACTACATTGATGGCAAAAAAGAGATGAAAAGGAAACCAGAGAGAAATAGATTTTTTGTGTTTGTTAACCATTAAATTCACATTTAAAACAATTATATGAAGCAAATCCTGTTACTGTAAATATAAATTCAATCAACCCTTTTACACTCTCCAGACGAACAGCCTAGTCTCACCTTCATGTACCTAACGTCAATCAGGTCGGACCAAACTAAAATAACCAGAATGAGGCTTAGTGGAGAATATTATAAAATGTATAAAGACCCACCTTCATGTGCATGTGGGGACAGACTTAGCACCCCGCATGTACTGTTGGAATGCAATGAAAATAAACCAGAGAGAGAAGAACTAAAACATTTACTAGATAAGTATAGACTGGGACTAAACCTCAGAAACTGCCTCAACCCACCTAAAGAACTATGGAACAGTATACTGTCACTAGTAGTAGTAATAGCAACAAGCCACCCAAACTCTAGTCTAATATAAAATAAGAATAGGGGTAAACAGGATAACATAGCCATCCACACTGGAAAAATAAAATAAAAAAAATTGAGGAAGAGCAATACATGGAACCCAACAAAGAAACACAATACACCACCACGGTACACGTGGCAGGACCCCTAAACACTGGCAACAAACGGCAGCAGCAGCAGCAGCAGCAGCAGGAGGAAAGAGGGCAGCAACACTGTAACGACCCATGCAAACTTGGCAGATCAACAATGGATAAAGAGGGCACAAATACAATACACCACCCATGCACACTTGGAAAACCTAAACACCAACAAAAATAGAGGGCACGCACAAAAGTGAAACCACGCATCAAGCACCACAAAACAGCAACCCTTTCCCCACACTCCCCAAAGACCCCATCCCCCACAGTGCGAAATCACCGAGAGGTGGAAGCACTTTCCCTTTCAAAGCCAACAACAACAACAACAACACTCTGTTCCTAATTATGTAAGCTCTTCCCTCACAAAAATAGCATATTTGTCACGTTGGTCCTTGTTTCAAACAGGTGGTAAAACCGTCAAACATGTTGGCTCGAAACAGAAGATGCTGGGAGTGTAGGGATCAAGAGGTGCGTACAGAGTAGACGAGCGCTGAGCGAAGATTCATCTGTCGCCAAGATTTTTCAGCTTGAAAAGAATAAAGTGGTTCTCTCAGATAAATAATGCACGCGATATTTCAGAGAGATTACTTAATGTCGATAGTTATATCAGTTAAATCGTACTTTATTTCTTTACAAATCAACAAGGTCACATCTCCACACTTTGTTTTATTACTAACGTACTTATAGTATTACCTTTGCGTTTTGTTATCTCACGTATGTTACAAACACACACAGTGAGAGCCATAAACTCTATGCACATACACTTTACAGCGTGCACACAGAAAAAACGAAACATGGCTTCTGTTGATTTTATTCTTAAATTGTACACTTGTATTTCCGAAGTATATTAAATAAGTAATTACAATGGTTTTCACCAATTTTATTTACTTCATCTTCTCGATTCGGGTTATTCCCCCCTACATTATTGAGACTAGTTCCTGGATACTGCGTCGAAGTCAATACAAAAATACGCTGCGATTTCTGTATGCTTCCCGAGAATCACTCTACTTTCACTTTCGATTCAACTCTCTTAGAAGATACACATGATTAAAGACTTTATGATTAAGACTTCAACACATGATCCATAATCTTTAGTTTAATTGGTTAAAATGGGCTGGTTCTGACACATGTGACAATTGTACTTTTTATTACACAAAATGCAAAAAAACTGAAACTAGAAAAATCAAGCTTAAATGAATAAAAATGATGTCGTATATTTGTATCTTGAAAAAAATTAACAGAACAAGGCTTAATGGCACTGATTGTCTTACCTCTGTCCATTTTAATGGCCAGGCTGCAACCAGAGAAAATCGAAAACCAGAGCAATGGACACTGCTGCACTTCCCTTTGTCTGTCTGTCTGTCAGGAGTGATATCATTGTTGGCAAGAAGCCACAATCAATAGAACAATATAAATAGCATTTAGTCTGGCAAGCGGTTATCTCCCTTAGCTAAGGCATGGTTGAGGTTGCACATTCACTGTTAGTGGCCTTAATATCTCACACTGTTCTTTGTAAGATTACATGGTATCATGCAATTTTATTTTGTTTGGGTATTTTTACCTAGCTTACCTACTGAGATGACCAGGTACTTTACAATTTTAGTTTTGTTCTTGTTATATACCTTTTATTTTACATCTGTTGTTAGTTTAGCATTTTTAGAATTATTTACTGCAATATAATACATGGAAAAGCAGATTAAGACATAAGGAAACAAAATGACACACACACACACACACACACACACACACACACACACACAGCGAAAGAAATCAGAAAACAAACGTGGATTCGCTGTGTATATGAATGTCCCGTGACATTGATGTTGTTCACGAGGGACTGCATGCGGCTCTCGAGTTCCCAGGCCTGCTTTTACCCCTTAAACGACTTAATGAAGTGAGGATCAAGATTATAAATGGTAATATTATAAATGAATGAAAAAACGCACACGCGCATTACATATATATATATAAATACACACACACCAGATCAATTTTTCGAAATATTTAGGCAATTTATTAGGCAATTTATAACGTTTAAGAATTAAGATATTCGCAGGAGGAAAGTATTTGAAATTAAAGCTTTTTATATTAATGACATTCCTTTTTAAATAGTTGCTCCTTTTTTCAATAGTTTTCATTTTTTCTTATAATTTCCCAATTTTTGTGTAGTTGTTAAGTTTGAACATCGACCACCCCCTTTTTTTCTCAGCTATATTTATCTTCAAACCATCCAGAAATACCTAAAACTATTAAATGAATACAGTTATGCACATCAAACCAGAACTAATTATGCACTAACAATTTATACTAAAACAAAGTTGTAAGTAAAGAAAATTTCAGTACAATAAAAAGAAATTATTTTTAAATCACTGCACACACAGAGTACAGATCTAAATGTATAAATAAGTCGATGATAGCCTCTTGACGACTTTTAAGATGAAAATGTATTACTTACTTGACATTAAAAATCAATTTCGAAGTTCTTTAGTCTATTTACTTTACTAAATTTCTGTACACGTTAAATACATGTTGTATGCAATATGCCAACACATATTAGGAGTTTGGACGCTAGCACACAATGTTGACTATGCAACATGTTTTTTCTCATTGTCAGTCACCAGCACCTACAATTGTAGCCAGTGTTTACATCATGTTATAATCCAGTGCAGAATTTAATTCCTCAGAGGGGAAAATGAGATCAAACTAATATGTAATTTTACAATTAACTAGTAATAGAAAACTGCAATTCTGATCTAGCATGTTTATAAATACATATAAAAAACATCTTTCTTAATCTGTTTGGTAGAAACACCAACAGCTTTTCAAGTCAAAACTTGTAACAGTACATTTACAATTATTAGAACGAATAACATGTAAAACACGCATTTTTAAACATACCAACTGCCAAATATAGGCTAAAGTAATTAAGCATGGTCTACTAATGTGCTTGACCTTAAAAGAATATTGCTTTGAAGATAGTGTAATATAACCAGTATACCATTATATCTTCTCTGCTTTATTCACGCGCAGAAACAGTTTACATGTTAAAATTTGGAAAGAGAGACTCCTTATCCTCAAATTTTTCCAGATTACATTCTGGTCCGTGTTATCATAGTTCTCAGATTAAAATAAACTAATTTCCAAACACTTTATTCACTGCTATTTTGGAAAATTTACTTCACTTGGGAAAACCACTTTGTTACCCAAGTAAACATTAAATCAGCAGAAATGAGATCGTTGCTCTCTCTTTACTAGACACAACCATACAAATACCTAGATTCATGAGAATAAATTTTTTGTATTTTTTCCGACACGTTCCTATGCTTTAGTGCCAAGACAGCAAGACTTGTGTGGTTGCTGCAATATATATACTGTGACTCATGACAGGTTTTTAAATATTTTGTATTGATGGATCAGTGTCTAAAGTTTTATAATGAACAGCTTGTTTCTTTTGTGCTTTGTCTGCTCTTACCATCAAACTCTTTCTTGTCCCTAAAGTATATTTTAACATTTTATTACACGAGTAAAATAATAACATTGACTATGTTTCAACATAGTTTGCATATTTCTATACTACATTGATGGCAAAAAAGAGATGAAAAGGAAACCAGAGAGAAATAGATTTTTTGTGTTTGTTAACCATTAAATTCACATTTAAAACAATTATATGAAGCAAATCCTGTTACTGTAAATATAAATTCAATCAACCCTTTTACACTCTCCAGACGAACAGCCTAGTCTCACCTTCATGTACCTAACGTCAATCAGGTCGGACCAAACTAAAATAACCAGAATGAGGCTTAGTGGAGAATATTATAAAATGTATAAAGACCCACCTTCATGTGCATGTGGGGACAGACTTAGCACCCCGCATGTACTGTTGGAATGCAATGAAAATAAACCAGAGAGAGAAGAACTAAAACATTTACTAGATAAGTATAGACTGGGACTAAACCTCAGAAACTGCCTCAACCCACCTAAAGAACTATGGAACAGTATACTGTCACTAGTAGTAGTAATAGCAACAAGCCACCCAAACTCTAGTCTAATATAAAATAAGAATAGGGGTAAACAGGATAACATAGCCATCCACACTGGAAAAATAAAATAAAATAAAATTGAGGAAGAGCAATACATGGAACCCAACAAAGAAACACAATACACCACCACGGTACACGTGGCAGGACCCCTAAACACTGGCAACAAACGGCAGCAGCAGCAGCAGCAGCAGCAGGAGGAAAGAGGGCAGCAACACTGTAACGACCCATGCAAACTTGGCAGATCAACAATGGATAAAGAGGGCACAAATACAATACACCACCCATGCACACTTGGAAAACCTAAACACCAACAAAAATAGAGGGCACGCACAAAAGTGAAACCACGCATCAAGCACCACAAAACAGCAACCCTTTCCCCACACTCCCCAAAGACCCCATCCCCCACAGTGCGAAATCACCGAGAGGTGGAAGCACTTTCCCTTTCAAAGCCAACAACAACAACAACAACACTCTGTTCCTAATTATGTAAGCTCTTCCCTCACAAAAATAGCATATTTGTCACGTTGGTCCTTGTTTCAAACAGGTGGTAAAACCGTCAAACATGTTGGCTCGAAACAGAAGATGCTGGGAGTGTAGGGATCAAGAGGTGCGTACAGAGTAGACGAGCGCTGAGCGAAGATTCATCTGTCGCCAAGATTTTTCAGCTTGAAAAGAATAAAGTGGTTCTCTCAGATAAATAATGCACGCGATATTTCAGAGAGATTACTTAATGTCGATAGTTATATCAGTTAAATCGTACTTTATTTCTTTACAAATCAACAAGGTCACATCTCCACACTTTGTTTTATTACTAACGTACTTATAGTATTACCTTTGCGTTTTGTTATCTCACGTATGTTACAAACACACACAGTGAGAGCCATAAACTCTATGCACATACACTTTACAGCGTGCACACAGAAAAAACGAAACATGGCTTCTGTTGATTTTATTCTTAAATTGTACACTTGTATTTCCGAAGTATATTAAATAAGTAATTACAATGGTTTTCACCAATTTTATTTACTTCATCTTCTCGATTCGGGTTATTCCCCCCTACATTATTGAGACTAGTTCCTGGATACTGCGTCGAAGTCAATACAAAAATACGCTGCGATTTCTGTATGCTTCCCGAGAATCACTCTACTTTCACTTTCGATTCAACTCTCTTAGAAGATACACATGATTAAAGACTTTATGATTAAGACTTCAACACATGATCCATAATCTTTAGTTTAATTGGTTAAAATGGGCTGGTTCTGACACATGTGACAATTGTACTTTTTATTACACAAAATGCAAAAAAACTGAAACTAGAAAAATCAAGCTTAAATGAATAAAAATGATGTCGTATATTTGTATCTTGAAAAAAATTAACAGAACAAGGCTTAATGGCACTGATTGTCTTACCTCTGTCCATTTTAATGGCCAGGCTGCAACCAGAGAAAATCGAAAACCAGAGCAATGGACACTGCTGCACTTCCCTTTGTCTGTCTGTCTGTCAGGAGTGATATCATTGTTGGCAAGAAGCCACAATCAATAGAACAATATAAATAGCATTTAGTCTGGCAAGCGGTTATCTCCCTTAGCTAAGGCATGGTTGAGGTTGCACATTCACTGTTAGTGGCCTTAATATCTCACACTGTTCTTTGTAAGATTACATGGTATCATGCAATTTTATTTTGTTTGGGTATTTTTACCTAGCTTACCTACTGAGATGACCAGGTACTTTACAATTTTAGTTTTGTTCTTGTTATATACCTTTTATTTTACATCTGTTGTTAGTTTAGCATTTTTAGAATTATTTACTGCAATATAATACATGGAAAAGCAGATTAAGACATAAGGAAACAAAATGACACACACACACACACACACACACACACACACACAGCGAAAGAAATCAGAAAACAAACGTGGATTCGCTGTGTATATGAATGTCCCGTGACATTGATGTTGTTCACGAGGGACTGCATGCGGCTCTCGAGTTCCCAGGCCTGCTTTTACCCCTTAAACGACTTAATGAAGTGAGGATCAAGATTATAAATGGTAATATTATAAATGAATGAAAAAACGCACACGCGCATTACATATATATATATAAATACACACACACCAGATCAATTTTTCGAAATATTTAGGCAATTTATTAGGCAATTTATAACGTTTAAGAATTAAGATATTCGCAGGAGGAAAGTATTTGAAATTAAAGCTTTTTATATTAATGACATTCCTTTTTAAATAGTTGCTCCTTTTTTCAATAGTTTTCATTTTTTCTTATAATTTCCCAATTTTTGTGTAGTTGTTAAGTTTGAACATCGACCACCCCCTTTTTTTCTCAGCTATATTTATCTTCAAACCATCCAGAAATACCTAAAACTATTAAATGAATACAGTTATGCACATCAAACCAGAACTAATTATGCACTAACAATTTATACTAAAACAAAGTTGTAAGTAAAGAAAATTTCAGTACAATAAAAAGAAATTATTTTTAAATCACTGCACACACAGAGTACAGATCTAAATGTATAAATAAGTCGATGATAGCCTCTTGACGACTTTTAAGATGAAAATGTATTACTTACTTGACATTAAAAATCAATTTCGAAGTTCTTTAGTCTATTTACTTTACTAAATTTCTGTACACGTTAAATACATGTTGTATGCAATATGCCAACACATATTAGGAGTTTGGACGCTAGCACACAATGTTGACTATGCAACATGTTTTTTCTCATTGTCAGTCACCAGCACCTACAATTGTAGCCAGTGTTTACATCATGTTATAATCCAGTGCAGAATTTAATTCCTCAGAGGGGAAAATGAGATCAAACTAATATGTAATTTTACAATTAACTAGTAATAGAAAACTGCAATTCTGATCTAGCATGTTTATAAATACATATAAAAAACATCTTTCTTAATCTGTTTGGTAGAAACACCAACAGCTTTTCAAGTCAAAACTTGTAACAGTACATTTACAATTATTAGAACGAATAACATGTAAAACACGCATTTTTAAACATACCAACTGCCAAATATAGGCTAAAGTAATTAAGCATGGTCTACTAATGTGCTTGACCTTAAAAGAATATTGCTTTGAAGATAGTGTAATATAACCAGTATACCATTATATCTTCTCTGCTTTATTCACGCGCAGAAACAGTTTACATGTTAAAATTTGGAAAGAGAGACTCCTTATCCTCAAATTTTTCCAGATTACATTCTGGTCCGTGTTATCATAGTTCTCAGATTAAAATAAACTAATTTCCAAACACTTTATTCACTGCTATTTTGGAAAATTTACTTCACTTGGGAAAACCACTTTGTTACCCAAGTAAACATTAAATCAGCAGAAATGAGATCGTTGCTCTCTCTTTACTAGACACAACCATACAAATACCTAGATTCATGAGAATAAATTTTTTGTATTTTTTCCGACACGTTCCTATGCTTTAGTGCCAAGACAGCAAGACTTGTGTGGTTGCTGCAATATATATACTGTGACTCATGACAGGTTTTTAAATATTTTGTATTGATGGATCAGTGTCTAAAGTTTTATAATGAACAGCTTGTTTCTTTTGTGCTTTGTCTGCTCTTACCATCAAACTCTTTCTTGTCCCTAAAGTATATTTTAACATTTTATTACACGAGTAAAATAATAACATTGACTATGTTTCAACATAGTTTGCATATTTCTATACTACATTGATGGCAAAAAAGAGATGAAAAGGAAACCAGAGAGAAATAGATTTTTTGTGTTTGTTAACCATTAAATTCACATTTAAAACAATTATATGAAGCAAATCCTGTTACTGTAAATATAAATTCAATCAACCCTTTTACACTCTCCAGACGAACAGCCTAGTCTCACCTTCATGTACCTAACGTCAATCAGGTCGGACCAAACTAAAATAACCAGAATGAGGCTTAGTGGAGAATATTATAAAATGTATAAAGACCCACCTTCATGTGCATGTGGGGACAGACTTAGCACCCCGCATGTACTGTTGGAATGCAATGAAAATAAACCAGAGAGAGAAGAACTAAAACATTTACTAGATAAGTATAGACTGGGACTAAACCTCAGAAACTGCCTCAACCCACCTAAAGAACTATGGAACAGTATACTGTCACTAGTAGTAGTAATAGCAACAAGCCACCCAAACTCTAGTCTAATATAAAATAAGAATAGGGGTAAACAGGATAACATAGCCATCCACACTGGAAAAATAAAATAAAATAAAAGGAGGAAGAGCAATACATGGAACCCAACAAAGAAACACAATACACCACCACGGTACACGTGGCAGGACCCCTAAACACTGGCAACAAACGGCAGCAGCAGCAGCAGCAGCAGCAGGAGGAAAGAGGGCAGCAACACTGTAACGACCCATGCAAACTTGGCAGATCAACAATGGATAAAGAGGGCACAAATACAATACACCACCCATGCACACTTGGAAAACCTAAACACCAACAAAAATAGAGGGCACGCACAAAAGTGAAACCACGCATCAAGCACCACAAAACAGCAACCCTTTCCCCACACTCCCCAAAGACCCCATCCCCCACAGTGCGAAATCACCGAGAGGTGGAAGCACTTTCCCTTTCAAAGCCAACAACAACAACAACAACACTCTGTTCCTAATTATGTAAGCTCTTCCCTCACAAAAATAGCATATTTGTCACGTTGGTCCTTGTTTCAAACAGGTGGTAAAACCGTCAAACATGTTGGCTCGAAACAGAAGATGCTGGGAGTGTAGGGATCAAGAGGTGCGTACAGAGTAGACGAGCGCTGAGCGAAGATTCATCTGTCGCCAAGATTTTTCAGCTTGAAAAGAATAAAGTGGTTCTCTCAGATAAATAATGCACGCGATATTTCAGAGAGATTACTTAATGTCGATAGTTATATCAGTTAAATCGTACTTTATTTCTTTACAAATCAACAAGGTCACATCTCCACACTTTGTTTTATTACTAACGTACTTATAGTATTACCTTTGCGTTTTGTTATCTCACGTATGTTACAAACACACACAGTGAGAGCCATAAACTCTATGCACATACACTTTACAGCGTGCACACAGAAAAAACGAAACATGGCTTCTGTTGATTTTATTCTTAAATTGTACACTTGTATTTCCGAAGTATATTAAATAAGTAATTACAATGGTTTTCACCAATTTTATTTACTTCATCTTCTCGATTCGGGTTATTCCCCCCTACATTATTGAGACTAGTTCCTGGATACTGCGTCGAAGTCAATACAAAAATACGCTGCGATTTCTGTATGCTTCCCGAGAATCACTCTACTTTCACTTTCGATTCAACTCTCTTAGAAGATACACATGATTAAAGACTTTATGATTAAGACTTCAACACATGATCCATAATCTTTAGTTTAATTGGTTAAAATGGGCTGGTTCTGACACATGTGACAATTGTACTTTTTATTACACAAAATGCAAAAAAACTGAAACTAGAAAAATCAAGCTTAAATGAATAAAAATGATGTCGTATATTTGTATCTTGAAAAAAATTAACAGAACAAGGCTTAATGGCACTGATTGTCTTACCTCTGTCCATTTTAATGGCCAGGCTGCAACCAGAGAAAATCGAAAACCAGAGCAATGGACACTGCTGCACTTCCCTTTGTCTGTCTGTCTGTCAGGAGTGATATCATTGTTGGCAAGAAGCCACAATCAATAGAACAATATAAATAGCATTTAGTCTGGCAAGCGGTTATCTCCCTTAGCTAAGGCATGGTTGAGGTTGCACATTCACTGTTAGTGGCCTTAATATCTCACACTGTTCTTTGTAAGATTACATGGTATCATGCAATTTTATTTTGTTTGGGTATTTTTACCTAGCTTACCTACTGAGATGACCAGGTACTTTACAATTTTAGTTTTGTTCTTGTTATATACCTTTTATTTTACATCTGTTGTTAGTTTAGTATTTTTAGAATTATTTACTGCAATATAATACATGGAAAAGCAGATTAAGACATAAGGAAACAAAATGACACACACACACACACACACACACACACACACACACACTCACACACACACTCACACACACGCACACAGAAAGAAATCAGAAAACAAACGTGGATTCGCTGTGTATATGAATGTCCCGTGACATTGATGTTGTTCAAGAGGGACTGCATGCGGCTCTCGAGTTCCCAGGCCTGCTTTTACCCCTCAAACGACTTAATGAAGTGAGGATCAAGATTATAAATGGTAATATTATAAATGAATGAAAAAACGCACACGCATATATATATATACACACACCAGATCAATCTTTCGAAATATTTAGGCAATTTATTAGGCAATTTATAACGTTTAAGAATTAAGATATTCGCAGGAGGAAAGTATTTGAAATTAAAGCTTTTTATATTAATGACATTCCTTTTTAAATAGTTGCTCCTTTTTTTCAATAGTTTTCATTTTTTCTTATAATTTCCCAATTTTTGTGTAGTTGTTAAGTTTAAACATCGACCACCCCCTTTTTTTCTCAGCTATATTTATCTTCAAACCATCCAGAAATACCTAAAACTATTAAATGAATACAGTTATGCACATCAAACCAGAACTAATTATGCACTAACAATTTATACTAAAACAAAGTTGTAAGTAAAGAAAATTTCAGTACAATAAAAAGAAATTATTTTTAAATCACTGCACACACAGAGTACAGATCTAAATGTATAAATAAGTCGATGATAGCCTCTTGACGACTTTTAAGATGAAAATGTATTACTTACTTGACATTAAAAATCAATTTCGAAGTTCTTTAGTCTATTTACTTTACTAAATTTCTGTACACGTTAAATACATGTTGTATGCAATATGCCAACACATATTAGGAGTTTGGACGCTAGCACACAATGTTGACTATGCAACATGTTTTTTCTCATTGTCAGTCACCAGCACCTACAATTGTAGCCAGTGTTTACATCATGTTATAATCCAGTGCAGAATTTAATTCCTCAGAGGGGAAAATGAGATCAAACTAATATGTAATTTTACAATTAACTAGTAATAGAAAACTGCAATTCTGATCTAGCATGTTTATAAATACATATAAAAAACATCTTTCTTAATCTGTTTGGTAGAAACACCAACAGCTTTTCAAGTCAAAACTTGTAACAGTACATTTACAATTATTAGAATGAATAACATATAATACACGCATTTTTAAACACACCAACTGCCAAATATAGGCTAAAGTAATTAAGCATAATCTACTAATGTGCTTGACCTTAAAAGAATATTGCTTTGAAGATAGTGTAATATAACACCATGCTATTATATCTTCTCTACTTTATCCACGCGCAGAAACAGTTTACATGTTAAAATTTGGAAAGAGAGACTCCTTATCCTCAATTTGCTCCAGATGACATTCTGGTCCGTGTTATCATAGTTCTCAGATTGCAATGAACTCATTTCCAAACACTATTTTGGAAAATTTACTTCACTTGGGAAAACCACTTTGTTACCCAAGTAAACATTAAATCAGCTGAAATGAGATCGTTGCTCTTCCTTTACTAGACACAACCATACAAATACCTAGATTCATGAGAATAAATTTTTGTATTTTTTCCGACACGTTCCTATGCTTTAGTGCCAAGACATCAAGACTTGTGTGGTTGTGGCAATATATACTGTGACTCTTGTATTGATGGATCAGCGTCTAAAGTTTTATAATGTTTCTTTTGTACTTTGTCTGCTCTTACCATCAAACTCTTTCTTGTCCCTAAAGTATATTTTAACACTTTATAACACGAGTATAATAATAACACTTGCCTATGTTTCAACATAGTTTGCATATTTCTATACTACATTGATGGCAAAAAAGAGATGAAAAGGAAACCAGAGAGAAATAGATCTTTTGTTTGTTAAACATTAAATTCACATTTAAAACAATTATATGAAGCAAATCCTGTTAATGTAAATATAAATTCAATCAACCCTTCTACACTCTGTTCCTAATTATGTAAGCTCTTCCCCCACAAAAATAGCATAATTGTCACGTTGGTCCTTGTTTCAAACAGGTCGTAAAACCGTCAAACATGTTGGCTGCGAAACAGAAGATGCTGGGAGTGTAGGGATCAAGAGGTGCGTACAGAGTAGAGGAGCGCTGAGCGAAGATTCATCTGTCGCCAAGATTTTTCAGCTTGAAAAGAATAAAGTGGTTCTCTCAGATAAATAATGCACGCGATATTTCAGAGAGATTACTTAATGTCGATAGTTATATCAGCTAGGAAACAAAACAGGTTGCAGATGTCGTTGATCAGTTCTGGAGTGTAAGGGTCAAGAGCTCCAAAGAGAGAAGGCGGACACTGGCACCAGCGATCAGGATAAATCTTCTTAGGACGCCGAGCGTTGTCAAGTTGTAAAGCAAGAAGCGGCTTGCGTGTGGTGTCTCCAGAACACATCTCGGGAAGCACCTGAAGGAAAATGTCACAAAACTCGCGTGAAAAATCTTTGGAGCCACAGAGCACCAAGAGAATCTGAGATTTTTCGGCATTTTCGTGGATAGTCCAGATTTCGTGGTCATAAGGTCTGACATCATCATCGTCTGACATGCACGTGACGCGCAGCCCGCACACATTTTGTAAAATGTCCTTGATATTCAGACCTTTGACTTTCATATCATCGTCATCGAGGTCATGAAGGATCATCACATGCCACCATTTCCGCTCCAGATCTTCGCTCCAACCATCGTCCACGTACTTCCTTTGAGTCTCTTCGTCAGTATGGGAGAATTTGGGTTGAATTGCCTGAAAAAAGCATCTCTTTATCATTTTGTCATCAATAGAACCAGTTGGTGTTTCCCTATTTTTTAAGAGCTTTTCCCTGGCAGCCATAACACGAACCCGTTTTGGAAGGTCGGGATCTGACCACTGACGAACTAGTTCTTCTTCCTTGGTTGTTTCCAGCATACTCAGGAATAGCAGGGCATCGTCATAACGCTCGAGGTTAGCGTAACAATTTAGCTGCTGCTCCAGAAACGCGGGATCAGTTGTTTCCTTGGGACTAAATTTAGACATCTCGTCCAAAAAATTAAGGCATTCTGCATAGTTCTTAATCATTTCAAAAAGTTTAGCCAACTCTTTCATTTGACGGTATGGCGATGAACTGGTTTTGGCTGCATTGCAAAGTTCATGGAATGAAGGCCAAAGAGTTTTAAAGTCAGGAACGCTTTCGGGAAGTGACGACACAACCTGACACTGCAACTGTATAGCAGTTTGCAGTAGCCTGCAGCCCTCGGATGCGTAATTTTCTTTGTCATTTTCGTCGCTAGCGTTAGAACTTTTCTTCATGAAGAGGAAGGCAGACTGCTCGTGCGCATTAATAATTTGTAATGGGCTTGCTCGAGATTCCGTCTCGTTAATAAGTGTATAGAACTGGCTTAGAGCCTTGTCATCTTCACCAAGTGACACATACAATAGTCCTAGATCATAGACAGCTGGAGAATTTTCCTTGTGAGACAATCTTATGGACTCTTGAAAATGATACAGTGCATCCGAAACATACTTGTGATCGAGCTTTAGCGAGAATAACCGTTTTGGCGATTTTATAATGTGTACGTACGCTTCAGTCGCAGTTTGCTGACTGAATTGAGGCTCCTTGACTGCCATCCTCAGCATCCTGTTTGAAAGTTCCTGCTTACTGGGATCTGAGCTATTGCTTTCTCCGTGAAACTGTTTTGATTGACTTTTCTGCCAGCAGACGGCCATTCTTACAAATGTGTTCCCGAGGTAATGATGGGCAGTTGTTGTTGGTCTGATTGCGATGGCGCGCTCAAGTATTTCTCGAGATTTGTCCAATTTATGTTGATTTTTAAAAAATTTCCCACACTTCGCAAGCACATGAACATCTGCTGGTGCTAGCTGGACAGCTTCTTCGTAACACTGTTGAGCAGTTATACCTTTTTCTTTTGCCCTTTCCATGACAATTGAGAGCTCAGCATTCCACCATTGTTCCAGAAGCATGCCAAGCTCAACCAGAGCCTGTGCTCTTTGTCCTTCTGGAGCGATGCTGTTCCTGATGTCCCAGAGAAGGTCAAAGGATCTCAAAGACCTCTGCGATGTTGAATCAGAAGATATACGAAAGTGCAGTCGGTAATTAGTGTGTGTAAAACGCCTCAGAACGAGTGCCAGGCCTAACTTCCATGTGTAGTCGAGCGGTCTGCTCTGGACGACTTCTTCAAAACTGTCTGCTGCCAGTTTTGCAAACGTCATCCCCATTCTGGAGTAGCAATATGCTATCTCACCTTTAGCGTCAGTTATCTTTTCTTGAAAGTTCGCCAGCTCTCGGAGTTCTTGTAATTTTTTAACAATTTTCTCTCCTTCTACTCTTTGGCCTCTTTCCCAAGTCATAACAGCCATGTTCCCCAAAGCTACAATATTAGTGTCATTATCTGGTGATGTCAAAACTTTATTTGTCTCTTTGACTGCGTTATCAACCTCTTTGATGAGAAACAAGAGAAACGCGGTGAGATTAGAGATGCATGTGACCTCTTTTGGAGTGTGATAATTGCTGTTATCCATTCTTTCTGATTTTAGCCGATCTAAAATGTTTTGCTTGCGTTCCAGTGTGAGTTCGGAGTGATCTTTGAGCTGAAAAAGGTTGGGGAATTCTTGTAGCTTCTCTCGAAAGTTCTGTCTGTCTTTCACAAGAGTTTCGTGCTGTGCCCTGTACAAGGCCTGGCCACCTGTAAATAAGGACAAAACTGACGACCTAAAAATTATGTTCATTGTTTATTGTCTATAATGTTGCATTGGAAATTTGCAAAGCAAAGCAATTTATGACAAAACATAATCATTTATTAAAAGATTTACAAAGGAAATGATAATTTTACATGAAAAAATGCAAAACATTGAAACATTATTCGTCGGTAAAACTCAGATTCAGTAGTGCGCGTTTCCAGCCCATATACCTCTCTGCTTTTAAAGAACTCACATCAATCTTCACAATGTAAGATCAACAATGAAAATACAAAAGAACAACATAGGTCATGCCGTCAAAGGTAAGACTCGAACCTCGGAGTTTTAAGTGATTCATACCCGTGCTTAACGATTTCACAGGCTACTCTGATAACCTTACACTAACCAAGGAAGGAAGATGGCAAATGGTAGAGGTGCAATAATAATGTATACCAGTATAACTAACGTCTTAGCTTGGCTTTTTGCGAGATAAAAAATATTGCTAAATTAAGAGTAACTCCAGTGTTGTTTGCTTAAATTATATATACCACCATGGTAAGGCGTGCTGCTAATTATACAAAGTGGTAAACGTGTTGAATTCAAAGCCGTTGTTATTCGGGCAAGGTGCCAGAGTGTCAAACCTCCAACGTCCAAGTTAACTAGTTATACTGTGGCTAATATGTCGACTAGCAAGTTCAGACTTGCTCAACATTTTGACTCAAGTTCCAATGTACCAATCATTTGTGTTAGTTGATTTCCAGTGGTTTCTATACAGAGCTTTCCCAAACTTGGCCAAACGTTATACGACCCTTCGCTGGTTAAGAATGGTCTTTACATCGTGACCTTCCTCTCTTCGTCAATAATGGGATACGGCTAGTGATAATTGTAAAATACTTTGTCAGTAACCCCCTATCCGTCCCCGTCTTTTCTCTCCCATATAGAGTAGCTTAGAGTAAGTATAACTTTGTTATAAGAAATGCTTAAAAGCAAGGAAAAGCAACGTTAGACAAATCTGTGTACATTAAGGACAATAACCGTTCAGATACGCAAGCGCAGACGAAACTTCATGCACACATACCTCTACTCGCGTATGCCTGCCCGGCACGCACACAAAAGATGAAAATGGTTTCCATGTAAAATTTGTAGTTTTATTTCTGAAGTGTAACATAAATGTTTTTCACAGATCGGGTTTATTTCGTTTTTGCGACCCCCGTCCCAAAAAACACAAACACAGAGAGAGAGAGAGAAAGTGTGTGGAGACCCGTCCTCAACAGTCTGACGTTGAGTTACAGATAAGAAATACTGCAATTTTCTAAATTGCTTCCCGAAAAGCTACTTTCTCTTTCGATTGTTACTCGGCTTTGAGACAAACTTTGTTTTAAAGCCACTTCAATATTACAAATCGTGCTTTATTTCTTTACAAATCAACAATGGTTGTCTAATATGCACGTACTACATCTGTTTCTTACGGCACCTAAAGCGCAAAATACTCTATAAAATTAAGAAATAGTCTTTTACTGTATACAGATTTTATTGTAATGGCTGAAATCTATGAAGAGGGAATAAAGCGAAAATGTTAAAATAACTCTTGATGCTTTACCTTTCTGTCGGCCTGTGTCCATTTTGCTGATTAGACTACAGCTAGGGAAGATTCAAAACCAGAGTAAGTGCTTACTGCTGCACTCGCCTCACTCTGACCTTCGTGAGTGATATCGTCTTTGACAAGAAGCCAACATGAGTAGAACGATATAAAAAGTATTCGATAATACTTCCTCCATATCCCATATCAATAGTAAAGGTAGCCCCGTGCTTTAAAGGATTAGTGGGTGCACAATGTTTACTAATGATAAGGCTAAGTTCAGTGTAAGATACTGTTTCCTCTTAGCTGGGTAAATACCCCCTTTCGTTTTGTGGTATATGCCTACAAACATTACCATGCACGGAAAGGGAAAAAAAACGCAGAAGCCAGGTTTGTAGATAGATAAGCTTTCGGTGTGAAGGGCACAGCCAGTGGGACCATATGTTAATTAGGCGTGTTTGTGTACTAACAAGATTTTGACCTCTTTCTATGCATGGGGATGTCTGCGGACGTGTATATGTTAAAAAAAGAGTTTATATTCAACAGAATTTGTGGAAATAAAATCTTGCATTTAGATTTTCCCAGTTGTTAGCGAAAAATTCCTTTCTATTAGGTCTTTAGCCACAGGTATATAGCTACTGTATTACGGGATATTTTAGTATGGGGAAAAGACAGCAAGTCTAAATCATAATAATCAGATCTCAAAAACACTTCAAAAAGTGTTCATCTGCATCCCCTTCAGAGATGAAGGTGATGTTTGGTAGTTGAGACGACCTCCAGCATGGTAGTAATTCTTGGTAGTAATGACGCTAAGGTGGTACGTGATGATGTTTTCCGCATGCACGAATAAGTAATAAATATATTATTATTGTTGTTCAAAAGAACAAGTTACAATGTTCCTACGTGTAATGGTTTTACAGCAATTATAAAACTTTCTCGTTTATAACAAACAGTTTCCTTAAAATTGCGATGTTTTAATAAAGAAAATAAAATTTACAAAGTGTACAGCAAACGAAAATCTGAATTAATCTTTTGACTGCATAGTTAGTTACGTTCAGATTAAACATAAAAACCAGTTACAACGTAAAATTAGTATGTCTTCTCTCTGTAATACGGATATCCATTCTGGGGCCAGTTGCACAACACATTTCTAATTTTAAACACTTTTAGGCCAAATCTATTCAGATAATCAGTTTAAAGCGCACGCCACAATTTTAAAACTGCTTTAAGTACGATTCACATGTATAAGTCTGACTTTCCGTCCTGTCAGTACAATTTCTTGTATGTTCTTGTGCAATGCATCTAAAGGGCAGAGAAGAGATTTTGCTTCTTTAGAACAGTTTTAAGGTTTAGAAACATGTTGTGCAACCAGCGCCGGCACGTTAACGTATAAAATGAAAGAAAAACTGACCCTCAATATACAGCTCTCAAGGCGCAACTAAAATTCTATTACATATATTTTAGTAGAATATAATTATATATCAAACGAAAATTTACTAAACAGCATTACCAGGTTATTCCAAAATGATAATTTTCGTTTTAGCACTTTTAGAAGTTACCCTTTGAAAGTGTCAGCTTGCAAGTCCTTGGCACTACAAAGATTCCTGGCGCAATAGACACAATAAACACGCCATTCAGCTGCTTATTTGTCGCTGTCTTCCATATTGTAATTAAAGACTTGTCATGTGCGATACTGCAAGAAGTGTTGTAGGAGAATCATTTGCCATAATGCAGTGGTATAATCTTATGAATCTGGTAAACTATAGCTAAACGTAAAAAAGAATCTAGCAGCAAAAACGATAATCGTCGAAGCAGTCCAGAACTTTGGTCACTCTTGTTACACACCATAATGCAATACAAAACCATGCAATACAGTCCACCAAAAGAGCAATGCAATGTTTTCATTAACTCATTAACTACAAATATTACAAATAAAAAGCTAATTGCTTAATCAAGGATTCTAAAATATCGCATCTTATTAAAGGCAGAGAAATGGTACATGATTCTCTGAACTATGCTTTATTTGATGTTAAGCAAGAGACATGATTAAACAAGGTTAGGGTTAAAATCATCACCTGCAGCAGCTAATGCCATAATTTTCTTTTTCTTTTGTTTCTCTCCTACTCCTCTCCCCTCATTTCCCTTTCTTTAGTTTCTTTCTACTGTGGTCCCATCGACCAACACAGTAGATAGATACTATATAAATAAGAATATTAAACAGTCCATACAAACGTAATATATAGCCCTCCACAAATACATACATCCAGGAATAAAAGCAGACATTTTATGCATTAAAAGAAAATATAATTACACTGTAACATGCATTCCAGTAGCATGTAAAGTGGAAATCGAAAAACTGGTGGACACAGATAATAATCACACGGGCACTTAAAAGTAATGTTATTTATAATTCAGTTATTTATAATGTCGTTGGTAATATCTAACACGTAGCATTTCATTTGCTGATAGTGTACACACCCTTTCTTAAATAGAAATAAATAGACAGAAAGTAGTAAGAAGTGTTTTAAACAAAACATTATGGCCAACATTAACACAAACGTCATTGGCATCTGTTTGATTCACTCAGACACATGGTCTTAAGTAGTATGAGCTTTAATTGTATCATTTTAATTCGAAGCTGTCAAAAATTTTCCTTCGGTCCCACCACATCTGCACCTGCTCTTGAAGACTTCCGTCGAGTACCTGGCACTAGAATTTCTAAGGACAAGTCATTATTTAAGCAATGTTCCAGAAAGATCACTTGCAATCGACAGTTATGTCAGCTAGGAAACAAAACAGGTTGCAGATATCGTTGATCAGTTCTGGAGTGAAAAGGTTAAGAGCTCCAAACAAAGAGGGCGGACACTGGAACAAACGATCCACAAAAAGAATATTTGGGCGTTGAGCGTTGTCGATCATTAAAGCAAGAAGTGCGTTTGGTTTGCTGTCACCAACAACATGTCTTTGTGAAAGTAATATCACAACGTTCGCCAAAAATTCATTCGGAAACTCGTTTGGACCACAGAGTAACAAAAGAATACGTGATTTCCTGGCTTTATTCATTAAAATCTTGTTGCCACTGTCATCTGAATGATCACGGTCATTGTCTGACATGCACGTAACGCGCAGTCCGCACACGTTTTGTAAAATGCCTTT
The DNA here is from genome assembly GCA_004794655.1 of Marisa cornuarietis. NCBI lineage: Eukaryota > Metazoa > Mollusca > Gastropoda > Architaenioglossa > Ampullariidae > Marisa > Marisa cornuarietis. The sequence goes on along the minus strand of SMMW01000592.1, from coordinate 3,464,599 downwards.
AATCGTCAGACCTTTCACCTTCATGTCGTTATCGTCCTGATCGTGAAGGATCATCACGTGCCAGCATTTTTTCATCTTGCTCTTCGCTACAGCCATCTTCCAAGTACGTCCTTTGGGTCTCTTCGTTGGACACGTAGGATCTTGTCTGAATCGCCTGTTAAAAGCATTTCTTTATCATCTCATCAGTGGAAGCTGATGGCGTATCGGTGAGTGTCAATAGATTTTTCCTTGCAGCCATAACACGAACTCGTCTAGGAAGTTCTGGATCTGACCACTGATGTACTAATTCTTCTTCTGCCGTTGCCTCCAGCAAGCTCACGAATAACACGGCATCATCAAGTTGCCCACATTCAACGTACTGTTTCAGCCTTTTCTCCAGAATCGTGGGGTTTGAAGTGTCCTGGGGTCTAAATACAGATACATTATTTAGAAACGTTAGGTAATCCGAAAAGACTTTGATCATTACAAAGAGTCTGCTTATCTCTTTCAGTTGATGTTCTGGAGACTTCCTCCCGCTAGCTACACAGCACAAGTCATAGAATGAGGGTCTGACGGTTGAGAGTTCAGACCCAAGAGTGGGAAGTGACGAAACAACCTGACACTGCATCTGCAAAGCAGCTTGCAGCAGCCTGCAGCCTTCAGCAGCGTATTTTTGTCTTTCTTTCTCATTTCTCGCTCTAGTCTTTTTTCTCATGTAGATGAGCCCTGCCTGTTCATGCGCATTGATCAACTGCATTGGGCTGCCTTCTGATTCTGTCTGGTTAAGTAGCGTAGAGAACTGGTTAAGAGCCTGATCATCATCCCCAACACAGGCATACAGTACTCCTAGATCGTAGAGAGCTGGTGAATTGTCCCCATGAGACACTTCAATCGCCTGCTGATAATGATATATCGCAGCTTGAACGTATTCCTGGTCCGGTTGTAGTGACCCTGGTCTTATTGCCGAATTCACGGTGTTTCTGTACTCGTTGGAAGAAGCACTAGGACAACGCTGAGTAAAATTAGTCTCGATATTTTCGTCTCTAACAGTCAAGCGTGAAATATTCTTTGCAAGGGCCGATGCACAATTTTCAGTTCCCGATTGGCGCTGATCAGAAAAAGTCTCTTCAAACAGCCGTTCTCTTTCATTTTGGCTTCCTCCTTCATTGTGACGTCCTCCTAGTTGGGGTCTATCCCATGTACGTCCTCCTCTGTTTTGTCTCCATGAATATGAATTAGACCCTCGTCCATTGCCATATTGCCTTTCTCCTGCCCTTTCTCTCCAAATTTGACTCAACTGGCATTTCTCTTGTTTCGCCATTTTATTAAATGTGATCCCAAGGTAATGGTGGGCAGTTGTTGTCGGTCTGATTGAAATGGCGCGCTCAAGAAGCTCACGAGCTCTCGGTAATTGGTTCCTATTTTTGAAAAAATTCCCGCTGTACGTGAGCACGTGCGCGTCAGTGGGCGCTAGTTCTACGGCCTCTTCGTAACACTGTTCAGCAGTTATCTGATGTCTCGCCTTTACGTTCACGCCTTCAAACTCAGGAGACTTTGCGTATTGCAGCAATGTACCCAGTTCCACCAAGGCTTCCGCTCTCAATGTGTTGGGGGCGTCGCTGTTCTTGATTTCCAAGAGAAGGTCAAACGCTCTTAGGGACCGTTGAGACGTTAACTCACAAGGCATTTGAAAGTACATTCTATAATTAATGTGTGTGGAACGCCTCAGAACGAGTGCCAGGCCATACTTCAAAGCGTAGTCAAGTGGTCTGGTCTTGACGACTTCTTCAAACATGTCCACTGCTAGTGGTGCAAAGATCATACCCATCCTGGAATAGCAGTAAGCGATTTCAGCTTTAGCGTCCAGCACCTTTTCTTGAAAGTTTTCCTGCTTGCGGAGTTTCTCTAACTTTTTAACGAACCTTTCTCCTTCTTCCCTGTTTCCCATTTCCCACTTCATTACAGCCAGGTGTGCCAAGGTAACAATATTAGTGTCGTTGTTTGGTGATTTTAACACTTCGTCAATCTCTCCCACTGCCTTGTCGTAATCTTTCTTCATGAACAACAGAAAGGCGATGAGATTAGAAGTGACTGTATTCTCTGCTGCTGTGCAATGTTGATCACCGGTCTCTCTGCTTAAGCGTAATTTATCTAAAATATTTTGCTGCCGTTTTTGTGTCAGCTCGCTGTAATCGTTTCGATGGAAAAGATTAGGAAATTTCCTTAGCTTCTTTCGAAAGATTTCTCTCTCTTCTCTAATAGCGTCGTCTCTTATCCTGTAAGGAGACTGTCCACCTGTAAAAAGAAACATGAATAGTACTGCCCCGTTATGTAGGTAACACTAGTTGATCAGTGAAGCAGAATGGTATCACAATCTTTACTTCCTGTTTCATGTTGCTTAGTTGAACAGTATAATGGAAAATTGAAAGAAATTTGTGAAATAGTAAGATTGTTCGCCAAGAGTTAATGTTCCTGCTGCTCTTATGATAAGAGGGAAAGAGAAAGTGTAAAAAGAGTGTAGGAAGTGAAAGCTGAAATTTTATTCAACTGATTTGTCTACTTTCGTTTCAACCCCCAAAACAAGAACAACAGTTATAGTATGACGTCAACACTGTCTCTAAAGCTTTTGATTCGTGCACCGCCCCTACCACCTCAAACGTTCATAATTTCACGAGGTACGAATAGGGGCCGGAGTAAACAGTCGGTGGTGCTGACCAGCAGCTTATCTCCTCAATAGTACCGTGTTTCCCCCAAAAAGACCGGTTCTTATATTAACTCTTGGCCCAAAAGAGGCTTATTTTCAGATGTATTATTTTTTCACGTAGAAAAAAAATTTTATTCACGATCGAAAATCTTCATTGGCACCTATGAAATGTTTAGAGACTTGATTCTCCCAACGAAAACGGCCTACTGTGTAAGTTTTTTGGTACTTATACATAAGCGTTTACCTCTCGTCCAAAGGTGCCCAATTGGGCATTTACAAATATTAAATTATAATTTATATTATTAATTTATAATTTAATTATTTATATATCAATATCGTTATAATTCAATAATTTCGTCCGTCTTAACTAGGACTTACATGGGGTAGAGCTTATATCAAGAACATTCCGAAAAATCATTCTATGGCTTTTTTTGGGTGGGGGGTTAGGTCTTATTTTGGGGGAAACACGGTAGCTGTATAAGGTACAACTAACAACCAACGCGGCCTTTCAAAGTGTCATGCAGCTCAGAGCAAAGCAAAGTACAGACTTCTGTATTAATCCCCTACCTATTCGAGACGAAGGTAGCTGACAATCAGGCTTTTGTACCCTGGCAAGGATAGAGTGGTTTGGCAGCATATCCCGTAATCTAATATTGTGTCTGTCTTGTGTGACGCCACCAAAGCTCAGTAGAGTTGTTAGTGTGAACAGGTCTTTGTATATACGCAAAGGTAAGGACAAGCAGATCTGCAACTGTGCTTGATGAATGTCTGAGGTCTGTTGTGCAAGGCTGAATGAGTAGTCTAGGTGATAGTTGTGTCCGTGACTTAGAAGATAGGCTTCTTGATCGATACTTCCTTTCTCAGAAATGTATTCACCTTAACTCTCTACTTTCATTTTCGTTTTCGACTGTAGTTCATTGGACCTGTGAAAAACGAAAGTTTACTTTTAAGGATTACTGAGTGACTTGGCAAATTCTACTGATTAGCAAATGAACACCGGCCGTTTGAAAATACATTATGTAAAAATAGTCCAAACTGATTTCCCTTAGTAGCCGCGATGACCTTCCTGGGCTGGTTATAAGAGAAATTTTGTCAATGGAAATGAAAAGATATCCTGGAGATATAATAATCTTAAAAACGACCGTCTTTACTTGTAACTGTCATACACGAGTATTCGAGCAATGAATTTAAGAACATGCCGAGTGGAATGTTTCGCTGTACCTTTCATAATCATACAAATTGATAGATGGGCTGAAGGCTCATACTCCACAAAATGTGAGTTAAGCAAGTACGGTTCAGTTATTATAACGCCTTACCTTCCAGATGCCTTCTGTCCATTTTTATCTTCAAAGTGCAGTTGAAATGAAGAATCAGTATACAAGTGCCCAATGTTGCACTGAATTCTCTCTAGAAAATATATCATCTGTTGTCAGAGGGGATACATTCCTAGAACCATAAAAATAGCTGGACATATTTGTCTGCATGGGCTTTTGTGTCCTTTCGGTTTACAATTAGTCGTCGCCGCTCTGTTGGGCGTACCAAAACGAAACCAGGCGCTGATCTGTCACATTGGATGATGTCACATCGGGAAAGAGTGCAGACTGTAGATTCTGACGATCGTAGAAAGACATTCGAGACAAAGCCATCCCCATGATAAAAGTGTTGTCTAGTTAGGCCAGGAGCGCGAATCTCCTTATTAAATGCGATTGTGTTGTTGAAGGTACTGGGGAGAAATCTATCATGTGATAACTTTTGATGTGACAGGAGGATCTCTCACAATTAAAGTCTAGACAGACGCGTTCACATCCAGAGACCACTTAAGTGCTTAAAAGGGCCCTCCAGAGACCACTTAAGTACTTAAAAGTCCATTGTGTACAGGCTTTTAAATAAACATTATTTAAGGCTAGAGAGAGCCAAGCGTGGACAGTGGCGGGGTTGCCTTTAGTACAGGTGTGAAAGGTGTCTAGGGCAGGGTCCTGCATGGTGCGACGGCTGCGCCTGGCGGCGGAACAGAAAGAAAGCATCCGGGGGGCTTGTCACCTGGCCGGCGGGACTACCAGCATGGCTTGCTGAAAAAAGCAATCTTTCTTGTCCACCCCGCCACCTGTATGTAAAGCTAGAGGTAGCCCACTGATCAGTAGGGGATGTGGTTTTTTTATCTGTTGTGGCTGGGAAATTAGTGACTGGTTGAAGGGTGTTGGTTGTGTGTTTGTCCAGTGGCATCCCTTGTGTGTGTGTGTGTGTGTGTGTGTGTGTGTGTGTGTGTGTGTGTGTGTGTGTGTGTGTGTGTGTGTGTGTGTGTGTGTGTGTGTGTGTGAAAGAGATAGGGAGTGAGGTTTAAGAGATTAGAACTTCCCTGGGACTTCCCAGCAGGTCGTCAGTGCCAAGGAAGCACGGGGTCAACAGTCAGCACCTCTTCAACTTTCTTTCAACGCCAAGGGAGTTTTCTTCGAGACCGAGATTTAAGCTAGGTTGGAAAAGATTCTGACGTGGTTGGCGGACCTAGCAGGTAAATGACCACGGAAAGTCGGACAGGCACATTGAGAGGAGAGTTACTGCCGTGTGGCGTAGGCTTTAGACCTGCTACTCACCTCGCGTCGACATACAATGGGGAGAGAATGAGACGTAGGGAGACTTCGTAGAGCAATCGTGACAACTGGCAGGGCTAAGTGGACGTTCGTATGTACCAAATAGCGGGAGTAATCAACATTGTAGCATTGGAAGTTTGGATAACACTGTTAGCACTGGGGCCCCGTCTAGTTGAGCCAAATTGTTGTTTATATGTATTTCACAAAACTTGTATGTTAATAACTCTTCTCTCGGTGTACTTTGATTCGAAGTCGTTAAATCTTTTGTTCGGGAAAAAGCATGGGGTTCGTGAGCCGTGTGGTGAGATTTTAAGTGACTGACTTACGAACATTGTACTTAATGTCCTGCTTCAGCATTATCTTAACGTGAGCTGTAAGAGTTACGTCATAATGGTCACCCTCGTGCCAAACTCCTCCTCCTTTGTTTATTAACAGAAATGCATGCAGCTTACAGCTTCACACGAAAAGAAAAACATGGAATCAACAAGTGTAAGGATGAATTTTATTCGACAGCAAGCGATTATGAATTTATTTGACACTTCTTATTCTTACAGTTGGAATCGTTGTGGACTGTCGTCGACAAGTTATTATAGCTGCTGTTGTTTTTATCAAGTATTTACTTCGACTAACCTATATATTTTTGCAACAAGCTGGTGAAACGTTTGTAGTTTGTTCTTCTACCAACAATTTCTTGTTTCACTCGGTTAGCCCTTCATTTTCGAAATTAACTAACCAAGAGTTAGATAATCTATACAGTCCAGCGTAATATTTAACAACGCTTAATATGAAAAACGCACCAATTAAAAAGTAGATTCTGCAATTGTTGTTGTTGAGCATAATTTAGAAGTTTACTGCATACATTTAAGAGAGTAATATATTTCCTAAAAGCGCTAGCAAAAGAAATAGTCCAGAATAAGATTCTCGTATTTTCCGAAGTACTAAAAATCGGTCTGTGAGTTCTAAGAGGCCACTTGATGTTCTTGCCGTATGTGTTGTGTGGTTCCTGACCTCAGAATCTTACAAACTCGTAGGGCACAGTGTAAAATGATCAATATTACCGTTTATTAACACATGACCGCATCGACAGATCATGATCGGAGACAAACCATGTTTTAGGATATGAGTAATGTTTTACAAGCGTCACAAGCTGTTTGGAATAATTACCAGAATCGTATTTTAAGCTATCAGAGGTATTTCATTTAGAATATTCTGCAGCATATTTAATCATACTATGCCAGCGAACACTTGTACTAAACAGTGCAGAATACTACCATACATTCCTCACATCGACAATACTGCGAAACATTTTACATCAAGCCGAGTTTAAACCTTAAGAAACCACAATTCATCAAAGCATTCCAAATCCATGAAATGTGGAATACACAAAGTTGATCAATTTATACTTCACAAATTAAAATAGATCACAAGATTTTATTTTGTAAGGAATATACGTGAGGAAAGCATAACAAAATCACACAATATGGTCTTCAGTTTTAAATGACAAGATAACGATTGACAGTGATCTAGTCGAATTCTTAAAATGTGTAATGCCACAATCTGAGTCATAGCTATCAGTGGTGACAGCAGCAACTGCAGTAATTTCTCTTTCCCATTTTCTGTCCTCTTTTGTTTCATTTCCTTGTCCTCTTCTAGCACTTCACCGTGTCCTCCTTGTTTCTCTAATGTAGTAGATAACTAAAATATCCATGAATTCAAAAGAAAAAATGGAGTGCAACTGTAAACTGTCTTTAAATAAAAGAAGCACAAAATACAAGCGTTATTCGTCTTAAGTGCACATTAAAATAAACAGGTAACTAATTTTCGTTCTGTACTATGCACAAAGGAATTACAGGAAAATCTGTTTAAAATTGCCGTTTATCTGAAACTCTTTTCAATGAAACCAGCTTGTGTTGGCATCATTAAAAGGAGTAACAATTTTAAGTAAATGTATTATATATATATATATATTTGTCATAGGCCCAGTTTCAAAATATTTACAGCTTCGATCGGCGACTAAAAAACAATATTCGCGAAAAACTCAGAAATTATTTGCGAGAGAGACTGGTTATCCTGTAAGTCTAAACTCTCTGTTTGAAACATTTTTCTTACATTACACTTTTCTTACATTTCATTAGTATCAAACCAGTATTCATGTAGGCAAAAAATTCAAACCTTTTTTTAAAGAAATTATATTTTATTGCAATCCTTTACAAAGCCCCTTGTTCCTTAGGTGCCTATTTGATATTCCAGTTCTTTCTCATAATTTATGTAATGTTTTGACATTTTCTCACAGCGTCTATCGGCACCTCAGCCAAGAAACAACACAACGTGTAGACAGCTTCGATCAGCTCCGAGGTGTAAGAAGCATGGGGTTCAAAGAGAGGAGAGGGGCATTGCAAGCAGCGATCAGGGTGAAGATTCTCCGGAAGACGAGCATTGTCGATCAGGAGAGCCAGAAGTTTCTTGCTCGCACAATCAGCTGAGGAGCGCAGTTCTTTCAATATCTGCAAAATTGTCTCGAAACAGCCACCTGAATGTCCTTCAGGACCACAGAGAACTAATAGGATAAGCGAGTTCTTGGCCTTTTCAACTATTCGTGATTCTTCACTATCATCTGCCATGCAGGTCACGTGCAGTCCACACGTGTTTTTTAAAATGTCCTTAATCGCTAAACCTTTTCCCTTCATATCCTCATCGTCCACGTCATGAAAGATCATCACGTGCCACCATTTCTCATCCGGGTCTTCACTCCAGTCATCGTCCACGTACTTCCTTTGAATCGCTTCACCAGTTTGGGAGAATTCGGGTTGAATTGCCTGAACGAAGCATCTCTTGATCATCTTGTCATCAATGGAAGCAGATGGTGCTTTGGTTATGTTCATTAGCCTTTTCCTAGCAGCTAGTAAACGACATCTCCTTGGAAGTTTGAGATCTGACCACTGATTGATTAGTTTTCCTTCTGTTGTTATCTCCAACAGGCTCAAGATTAACAAGGCGTGATCATACAGCTCACGACTAATATAGCTTTGCAACCTTTTCTCCAAAATCTTGGGGTCTTTAGTGTCCTTGAGTCTAAATACAGATATCTCATTTAGAACATTCAGGTATTGTGCGTAGTTCTGGATCATTTCAAAGAGTTTGGTTAACTCTACCAGCTGATGTTCTGGAGACTTCATCCTGCTGGCTACACAGCACACGTCATAGAATGAGGGTCTTACGGCTGTGAGGTCAGGCCCAGTGAGAAGAGACGAAACAACCTGACACTCCATCTGTAAAACAGTTTGCAGCAGCCTGCAGCCCTCGGCAGCGTATTGTAGTCTTTGTTTCTCGTTATTCGCTGTAGTCTTTTTCCTCATGTAGATGAACCCACACTGTTCATGCGCTTTGATCAACTTCAGTGGTGCATCTCGTAGATCTAACTGGTTAATTAGTTTAGAGAAACAGTTAAGAGCTTGATCATCGTCCCCAGCGAAGATATAGATCACTCCGAGATCGTACATTGCCTTTGGATTGTTCCCATGAGCTATTTGAATCGCCTTTTGATAACAATCTATCGCCTTTTGAACGAATGTCTGGTCCGGCGAAAGTGAACAGTTTCTTATCGACGATGTCTGTGTGTTTTTAACATCGTTTTCCGAATGACGCCTATTAGTAACGGTCTCTTTTTGAGTTTGTCCTCTGCGATCTGGTTTTCTGGAACATGACTTCGACTGACTAGAAATTTTTGACATGTGTACAAATGTCTTCCCAAGACAATGATAAGAAGCTGTTGTTGGTCTGATTTTAATTGCGCGCTCAAGCAGCTGGCGAGATTTCTGTTGCTGTTTTGTATAATTGTAAACGTTCCCGGTGTATGTGAGCACATAGGGCTCTCTTGGCGCTAGTACCACAGCTTCTTCGAAACACTGTTTAGCTGTTATGCACTCTTCCTCTGCCCTGTTCATGACACTCGAGAACTTTGCATTCCACGTTAGACTCAACAGCAAGCCAAGTTCGATCAAAGCTTGTGCTCTTTCTCCTCCTGGAGCTTTGCTTTTCTTTATTTCCAAAAGAAGTTCAAATGCTCTCAGCGACTTCTGAGACGCTAACTCATAAGATATACGAAAGAACAATCTGTAGGTAGTTTCCGTAAAACGCCTTAGAATTTTTGCCAAGCCATACTTCCAAGTGTAGTCGTGTGGTCTGGCCTTGACGACTTCTTCAAAAATGTCTTCTGCTAGTGACGCAAAGGGCATCCCCATTCTGGAGTAGCAGTAGGCAATCTCAGCTTTAGCGTCTATCACCTTGTCATCAAAGTTCGCCTGCTCACGAAGTTCTTGCAATTTTTTAACAATTGTTTCTCCTTCCATCGTTTCCCCTCTTTCCCACTTCATTAGAGCCATGTTGGGCAAAGCAACAATATTAGTGTCATTGCTGGGCAATGTCAACACTTTGTTTATCTCTTCGACTGCTTTGTCCACATCGTTTGTCAGAAACGAGAGAAAAGCGATGAGATTAGAGATGGACGTGGTTTCTGCTGGTGAACGATAACTACTATCATCAGTTATTTCTGATTTTAATGTCTCTAAAATTTTTTCCGTTCGTTTCAATGGCAGGTGGGAGTAATCTTTCAGCTGAAAAAGGTTTGGGAATTCCTTTAGCTTCTCTCGGAAGATTTTTCTGTCCTTTTCAATAGCCATGTTCTGGGTCTTGTAGAGTTACTGCTGAACGGTAATTAAAGCTGTCACCTTGTAACTTGCAACTTTATACTAAGAAAAAAAGAAATCGGCAGTCTCAGATGTAAGAAGTGATACTGTATACACGAATAACAGACATCATGGCTTATCACGAGGACAGGTGCACTATATAATTTCTTGATAACATCGGTCTTTAAAAACACGCTTTTGTGTTAAGTGTTTTTGTCATTGTTCTGCCCACTAGCAGCATAGTTGTAATTATATATTCAACAAAGCGATCAATTAAGAAAAGTACAAAGTTTTATTTTTTTTAATGTGCTTTCTGACACAAACCTCACCACTTTCACTTTTGATTGTAATTAGACGGTTTTTCATTTTTAGACAAACATTTCTAGATCTCTTCTACACATAATCCATAGACTATTGTTGTATGCATCTACAGTGGTGGATTATGATGACTACTTCTTGTCGCAGTATATTGAAGTATAGTATAAAAATAAAACCTAAACTTTGTAAGAACTAAAGACAATTACGTACTGAGAAATTCAACGAAAGGGAACTAAACCAAGTACGTTTGAATAATTTTGATTCCTTACCTTTCTTTTCAGCTTTGTCCATTCTAACGTTCAAGGTGCAGTTTTTAAAAAAATTGAGAGCAGCAAATGTTTATTGATGCACTGTTTTCTCTATGCACATCAGAAGTGACAGTGATTTTTGACAGTAAGTCATGCTGACAACATCGATATAAATAGTCTATCAGATTAACACTTCTCGTACAATAGTGGACCGGCAATTATTTTATAAAAAAACCTAGAGGTAAAGATAGCAGGCTGATGAACTCGGATGCCTTGCTGATATAATACAGTATGCATTTAAAAAATGCATGGTCAGACGATATCGCGGAACTTTAGCTGTCAGAAGTGGTCGGCTGCATCGGATAGGTTTGAAAGATGAAAAGTGACGTGTGGCAGGTGAGATGACCTCCAGCATGACCCGAGATAAAAATGGGCCAGCAATTAGCGATTTAGTCGATATACTACTTAGTCAAACGTAACTGTCGGTAGTGCTGGTGGTACAAAATAGTGGTGCGCTTTTTTGTGAATTTATATAATAATATTGTATTAACTAGAGCGGTGCCCGGGTGATGTCCCTTGGCTTGACAACCTCCGGTCCAGATAAAGGGGCAGCAGGGGTGAAACGTTGCCGAAGGTTTCTAGTGAAGGGAATGATAAGCTTGCGCTGATTCCGACTACCACTACCACTGTCACTGTCTCTTTTTCTTTCCCCCCTCTTTCCCGTAAGCTTGTCACGGGTCATGGGAGACAACTCTGATGAAGCCAGATCTGATGAAGGCAGATTTCACGTTTCCTATTTAGAGTTTTTAAATTGCGTGATACTGTTTTTAAACAAGATGTACAGAAATAATATTGATTCTCATACAAGAATTATGTTTTTGTGGGTACATGACAATGGTATCTAGACCACTGTATTTAGATATTGAGATACTACTACTTTCAAAATCTTAAATTGTTAATGACCTGATGTACTTTTTTAATATTAATGACTTACCCCTTGACAGTAACCCAATGGTTTGTCAATAAAATGATCAAATCTCAAATCTCCCGCAAGCGTGAGCTCTCACTCGGAACTATACTTCCCCCTCTCATTTTCACAGTATACCCTCTAAAAGATGCTGGTTAGGATTAAAAAAAAACGGTGTGGATTTACATAGCATTCAATCAGAACTACTCAAATAGATCGTCACACTGTTTTATTTATAAAATTGCAGTTTGCTGATACTTCAAATATCTTTCGTTTTATATATATATATATATCACAGAATTTTATAATTCATTGTGCTTCACCAGTTTGTGAATTTAAAGTATACGTTGCCGTGTGTGTCTGTAGTGTTTTTCCTGTGATGTTAAATGCTGTATTTTCATGTGTATTTTTTATATTTTAGTGTATTTGTGCATTATGGAAAAAATGGAAAAAGAAATCCCCAAGAAAGCAAGAAAAAATGTATATTATTCTTGGAGGTTTTGTGTTATTTTGTTTCTCTTTTCTTTGACTGACGAAAGATTGAGGGGTTTTACACTTCTATCTCCCAGCTGTAAGATCGCCGCAGCAGATGAAAAGTTCCCACGCTCCTCCGCTCTTTCCCCAAATCTCTGTTACCTCGCCTTCCCGAATCAACGAATAGAGGTCAAGGTTTGCCTTTACTGGAACCGTCCAGGGACTGTCATGACAGTCAATCATCGCGCTTAACGTTGTTGTAAACAGATCGTAAGATCAAGAAGACCCCTTTACAAAATATGTAGTTTTACTGTTCTCAAGCTCTCATCATACCACTTTGTATCACATCTATAATTATAAACTTTCTTAGTGCTAATGCTCATGTGAGAAAGCTTCCTTTTGATTTATTTGTGTGTGTGTGTGCCAATAGTTTTGCCTTTTGAATGTCTGAAGTGTGCAGAGCTGTATTGTCTATTGTCTACAAAATGACAGTGCGGCTATATGACCGATAAAATAGTTGTACACAATTGCTGTGTATGTGCTTTTGTTTACTGTGTATTTACACTTCTCAGCTGTTGCTGAACTTAATGACAAAAAAAACCCAGTGACCAAGTTATTAGTAACATCGATCCAATCAACAATATGTCCTCGAAGAGATTAGATAACGCTGGCCTGACGAGTTTGTGGAAATAGATTTTCGATACACGACCAGCCACATGAAGAAAAGGGATATAAAAAATATCTGAAGGCGTATTGTGATGATCATCCTCCGTGACTTTTGAGACATTCCCAGTTGTGTCGTGACTGGGAGGGGGCTCTCACCCTACGTCCTTTCTCCGTAATGTATTCAACCTCTCTCTCTACTTTCATTTTGTTTGTAATTCAGTCGGCTTACAGGAAACGAAACTTCACTTCCTAGCATTTATAGGTGATTATACAAGTCGAATTCTAACTGATAACCGATCGTTTTTTAAAATGCATATAGAAAACTGCTATCATTTAGTGTCATTGGTGTCCTTTCTAGAATGGTTATTACATACAATTATAAATTATTTTAAAGATTATCTTACAACGAACTTGTAATTATCTGTGTAATACATGGATATCCAAGCAATGCATGTAAGAAAATTTTTAGTGGGATATCACATTATGCCTTTCAAAATGGCGACATCGACTGGTTTACCATTATGAGTAGATCTCCGAAGAGGATTATTCAATATTATGAAAAAGAAGAAGCGAGAAATTCTGCAATATCTTTGTTCTCTACGCTGAAGAAATGATATCGGTTTTTGACAAACCAGTTAAAGTAACTGTACATCTTTGCTTGGTTGCGTTTCTGAGTACTTTCTGAGTACCATTTACACTTTCCAGTTGCTGCCGCACTGTTGGACATACAAATATCAGTTGTTGAGCTGTGGTATCTCGAAGGTAAATGAAGACCAGAGAATGATATTACCATAGAGATGTGATAATGGGGATAAGCGTGCAGACTGGGACCTCTTGGCAATCGTAGAAATAGACTCCGATCTGTGGGTCATAGTTAATGTCGTTCTTAACTGGGCAATATGGTTGGACTCAGTTTGGCAAAGGCTTAACGTAGCTATCATGAGAATACTTTGACAGACTTGCCTAAACGTTTGTCCGGTCTTTAGAAAAGCTGCGTTCACATCAAATCTCCTTACTGGGATTTGGTGTTTTTGTAGGTATTAGAGTGTCTCTAACGTTGCTAAACACACCTTGAAAGAAAGACTCATGCAGCTTCCAGTTTCACCTGAAATAAAGACCAGTGAACCCAGCAAGTGCATTTGATTTATTTCACGGCAAACTATCATAAATTTAGCAGAGTCTTCTTATTCTGACATTTGTATTACATAGTAGCGGCAATGATAGAAATAGTGGGGAAGTCGTTGTCGTCTGTCTTCGATAATGTTGCTGGTTATGCTACTTCAAATACTGCCAACGTTACTGTCATCGTTGTCAAGTATTTACAGACCTAACCTAAAAATTTCTGTAACAAACTAGTGACAGCTTTATTTCTTTGAGCTTAATATCTGTTTTACTCAATTAGCTTTAACTGCTAAAATTTAGCTAAGCAAGAATTCAGTAATCTGTTACAGTTCAATATATTTAGTAATATTATAATCAAGTACTGGAATGGAGAAACACTTCAGATTCTGCAACTGTTGGTTGGATAATAATTAAAATAAAAATGATCTGCATACATTTAAGATCACACACACACACACACACACACACACACACACACACACACACACACACACATGCCAGAAAAAAAGTTCCCAAAATTGCTATAAAAATAGTCCAAACTAGTCCAGATCATCATAAAATACGACCTGTGAGTTCTTTGAGGCTTTTGTAGATTTCAACTGTGTATTATGATTCCAGAGCGAGCACAACTCACAAGTCATTTATCATATATCTTTGATCAACACAAGACGTGATAACCAAGTCATCCCAAATTTGGGATGCATAATCCCAAAGATTCCTCACACTAAAGATACTGCAACAAATTCTCTCAAGCTGATTTTAACTAAACACAACTACGCAGAACACTGCGCCATAAAGAGTAAAGAGAATAGAATATGGGAAACTAACAGCTTCATAAAATACGATTAATCGAATGACCAAATAAAGCCAATAGAAAAACGAAGTAATAATTACGAGTGGCATTGCCATAATATTATAAAAGATCAATAATGACATAATATATCATATTATCAGTAACAGCAACAGTTACAGTAATTTCTCCATATCCTCCTTCTCTTCTTGCAGCGTACGGTATCTTCTTTATTTTCTCTAATAAAGGAGATACTATTTAATATGTATCATCATTACACACATAAATAAAATATTCATGAGATATTCACCAGATTTGAATACATGGACCATAGCTCTACATTATAAAAGGCACACGAAATCCAAAGATTGCTGAACTTGATCAAACGCTAAGTAAGCAGACAGAAGAAATACTTTTAGTTCCGTTATACGCAGAGTCGAATTAAGTAGGAAAGTTATATACGGAAAGAGAACGCAAATAGTACACTCAAAAATTCAAATTATGGTTTAGAATCAGTAGCTATGCCCGTATTAAAGGGTATCTAGTAACGTAGATTTCAAATGTAAGTGTCAAAGCATTAAAAATTAAGCATAAAAGTCAGTATATTAACAGTGGAAATATATGCCTCTCATTAAAATGGCGTCAATATATTTACACCATTAATTGATTACTGCAAAAAACAGTATGTACTTGGGGAAATTTTTTTTTTAATTGTTGAACTGAAACTTTCTCTCTCTCTGTCTAGACGTTTTATTTAAATCGCTTTTGTTACAGATCAAATATGATTCCAATCAAAACACAGAAGTCAAAACTTTCGAAGATTTAACAAAAAACTATTTTCTGTTACAAGCCTTCCTCACATTATTTAGGTGCTGTTCGATGTTCCTATGTTCGTATAACTTTGTCTTTTCTGTATTCAGTGTTTTCGTAATGTCACACTGTGTGGATGGGCACATCAGCTAGGAAACAACACAGTCTGTAGATAGCTTCGATCAGTTCCGGGGTACAAGTAGATCCACAAGGTCCAAAGAGAGGAGAGTGGTACTGCAACCAGCGATGCAGATGAAGATTCTGCGGAAGCCGAGCGTTGTCGATCAGCAGAGCCAGAAGTGTCTTGCGTTCGCAGTCAGAGGAACGCACTTCTTCCACTATTTTCTGAACAGTCTCCAACCAGGTACCTGAATATACTTCATGACCACAGAGAAACAGAAGTATAAGTGAGTTCTTGACCTTTTCAAACATGTCCTGTTCTTCAGTGTCATCTGAAAGATCGTCATCATCGGCCACAATACAAGTGACGCGCAAGCCGCATATGTTTTGTAAAATGTCCTTGATCCCCAAACCTTTGACCTTCATGTCATCATCCTCCAGGTCATAAAGGATCATCACGTGCCACCATTTCTCATTTCGGTCTTCGCTCCAACCGTCGTCCACGTATTTCCTTTGAATATGTCCGTCAGTTTTGGAGAAATTGGGTTGAACTGCCTGCACAAAGCATCTCTTTATCGTTTTGTCATCAATGGAACCAGATGGTGTATTGGTTTGGTTCAGCAGCGTTTTCCTAGCTGCAAGTAAACGACATCGCCTTGGAAGACTGTGATCAGACCACTGACCGACTAGCTCTTTTTCTTTCGTTGTCTCCAGCAAGCTCAAGAACATCAGAGCTTTAAAATACTTCTCGTGACTAACATAGCTTTGTAACCTTTTCTCTAAAAACTTTGGGTCTTCAATGTCCTGGTGTCTAAATGCAGATATCTCATTTAGAAATTTCAGGTAGTTTATAAATTCTTTGATCATTTCGAAGAATATAGTGACCTCATAAAACGTGTTTGGCAATCCTGTGCCTTTGGCCGCAGAACAGATATCAGAAAATGAGATAGTGGCTTTGAAGTCGGGTTCGCAAATAGAAAGTTGAGACACAACCTGACACTCCATCAGCAAAGCTACTTGAAACAGCCTGCAACCCTCATCATTGTATTCTTGTCCTTCTTTGCTATTTCTCGCTCGATCCCTTTTCCTCATATAGATCTGCCCACAATATTTATATGCATTGATCAACTGTATAAGGCTTCCGCGAGATTCTGACTGGTTAATAAATTTTGAGAACCATTCAAGAGCCTGCTCATAGTCCTCAGCAGAATTATACAGTCTTCCTAAATCATACATAGTGGATTGCCCCACGGAGACATTTTAATTGCCTCTTGAAAGTGATAGATAGCATCTTTAACGTATTCTTGGTCCACCTGAAGTGAACCTGCTCTTATTTGAGGTTTCAATAGGGAAACAGAAGTTCCCAATGTGCTTTGCCTTCCTCCTGCAGACGATATTTGTCTTCTTTCGTTTCCGTGCCCTTCTTCTCTCGGGCCTCTTTCCCACGTATTGTTTCCTGGTTCGTGTCGCCACGAATTCTCAGATCCTTGGCCATTGCCATATTGTCTTCTTTTTATTGACTGGCGATTGTTTTGTACTGCAATTTTTATGAATGTCTTTCCAAGGTAATGGTGAGCAGTTGTTGTTGATCTGATTGCTATGGCGCTCTTAAGGAGTTCGCAAGATTTGGATAGCTGGTTTTTATATCTGAAAAATTTCCCACTGGACGTGAGCACGAGGACGCTATTGGGCGCTAGCTCCAAGGCTTCTTCGTTACACTTTTGATCTATTATGCCCTCTTTTTCTGCTCTTTCTATGACAGTCAAGACCTCAAACGAATACCACTCCGAGCTCAACAACATGCCAAGTTCTGTCAAAGCTTGTGCTCTTCGCCCGTTTGGAGCATCGCTGTTCTTGATTTCCAGGAGAAGGTCAAAGGCTCTCAGCAACCTCTGAGACGCCAAATTAGAAGATACTCGAAAGTATAATTTATAAGTTAAATGTCTAAAACGCCTGAGTACAAGTGCCAGGCCTAATTTCCAAGTGTAGTTATGTGGTCTGGCCTTGACGACTTCTTCGAAAATTTCCATTGCCTCAGCTGCAAAAGACATCCCCATTCTGGAGTAGCAGTACGCCATCTCAGCTTTAGCATCTATCATCTTGTCTTCAAAGTCGGCCTGCTTGCGGATTTCTTGTAATTTTTGAATTATTTTCTCTCCTTCTATGGTTTTCCCTATTTCCCACTTCATTACAGCCATGTTGGCCACACAGTAACATGTACTTTTACACTAACCAAGACCAAAACTGGTAATATCAGATTAAACTGTTATTATGTATACACGTATATTATGGTTATTTTCTAAGTCTTATTAGCCACCTTCGCAAAGTTATACTGACTGTGATATATTAACATCATCCAGATATAAAAATATGTAAAACACAAGTGGGATCTCTTTCCTACGTTATTGACTTAAAAAAGGCATTCGACAAGTGTGGCAACATGGGCAGTGATATGTGATACGAAAATTCAACATTGAAAATGGCTTTGTTCAAGTCTCTGAATTGCTTACAAGAACTCAGTGAGCGCAGTACTACTGTATACCCATATGGAAGCTTTCTTTCCCACGCCTGTGGATGTCTCTCAAAGGCGCACCTGTCTTGAGCCCAAGGGCGATTTTTCACCTGTACTGTTTAACATCTTATTTGGAAAATTCCTCAAGAGCATCTCTCCTACCTACCCACTGGGATAGGCTCATATTAAAATAAACTTGCTTTATGCAGACGACTTTGATCTGATATCAGGAAATAACAGCAAGCGTTAAGCCCTCCCCCAAAAAATACAATACCAATAGACATTGCAAATGCATCTGGAATACAAACTAGCTGTGACAAGAGCAAAGTCGTGGAGAATATTCGTGGTTAATACCACCAGCAACAGCAGAGATCTACATGAATGAAGTACAGCTCAAGGATCTAAGTAACTTTAAGTACTTGAGAGCCTCCCTTTTCAAAGATGACAGCTGCATAAGAATCGCAACAGCGACAGCAGCAATGGCCAGGCTGGAGAGGATCTGGTGCAGCAATATCTTCTTTTCTTAAAAGTACATTCAGCCTAACTCTTTGCTTACAGATTTTCGATTGTGATTAAGTCAGCTTATGTGTAACGAAAACGCATTCTAGCCTCGACGAGTCACTTCTACAGATAACTGAATGAACAGCAAGCGTTTCAAAATACATTTTATACAAATATTACAAACTGACATCACATAGTAACCACGATGTACTTCTTCAGATGGCTATTATAGAAAATGTATCAAAGAAAACTATTATATATCTGAATCATACATTCGAGAACGAACTTGATTACGAGCCAGTATAGATCAGAAAGACGGCTATTTAAGCAGTTCGTGTAAAAATTGTATTATAAATACATTAGGTTGTAGATTAAAACTTTGAGAGATACATTGCCTGTATGAAATAACAAAGTCGTAGGTAATAATATGTATAGAGGAAGAAATCCTCCAAGACGTTCCATAAAATGAGAGTTCAATAAGAGCGTCTTAAAAATTGCAATGCCTTACCTTCAGGCAGTCCCGTGTTCATTTCAACTTTTTATCTTCAGTTTAAAATAAAGATCGAGAAAGAGAACAGCTGTGAGATTTTGCACCTTCTTTTCTCTATAGACACAAAATAATATCGTCTGTTGACAGTGTGGTTATATTACCAGACCGATGACATTATTGTCGACATCTTCTTGGGGTGTGCCCCCGTGTGCATTCTATGCTCATTTCTCAGAAGCTGTTCCACTGCATGAACGTACAGAACAAAACCAGGTTCAAGGTGACGGTCGTAAATCTGTCAATGATATCTTAGGAGAACGTAGAAACAGGTGTACTCGTATTTCCTCCAAACCTCATTACCAAATACGTTTTCATGCTTGAAAGTAGCTCAGTACTTAGATTACTCTCAGTTTCACCCAGGCGGGTTGTCACACCACACAGGCAAGACATGCGCATTCTTTCCCCACAACACGATGTCGTTTTAGCTTTAGGCGTCCCCGTGCAGAGTGACACAAGATATATTTAACACAACTTACAATATTACAGCAGTAAGGTAGCTAGCCCAATAACTACTCAAGCCGTTCACCACAGTACATAGCTGAAGGGCATCAATTTACAAAAGTTCACACTTTTGGCTTTAAACCAAACGTACCTTCAGCACCTTCAGCCATGACGTAGCGAGTTACTCTATAAACAAAGTTCTGCCTAAAGTTCCTTGTTAACAGTGTTTCAGTCTGTCGAGACGCTTGTATACTTGCTAGGCAGGGGCTAGACCATCCCCCTTCTATTCCTACAAAGAAAGGACATGTTTTTACTGTGTTTAGGAAAGTCTCGCACTGTTTCCGGGTACAGGTGGTAGTCCGATAGCTCTTCTTCCCCCCCACTTAGTGGCCCAGGGTCTACAACAAAATTCAGTCTGTCAACATCCCACTGGCTGTTCGCGGCCGACCATAAGTACCCACACCAGCCAAGTTTGACACGGGGTATTCACAGAGTAGAGGTCCCACGTTTTCCACGTAAGAGAGGGGTAGCTACACAGGGGCGCCAGTACCACCATCTCCCCACTATACCCTGATCGTGACACAGGTGTGCATGTAGGGTGGTCATGACAATGAATCTGTGCAATTCGACGTCGCTGATCGGCGTAAATAGCCGACTTGTCATTTGAGAATGAAGATTTAAAACTTATTTTTGAGATCGCCCCCTATGTACACAATGTTTCACGGCTACTACCGTCATCTCTGATTGGAAGATCAAAGAAGGTCACCCACGAAGAATTTCCACATAAAAACATCACTTTTCCATGTCAAAATCTTTTTTCCTCAACGTGTATGATAGCTAATGAGGTAGCAAAGAAAAATAAATCCCACAAAACTAGCCTTATCCCTTATTGGGGCAGCGTGTACCGCTGACAATGCTTTGTTCCCTAGATTCTGCACCTTGTCCTTCCTTTTCGCGCAAGGAAGGCAGCTTTAGAGCCCATATTAGAGCCTAAAAAAAGAGAAAGCCTAAAGCGCGTTGAGTTCAGGTCTATTCTCAAAAATAAAGGTGAAATTCTTACAGACTATGGTTTTGCGTGGAACCATATCCAAGCATGCCACATGAAGTAAGAGAAACCATAGTCGTTGATCAGTTTGTTAGCGAACTTCTATCTAAAGACTCAAGAAGACAACCACCCCTCTTTCATACACACATCTTTGGCACTAGCTTGCGAGTTTGAGTCTTTTGGTGAGAGATTTTTGTTATGTCATGTCCTCCCACAACAGGCACGTCTATTACCAGTCGTAGGATTGAGCTGAAATAGTGATGTGTACGTAAACTCATGAAATCTTGGACCGTCTTGGGCCCACCTGAAAAGATTGAACAGCCAATCCATACTTTCGCGTTGGGTACCCATCTATTCCTCTGTTTGTCACGGCGTCGACTGCTTTCAACAAAACCTTAGAAGACCGTCCTGGACAAGGTGTCATGTCGGACAGTTTCTGTCGCTTGATTGTAACAATCAGAAAGACCTGGGGATTCACCAGACTGGTGGTGACGCTGCGGACGAATTTGTTCGTCTTTTGCTCCCCGTAGGAGATCCGGAGGAGACTCCTGAAGCATTTCATCTCAAACGCCTGGATCCTTCGCTCTTGTTCTGTTCACAAGGACCAAGTCTCTTAGCGGTACAGCATGAGTGGCACTACGAGAGACTTATACACCTGGAATCTGGTGCTATGCCAAATCTTGTTAAGTCTGGCCATCGCTGTTTTCGCTGCTGTGATTCTTAGCCGTACGTCTTCCGCAAAGCCGAGGTTTTTGGTTAGGGTTTGCGCCCAGACACGTCTGCACATCCTCTAGTTGTACTTCATTCGATATGACCTCTGCCTTGGTAGACTCTATCGTGTTCCCCGTGACCTTACCCTTCCTCGAGCTGCTCTGCATCCCGTACGTGCTTGCGATGGCCACAAGCTTGTCTGTGAAGTCCTGTAACTCACTGTCCGCTTAGGTCTATGTCGTCAGCAAAGCGAGGTTACCGATCGACACGGAGGTGTGGTGCTCCTGAAGTGTTTCGCGCGTGATCTCTCCGTGGAGGTGTTGAACAGCACCAAGGAGAGTGGGAGAGTGGTCATCCTTGGCGCCCTCACCGTCGTGATAGTGAGCTTATCCACTTGTTGAAAAGTACCAAGCTTCTTGAGCCGTCGTAGAGTGCCTTAATGGCGACTTCCTCCACATTGAACGAACGCAGTACGTTCCACAGCGCTTCGTGCTATACTCTATCGAATGCCTTCTTGAAGTTAATAAATTTGTGGTACAGCTCTTTACTGTGCTGTTGAAGATCTGTTCCATCATGCTCCTACTGGCCCGGAATCCGGCCTGTTTAGCTAGAATCTCCTCCGCCGCCGATGTGAGGCGGCACTGGAGCACCTCAGCAAAATTGATTTGAAAGTAGAAATCATGAAAAGCAAGAGGCTATTATTAGAAGCCTTAGGGAGAAAATTCCGGAAAACGAATCTGAATAAGTTAGTGTCGAATTCGCTAGAAAAAATTTTCTTAGACGAGAAGAGTAAAGGCAAGGATAAAGTCTAGTAAAGTCCACGAAAGTGCTCGTGAATCAGGCGGTGATACGGGCGGGCTCACAATGAAAGCGCGCCAGGTGTGTCGCAAAACTATTGAAGGCTTTAGGCAACTGTCCCAAACTTGACGCTTCAGGCAGGGAGAGCTGTCGACATAGCTCTTGCAGGCACCTAGCAGAAGTCGAATATGTTCGTGCTCTCGAACAAAGGATAATGGGTTTTTCAGATTAAAGCAAAACGCAGCCCATTTCCCTTTCATGTAGATAATAGGTCAGCCGCCAGTTATTTCTACTTAGAGAAGTTGACGTTTAAAATGAAGCAAGCAAGTGTCAGCTTCGTGCTGCTAGTGGAGACAAGCTGCCTGTCCATGGTGAAGCTAAGAACTAGAGACAGGCGGTCGGAGGTTTTCCCCTCGGTTGATAAATGCTGAAATTAGCACATGTGGAGGTATTCTGGTACCTGACTTCATGCAGAAACATAATTGTTCGCTAGATGTAAAATGAGGCACTTTTGTAACAAACGATGAAAAACTCATATTGTCAACGACTTCAAGTTTAATTTTCTGTGTAAATCTTTGTACTCATTACTTTTAATTAACAAAGCAGAAATGAGACAATCCTTTGCAGCTCCGTGTACTGTTTCCTAATGCATAAAATGAAGCATACATCTGTCAGGAACACACGACGTGCAGACGGGTGACATACAACGCACACTGACCACACGGCGTTCCTCACGTGCTCTTTCACGCAACAAAATACAAAGATCTGTACGTGGGTTTCTAATTCTCTATAATTCTTCGGAGAGTCCTGTTTGTCTTCTAAAGGTAACCTTACAATTCAAAAATTCCAAATACTTTTCCCACTCTCAAATGATTTCAAACAATTTTACATCAACATATCTCGCAACTAATTACTGTCTACGTAAAACCTTTCAATAATATAAATATCTCTAGTCAATATATGACAATAAGCAGGAGTCAATGTATGACAATAAGCAAATAGGAATATCCTTTCAACAACGTAGATGTGTCACGACCTTCCAATCAATCGTCGCGAAACAACTCTTCTTTCTATTAGTTGAACTTTCTTCCAATGTTCACAATAAACAGTTCTCCAACAGGTTAACAGAATGAGAAATGCAAAAGTCCCGAGACGATATGCTTATTTAAACCAAGAATGACCTAAACACACTTACACACTGTCAACGTCCGGTCAGAACACACGCACTCAAAGATATACACTTGCCTGTAATAATCCTTCTTGAAACTATTAAAATGATTAAAATACACAGCACTGCGAATCTCAAAAGCACAAAACCATACTCCGACCAACAGAATCTTCCAGCAGACATACAGCAACTGGGGAATCTCTCCAAACACAGCAATACTCCTTTTCCTTTTTTTTCTCTAACCGCCCGTTCTCACACACTCCCCAAACAGACGACCTCCACGTCATACCTCCTTTTACGTCACGCGTTCTCAACCATACCCTAGACGTACATCCAAGGGCCGCTATCTCTGCTGCTTAAAACAAACAAGGGGGCTAACTCCATTTCTAACATTCCTTCAGTCACACGCTTTTCGCTTTCATCACTTTACACACTCTTAACCAGTAAGGGCTATATCTCTGATCCCTGACATTATCATCAAAGTTCGTTAATTTCTGCAATCATTGGTAATGAAAGCTAAATCTAAAATTGTGTTCAACACATTTAGGACAACTTATATCATATAAGAAACTATGTAATGTGCTAGTAAATAGAAGTAGTCCAAAGTCTCGTAAATTCCAAAGCACCATCCAATACGATATGAACCCCGGGAGGTTTCCATGATGTCAGCCACACAGTGCGTGGTCTCGATCTCGAAACGTAAAAACACACCCGTTATTTGCAGTATGTATTTGATCCACACATTACAACTACCTAATGAATCTTGTATCGAGTAAAACTAATCTTATTTTTATATTTACCGTGTACAAGCTTATGCAAGCAGGATAGCATTAACAATCCGACAATAACACAGCCTATTTAATACCGGATTAATAATTCTAACATTTTCTTTTTAAAAAATCATAATATAATATGATTTATATTAATCATCATTAATTTCTCTTCAACTAATTACATGGCCCACAACTTCACATCATGCTTGAAAAGAACAATACATTAAAGTCATTTATGTTAATTATACAGTAAAATAAACAGGCCAGAGAATTTGATTTCCATAATACCCACAGTGGCATTGCCTGGAAAACTTGTTACCAGCGGTTAAAGCACGAAAAGCATGAATTAAAAGATAATGCAAAAGGTACACTAAAAAAAGTTTAAATAATGGTTTAGTATCGGTATCAATAATAATAAAAATGAGGAAGAGGAGGATTTGTATAGCGCCTTTCCAAAAATTCGCTCAGAGCGCTTTACATAATCATACATAGACTAAATCTTCAACAATCATGTACCATATTCGCATATAACAGACACGCTCACTTCTACAACATACACTCACTCATACACAAAGTAAATACAAACACAGGCTATGCACGCTCATGTCAGGACAGGGTTGCAGTGAAGTCGTCGTTCTAAAAAGATGCGTCTTAAGTTTAGACTTGAAGGTGGTAAAATAATCAAAGTGTCAAAGGCTGGTGGGCAATCCATTCCAAGTTGATGGAGCTTGGTAGGAGAAAGACCACTGTTCATTTATCTTTGTCTTAGTGGGATTCAAAAAAGCTTGGTGTCAGAAGATGAGCAAAGAAGTGGTGCGGGTGTATAGATGGGAGTGAGTTCAGAGAAGTACCGAGGACCAGTGTCAGAACGGCAGAGTAATTCAGAGAGGAAAGTTTGTAGGCTATACCGTCCACGACTAGCAGCCAGTGAAGAGAGCGAATGATAGGTAATATATGTTCATATCTAGACGGTCAGCAGATGAGGCGAGCAACGTTATTCTGGATCCTTTGAAGTCAAAAAGATACTTTGGAATTCCAGCTAAAGAGAGTCACAATAATAAAGACAGACGGGAGGTGCATAGCACAAAAAGTATTGGCCCCAATACAGATCCCTAGAGGACACCATATTTCAGGACAGAAGCATCGGAGTAAACACCATTCACACACACATTCTGGGTTCGGTCCATGAGACAGGATCGAAACCAGGACAAAGCAATATAGATACCAAAAGACTGTTGAAGTCTGTGCAGAAGTATAGAATGATATACATTATCAAATGCTGCTGACAAGTCTAACAACGCCAGAAATGACACGTTGTCATCGTCAGCACTGAGGAGTAAATCATTTACAACTTTAAGAAGAGCAGATTCAGTACCATGGCTTAATCTATAACCAGACTGATTTTGCTCCACGTGCACCATAAGCTGGGAAAGAACAATCTTTTCCAGAACCATAGATAGAATGGACAGGTTTGAAACTGGTCTGTAATTGTTTAAGTAGTTATGATCTAAAAATTGTTTCTTGATAAATAGGCGTACAATAGCCGAACTAAACTCGGGAGGAAAGGGCTCAGACGTGAGAGAGGGATTAACAATATAAATTATATGTGGTGACAGGACATCTAGACAATCGACAAGCAGAGAGGGGGGAACAGGATCGAGCTCACATGTTTTGGGGATGCTCCTCAGACAAATATCCATAACAAACTGTTCATTAACTTGCTTAAAACCACATAACTTAGGACCACTGTAAACAGCATTTGAAACAGACGACACAACTATAACAGATACATTTCAATAAGCATTTTAAAATTTGAAAATTAAATGAATATTTTGCAAACGTTGTAATCTATTACAAGCCTACGCCAAAAGAGATACACTCTAGATGTTTTTTCTCAGTAAATCATAGTCACACCGTGTCCATGGGCACATTAGCTAGGAAACAAAACACGCTGTAGATAGCTTCAATCAGTTCTGGAGTGTACAGAACATGGTGTCCAAAGAGAGAAGAGGGGCATTGCAGCCAGCGATCAGGATGAAGATTTTCCGGAAGCCGAGCATCGTCGATCAGCAGAGCCAGAACTGTCTTGCGAGCGCAATCAGTCGAGGAGCGCACTTCTTTCAATACCTGCAGAACTGTCGCCAAACAGCCGCCTGAGTGTCCTTCAGGACCACAGAGAACCAGCAGACAACGTGATTTGATGGCCTTTTCAATTGTAGGCTCGATGTCACTGTCAGCTGACAAATCGTCATCATCGTCTGCAATGCACGTGACGCGCAACCCGCTCACGTTTTGTAAAATCTCCTTGATCGCCGAACCTTTGATCTTCATGTCATCATCGTCCTGATTATAAAGGATCATCACGTGCCACCATTTCTCATCCTGGTCTTCGCTCCAGTCATCATCCACATACTGCCTTTGAGTCTCTTCGCCCAACACGGAGAACCTCGACTGAATCGCCTCCAAAAGGTTTCTTTGTATCATCTGATCAGTGGATGGATATGGTTTATCAGTTAGACTCAATAGCTGTTTCCTAGCAGCAAGAACACGAACTCGTTTTGGAAGTTCAGGATCTGACCACTGATGGACACGTTCTTCTTCCTCCGTTGTCTCAAGCAGACTCAAGAATAGCAGAGCATGATCATACTGTTCACGAGTAACGTAGTTTTTCAATCTTTTTTCTAAAATCTCCACATCTGATGCATCTAAGGGTCTAAATACAGATATCTCTGTAAGAACATTCAGGTGTTCTGTGTAGTTCGTGATCATTTCATACAGTCTGCTCAACTCTTTCGGTTGGTGTTTTGGAGACTTCATCCCTTTAGCTGCACAACAGAGGTCATAAAATGAAGGTCTGATGGCCGGGTGGTCAGGCCCACAAGCAGGAAGCGATCTCACAGGCTGACACTGCATCTGCAGAGCTTCCTGAAGCAACCTACAGCCCTCGGCAGCGTATTTCTGTCTTTCTTCCTCATTTTTCGTTCCAGTTTTTTTCCTCATGTAGATCAGCCCTGCCTGCTCATGCGCATTGATCAACTGCATGGGGCTACCACGTGATTCTGTCTGGTTAATTAGTGCAGAAAACTGGTTAAGAGCCTGATCCTCGTCCCCAACACAGACGTACAGTACTCCTAGATCGTAGATAGCTGGTGTATTATCGCCCTGGGAAATTTCAATCGCCTTCTGAAAATGATGTATCGCCGCTTGAACGTATTCCTGGTCTAGCTGTAGGGACCCTGGCCTTATTGCTCCTCCGGAGGATATATGTCCTCTGCCGTTCCCCCGCCTCCCTCCTCGTGAGGATCTTCCCCATGAATTGTTTCGTCTGTTTGTGGAGCTTTGTCGCCATGAGTATGACTCAGACCCTCGGTCATTGTCATATCGTCTTCCTCTTGCACTAGCTCCCCAATATTGTCTTGACTGATATTTCTCTTGTTTTGCCAGCTTTGTAAATGTGGTCCCGAGAAAATGGTGGGCAGTTGTTGTCGGTCTGATTGCAATGGCGCGTTCGAGCAGTTCGCGAGATCTCTGGAGTTGGTTTTTATTTTTGAAAAATTTCCCGCTGTACGTGAGCACGTGGGCGTCAGTGGGCGCTAGTTCCACGGCCTCTTCGTAACACTGTTCAGCAGTTATGCGATGTTGTCTCGCCTTTACGTTCACGCCTTCAAACTCAGGAGACTTTGCGTATTGCAACAATGTACCCAGTTCCACCAAGGCTTCTGCCCTCAATGTGTTGGGGGCGTCGCTGTTCTTGATTTCTAAGAGAAGGTCAAACGCTCTAAGCGACCTCTGAGACGTTAACTCTGGGGAAATTTGAAAGTACATTACGTAGTTAGGGTGTGTAAAGCGCCTCAGAACGAGTGCCAGGCCTAACTTCCAAGTGAAGTCACATGGTCTGGCCTTGACGACCTCCTCAAACATGTCCACAGCTAGTGGAGCAAAGATTATCCCCATCCTGGAAGAACAGTAAGCGATTTCAGCTTTAGCGTCCATTACCTTTTCTTGAAAGTTTTCCTGTTTGCGGAGTTCCTCTAACTTTTTAACGAACCTTTCACCTTCCTCTCTGTTCCCCATTTCCCACTTCATTACAGCCATGCTGACCAAAGCTACAATATTGGTGTCATTGTTTGGTGATTTCAAGACTTTGTCAGTCTCTTCAACCGCCTGGTTGTGATCTTTCCTCAGGAACAGCAGAAAGGCGATGAGATTAGAAGTGGCTGTCTTCTCAGCTACTGTGCAATGTTGATCCCCGTCCCCTCTATCGAAGGATAATTTATCTAGAAGAGTCTGCAGTCGTTTCTGTGCAAGTTTGTTGTAATCATTTATTCCGAAAAGATTAGGAAATTCTCTCAGCTTCCGCCGAAATATTTCTCTTTCTTCTTGCATACCTTCACCTTTGATCGAGTACGACGAGAGGGCACCTGTAAAAACATGTTATACTGTAAGCAGTTTAATAGACATTTATATACTTTTCCTGCTGCTTTTACTGCTACTTAGTATAACTCTTAGAGATTAGTTCTAGAACTTTCTTTAACGATGGAGCTCATTCCGTTTTAACATTCTTCAGACCAAACAAAAGCTTACAGTATTAAAGTTTACAGTACACATGACGCTTACAAAGAAGAAGAACAAGAACAAAATACTAAGATTTATATACAACGCTTGAGACAGGAAGAGACATGGACAACATAAAAAGGACGGAAGGATAAACAACAGTACTGACGACTGATAAAGATGACTAATAAAAGACAATTATAGAAAACGCAGTGGGTAATAAGAACTGAGAGTATCGTAATTCAGCAGAGAAAGGCGAGTTGGGAAGGTTGAAGATGGACTAGCATTGTGTGGACTGTTGTTAGTAGTAATGCTCAAGGAAGAGGTGTGTTTCTAGTAAACATTTAAAAGATTCAATGGTGGGTAGGTGGCGAATATAGAAGAGTATAGAGTTCCACTGTTGTGCTGCTCAGTAACTAAAAATCTTGTGACCGTATATTAATGCTCTGGTGACAGGAATAGTTACGATACGGTCATCAGACAAAGAGCGGAGTGGTCTGGCTGGGATGTAAACAGTTTACTAGTTAATGAAGCACAGGGATAACTCGTTCTTCATTACCTGGATTATACAATTTAGGGAACCAATGTGAGCCTGGATTAACGAAAATCAAAAGCAAGATTTCAAAATGAAAACCAAAAGGCCACTGGTACGTTCCTAGCACATGCTGTCTTCTGGTTAAGGTACATATGAAATGAATATGCCAACGTGCAAAAGTTGTAGACGATGATACCTGTATTAACATTTTCATTGTTATCTATAAATTTTACTTATGACATAAATATAAAATAGATTAAGATCACAACATATTGGATGAGAGATGTATCATTGTCGACAGTGCAGGTCACGTAAGGTGTCCACCGACATGTCACGAGTCTTATCTACCGCAACTGTCACCACTCAAACAGAGGCTACTCTATAGGAAGGGAAGGCGATATTTTGAGGGCGATGTCAACATTTGTTAACGACAAGTTGTTAAGTCACTGATAAGCTTTATCTGTCCTTCCCTCTTTTTCCTAAGGCAGCGTGCAAGTCAAAGCTCTTGAGAATATGCCAAGAGACATGCTAATAGTTTGAAAGCTTTGCCATGTCTGAGATAGCGGCGTTCTGTCAGGGTTAGTTTGCTTTCTAGGTGGGTGACACGCTGCACACACAACACCCCATCCCCCTTGGCAACTAACCGCTGATAACATATTCAACAATAATATTATCTGTTGAGGTATTCAAGTTAAAAAATCTTACTATTCTTGGTTTTTACTTTGCAAAAAATTATTTCGAAAACTGAGTGCAGATTAAGGTTATGCTGTGGATATCTCTCTTGAAGTATTATTGATCTCAAATGGGTTGCACTCTGAGAAGCTTCGACCTACACTGGAAAAGGTACCAGCAAGGTAAATAAAACTTTCAGTGACGAGTGTGCCACACAGTAATAATGCGATCATGTTGACTAGCATGGCGGTAGATCAGTTTTTGTGAATCATTTTGTGCAATCATAGAGATGCGAACAATCTTTATTATTATTTTTTGCCTAATGAATTTACTGTACAACGCCCGGGAGGCATTATAGGTGAGATCTTCTGCATTTAGTCTATATACAGAGAATAGGTTAATTTTTTTCAATATTAAATGCTGCGCCATAAATGACATTTTTGGGTGAAACAATGTTGTAGCATGGAATATCTACAAATGGATCCTTTAGTTACACCAACTTTCAACTGAAGCAATACGCGTGATTATGTCAAGTGATCTATTATGTTGTAGATGAAAGAAACAGCTAAATTGACAAAAACTAAGTTCACTATACCATCACAAACTGTGTGTTGTTCACTAAATGGAGGATAATTCGTTTGATACTCATGTATCACCATTCCAGTCACCGCTAGAGCTTAGAATGAAATATAGAACCAGATTTGTAGGTAATAAATACGAGGTGTGATAGAAAAGTAATGAGACTGATTTTTTATTTACCAAAGTTTTAATTTTTTTCAAACATCAGTGTTATCCCCTTCAAAATAGTTCCCTTCGGCAGCTACACACCGATGGAGACGTTGTTCCCACTTTTGGTAGCAGCGCTGGAAGTCTTCAACCGGTATGGTCTTCAGCATGTCCGTTACACTCTTTTGGATGTTTTCTAAAATCCTTTGAGGACATTTTTCAGTTTAGAAAAAAGGAAAAAGTCACAGGGGATGAGGTCAGGTGCATAGGGAGGTTGGGGAACCACAGGAATGCCTTTTGAGGTCAAAAATTCCGTGACGGAGAGGGCAGTGTGACATGGGGCGTTGTCATGATGGAGCATCCATTTGTGTGCAATGTCTGGTCTCACGCAAATGACCCTTTTTCTGAGACCTTTCGCATGTGCAAACGTTCAGTCAAAATTTAATGAACGGTAAATTTGTTCAAATTTCATTGTTCACTCAACATTCTTAATGTTAAACGAAGGTCTGATCTCACAAGAGTGTTCACACTTTCGATGTTTTTGTCGGTTTTCGAAGTTGAAGGCCTCCCTGAATGGTGTTCATCTTCATCGTGTTCTCTGCCTTTCAAAAATGATTTGTGCCAGCGAAAAACTTGAGCTCAGGATAAAGAATGTTTCCCATAGGCGTGTTTTAACTTTTCAAATGTCACACTTGCCGATTCTCCAAGCTTAACACAAAATGTAATGGCACAACGTTGCTCCCAATAGCGCTGGTCCAGTTTGCGTGACGCACAACCACAACACAACGTCACTAACAGCAGTCACAACAATCACGTAGTTAACGGAAGGAGTTGAAACTCACACTAAGCTATGGGAGGGGACTGATACACCTGCGCTGTTGCTACATCGCTTGCAGTGTTACTAGTCTCATTACTTTTCTATTACACCTCGTATGTCTGATAATGCTGAGGTAGACTGAAGTTGTCGAAGATATTCTATTAACAGAGGAGTAAGCAAAAACATAGCAATATTCCGGATGTCTTACCTTCCTCCTCGCCTCTGTTCATTTTAGTTTGTAGAATAAGCGTGCAGGCTGTGACTGTCGTACCTAAATAAAGCAAGGATATGTTTAGTTGTCCCCATGGCGTTAGGGGCTAAAAATAGGTTTCGTAGTTCTCTGTACTTTCGGTTTCCACTTCCTGGTAGTTGCTGAACTCTTAGAAAAAAAAAATCTATCGGTCGTGTTATCATAGCTAGTGGAAAATGTGTACACTTAAAATTTACTACAAAAGTAGCATAACAAAAAATAATACTGTTCTGATAAAAGAGGGACATCGTATTTCCAACCCCGATATTATTTTCAAGACGTGCGAAAAAGTATGTTTCAAGACACAACCAAGTAGTTTTGACAGCGAAATTTTTTTTCTGTTGTCAAAAGTTTTGCATGAAGAGCGTTTTGAACAGTTTCAAATGTCAAGCTGGTATTAATGCAGTTAAAGCTTTAACATATTATTCTATAGAAATGTTCACAAAAATCTTGTCTTCAGGCATATATCTGAAGTTTCAGTCCCTTTGGCTTTGTTGTTATTAATTAATTCTATGTTTTGGAAAGCCATAACGAAATAACAGAAAATACACAGAGGAGGCCCAGTTCATTTTGCTTTGATTATGGAAATGTATTGATGGCTTTGTTAGGTAATCTTATTACAGGCATGCATAAAATACGTACCAAATACTCATTAGTTTTTACAAATATGTTGATTTAATGGAGGTATCTCGACTTCTCACCACAAACTAATCTGTCGGGGGTTTGTACTGGGACTCGTAGAAATCGTTTTAGACCAGATAGATTAACTTTTTCAATGTGACTCAAATGAGCTATAGTGCCCTATACTTCAGCGGCGTAAAACATAATGGGTTGATTTTCCCATGAAACAATTTAAAAAATACATCTGGGGAGTGTTCGCCGATGGTCCAAAGCAACCCAAGTTTGTGGGGGGTTTTTTTTTTTTGGTCTTTTTTTTTTTTTTTTTGCTTTGCTCGCCATGTCATTAAGAGCGTAAAAATAAGACAGACGAGTCGATAGATAGACACCAAGATATTTGTACATTTTAACGACAGAAAAGACCTGGTCGTCATACAACCATTTCTCATGAGCAGAAGCAAAAAGCCCCAATTACGAAATAAAACAATATTAGCTTTATCTAAGTTAAATGCTAAACGCTAAACCTAAATTATTTTATGCATTTCTTAAGACATTTAATTGATTATGAAGACCACTGACTGTGTCGGAGATTAACGTTACATCATCTGCGAAAAGTAAGATAAGAATTTTGATAATATCAGGGTGGAGCGGAACACTGCGTTCGCGTTGTCGTCTCGACATTTGCACGTTCTTTTCTCATTTCAAAACAAGACAACAAAGCTGCCTCTTTTTAGGTTCTGAATATATATTTAATTATATTTACAAAATGTGATTCTGTCCGTTTAATCAGACTAGAAAAACTCTTAAGTGCATTACGGGTATTGAAGATTTTATCATCGTCTTGTAACCCCAGCTGGGATTAGATCGACATTCCCTTTCTCCACTGTTTTGTTTTTCCCCCCTATTGTTTTGTTGTCGAAAAGCAGTAGGATACAGACTGTTCACATGCTTCTCTTGCAGTCGTGTTTGAAAGATTTTTAAAAGCTGAAGCAGCATTTCTGACTGTTGATGTTCGGTGATTTCAACACTTTATCAGCCTCTGCGGCAGCTCTGTAGGGTTTTCTCATCATAAACCAGAGAAAAACGATATTTCAAACGCATGTAATACACCTCCTGTGTACAGTAATGACTATCATTATTTCTCCCTGAATTCAAATGATCTAAAAAGTTGCTATCTTGCGTCGATGTCAGCTCGGGTTAATCTGTTATTTGGAATTGTGGGTTCATTTCAGAAATAATAATAATAATAATAATAATAATAAATGTAGATTTTTATAACGCATATTCACAGTCATAGATATCATGCTCTTAGCGCTTAAAACGAGGAAGAGACGTGGACTAATAATAATAATAATAGTGAAGATTTTTATAGCGCATATTCACACTCATAGAGAGCATGCTCTTAGCGCTTAAAACGAGGAAGAGACATGGACTAAGTAGATACAGAACAAAGGGGAAAAAAGAAAACGACAGTACTGACGACGAAACAGAAAACAAAAGGCATCAAGTAACAGGAACAAAGAAATATAGTGATTCTGCCGAGAAAGATGGGTAAAGTAGCAAGAGGTTAGGGGGGGGGTAAGAAGGACGAGCATTGTGTGGACTGTGTTAGGAGTAATGCTCAAGGAAGAGGTGCGTTTTCAGTGCAGATTTGAAGGATTCAGTTGTAGGAAGGTGGCGGATATGGAAAGGAAGAGAGTTCCATTGTTTTGCAGCACAGTAGCCAAAAGTCCTGTGACCATATGTTGTTGTTCTGGTGACAGGAACAGTTAGGATACGGTCGTCAGACGAAGAGCGTAGTTGTCTGGACGGAGAGTAAGGGATGAGAAGTTCAGAGAAATAGTCAGGACAGGAGCCAGCAAAGGAATTAAAACACAGCACAGACAGTTTGTACTGAATGCGAAAACGGATGGGTAGCCAGTGTAGAAAACGAAGGAGAGGAGTGACATGGTCCCGTTTCCTTGCTCTAAGCACCAGACGTGCAGCGGAGTTCTGTACTCTCTGGAGTCTCTGAATGAGGGATGAGGGGCAGCCTGCCAGCAAGGAGTTGCAGTAGTCAAGTCGAAAAAGAACAAACGCACAGACAAGAGTGTTGGTAGCACGTGTAGAGAGAAAGTAACGGATGGCACCGATCTTACGGAACTCATAATAGTCAGACCGACTGTAACA
Source organism: Marisa cornuarietis (assembly GCA_004794655.1). Classification (NCBI taxonomy): domain Eukaryota; kingdom Metazoa; phylum Mollusca; class Gastropoda; order Architaenioglossa; family Ampullariidae; genus Marisa; species Marisa cornuarietis. The sequence continues at coordinate 3,430,291 of SMMW01000592.1, read as the reverse complement.
TGTTTATCAAGGGTCATGTCTGCGGGGACAATAAATCACTAAATGGACTAAATGGATAGAACACGAGAGACGGAAGAAACGACAGTACTGAAAACAAACAGAAAACAAAGATAGAAAATACCAGAAGGCACCAAGTAACAGGAACATCGTAATTCTGCAGAGAAAGATGGAGAGAAAAGTAGCAAGATCGGAAGTGGGGAGGGTAACAAGGACGAGCATTATGTGGACTGTGTTAGGAGTAATGCTCAAGAAAGAGGTGCGTTTTCAGTACAGATTTGAAGGATTCAGTTGTAGGAAGGTGGCGGATATGGAAAGGGAGAGAGTTCCATTGTTTTGCTGCACAGTAGCCAAAAATCCTGTGACCATATGTTGTTGTTCTGGTGACAGGAACAGTTAGGATACGGCCATCAGAGGAAGAGCGGAGTTGTCTGCCCGGGATGTAAGGGAAGAGAAGTTCCGAGAAATAGTCAGGACAGGAGCCTTCGAAGAAATAAAAACACAGCACAGACAGTTTGTACTGAATACGGGAACAGACGGGTAGCCAGTGTAGAAAACGAATGAGAGGAGTGACATGGTCCCGTTTCGTGGCTCTAACCACCAGACGTGCAGCGGAGTTCTGTACTTTCTGGAGTCTCTGAATGAGATATGAGGGGCAGCCTGCCAGTAAATAATAAACAGTAAACAACACACTTTTTACCGATGAATGAAGAAGTGTGAACATAGAGAATCATGAAAAAGATAAGTGTTAATTGTTGTGTTTTTATTTAAATAGACCGTTAGTGAGCCATGAAGATGACAGAGACAGCAAGTGTCAGATCAGATCGTCTAACACGAAATAGGGCCTGGTCTTATGTTTCCCATAATACGTCAGGGTGTCCTATTTGACAGTGATCCTAAATGACTAGACTGGTTAAAATGCCTGTAAATACATTCAAACAGGCCTGTGACTGTATGGGTTTTTAAGGGTGTGATAGCATTTTACCTTTGCTCAACGCCAATTTGAATAATTCACATTATGACAACATAATAACTTTCTTTGAATGTATTTAGCTATTTTTAAGGAAGAGGGAAGTAGTAACCATAAATATTCAAGCATTTGGCACCACCGGGCTACACCACCACTTCTTTTCCTCGTGTTACTGCAACGCGTGGGGGAGCTATAGCCTTTGTTGTCTGTGATCAATTACTGCCTCATATCTCCTTCACAAACAGCCTTCCCTTCAACCATACATCGTTCGAATTTGCACAGCTGTCATTCAAGTCTGATCAGTTACATGTCAACGTTCTTGTCTATACCGGCCGCCACCAACCAGAAAGAATAAACTCACGGACGAATTTTTCATCGAGGAACTTCCTGATTTCCTTGAGCACGCCAACAGCTTGAAAGGATCGCTTCTTATTGTTGCTGACTTCAGCTTTCATTTCGTCACACAAACACACTTCTACGTGTCGAAAGTGCTTGATATTATTGGAATATTTAATCTAGCCCAGGTTGTCTCGGAACTCACTCACACCCAAGGCTATATTGTGGACTGGGTGATCTACAGAGAGGGCGAGCGTCTTCTTAAGTCGTCAACCGTTGACCATATATTGCCCACGAACTATTTTTGTGTGTTGTGCACACTGGACTTTGGTAAACCAACCATGCCGCCTGCTTATAAAGAAGTGCGCAGCCGGGCCTCATTAAACATGGAGGCTCTTAAGACCGACCTAATCGTCGACATTCTTCCTGAATCCATCATTACTGAGCTGTTCCGCACTCTTCATACTACGCTGAATAGTCACGCCCCATTGACCCGTCGCTTTGTCTCCATGCATCCCCCCCATCTCCGTGGTATACCACCGTGAATGCTGAGCTTCTGGAAGCCAAACGTGAACGGAGACGAGCAGAGCGGGTGGCGAGTAACTAGACTCAACATGCACCGTCAGATTTTTCAGGCAGCCAGGAATCATGTTACAGACATTGTTCACCGTGAATAGTAAACGTGTTACTCCGAAAAAATACTCTGCTGTAAAACCACTAAACAGTTATTTAATGCTAGCAACACTCTGCTTGGTAAGACAACTGGTACTCCCCTCCCATTAGTGTTTCCTGCGCAAGCACTGCCACAGAAACTTGCTCATTTCTTCACCTATAAGATTGTATTGAGAAGTCAAAAGCTCGACTCTGCTGTCGTTTCATCTTCATCTGTGTCAGATACAGTTTACAGTGCTCCTAAGTGTTGTGGTTTTGAACCAGCTAGGGAAGAGTTTGTTAAAGAAATTTGTCTAAGGAGCAGCCCCATAACATGAGAGCTCGATTCTCTTCCCTCTTCTCTGCTTGTCGATTGTCTAAATGTCCTGTTACCACATGCCACTTATATTATTAATGCTTCTCTCACGTCTGGGCACTTTCCTCCAGAGTTCAGGTTTGCTATTGTCCGCCCACTTATAAAGAAACCATTTTTAGATCATAACTACCTAAGCAATTATAGACCAGTTTCAAACCTGTCATTTCTATCTAAGGTTCTGGAAAAGATTGTTCTTTCCCAGTTTATTGTGCACGTGGAGAAAAATCATATTCATTCCAGTTGGCTTATAGAAAAGGCCATGGTACTGAATCTGCTCTTATTAAAGTTCTAAAGTGCTAACGATGACAACGTGTCATTTCTGGCGTTGTTAGATTTGTCAGCAGAATTTGATACTGTATATCATTCTATACTTCTACACAGACTTTAGCAGTCTATTGGTATCCATGTTGCTTTGTCCTGAGATGAACATATATCACCTATCATTCACTGTCTTCACTGGCTGGTAGTCGTGGACCGTATAGCCTACAAACTTTCCCCTCTGAATTACTCTGCCGTTTCTGACACTGGTCCTCGGTACCTCTCCGAACTGACTCCCATCTATACACCCGCACTACTTCTTCGCTCTTATTCTATCACCAAGCTTCTGCGAGTTGCATTGAATAAGACAAAGACGTATGGACAGAGGTCTTTTTCCTGCCAAGCCCATCAACTTGGGACGAATTATCCATCAGCCTTCGACACTTTGATTATTTTACCACCATTAAGTGCAAACTTAGGGCGCCTCTTTTCAAAACGACGACTTCACTGAGACTCTGTCCTGACATGAGCGGGTATAACCTGTGTCTGTAATTTAATTTTGTATGAGTGAGTGTATGTTGGAGAAGTGCGTGAGTCTGTTATATGCGAGTATGGTACATGATTGTTGACGATTTGATCTATGTATGATTCATGTAAAGCGCACTGAGCAAATGTTTGGATAGGCGCTATAGAAATCATTATTATTATTATACGTTTGCAAGCTCGAAAGGATTGGGGTTTGTCTAGCTCAATACTTACACCCCTTCCAGTTTCACCTGATCGGGTGTGCATGTATGGTGGTCTTGACAATGAGTCTGAAGTGGAAGTCGACTTTGTTGTTGGGCGTAATTTGCCGACTTGTCGCTTGAGACCGTCGATATAAGACTCGTTTTAAAGATCACCCCATATATCTCACGATTAATACTGTCATCTCTTAATGCAAGATCACACAAGATCACCCACAAAATAAATATCACTTTTACATATCAAAATCCATTCTCTTTTCTTCAGCTTATATGATAATCAGAGATATCAAAGGAAAAATAAATCCCACTAAACTGGCCTTATCCCGTGTAGCAGGGCCACATGTTGGAGACAATGCTTTGTTCATTCCATCCTGTACCTCCTTTTTCCCTTTGACGCAATGAAGGCAGCATATTTGAGCCTACAAAATGAGAAAGTCCGAAGCTCGTCGAGTTCAGGTCTAGGCTCAAAAGGAAAGGTGGAAGTTGATCTGCATGCCGTACTTGCTTGCAATGGCCGCGAGCTTGTCTGTGAAGGCCTGTAACTAAATGTCCGCCATTAGGTCTATGTCGTCAGCACAGCGGAGGTTACTGAGTTGTGGTGCTCCTGGATTGTATCGTGCGTGATCTCTCCGGGTAGATGTCGAACAGCATTAGCGAGGGTGGGAGAGTGGTCCTCGTTGGCGCACACCAACTGTCGTGGGAATGAGCTTACCCACTTGGTTGTTAAAAAGTACCGATCTTCTTCGGCCTTCGTACAGTGGCTTAATGGTGCGTACTCGGCCTTCCTCTACATTGAACGACCGCAGTACGTTCCATAGCCCCCCTGTAGAATGGCTTATTGATGTTAATAAGGTTGTGGTACAGTTCTTTACTGTGCTACACGTGTTTCTTAATGAGAACCTGGCTGTTGGAGATCTGTTCGATCATGCTCCTGCTGGCCTGTTCAGCTAGAATCTCCTCCGCCGTCGATGTGAGGCGCATTAGGGCATCTTCAGTATAACTTTGATTTGAAAGTAGAAACTCGGAAAACCAAGAGGCTAATATCAGAAGCATTAGTGAGAAAATTCCGGAAAACGAACTAGTTAAGGTATTCCAGAACCTGAATAAGTTAGTGTCGAACTCGCTAGAAAAGTTTTCTTAGAAAAGAAGAGTAGAGGCAACGATAGAAACGGTCCAGTGTGGCGAAAAGGCATACGACTGTGCCCAGGCCCAGTATATCAGAGTATGACACGGGCGGGCTCACTATGAAAACGCGCCAGGCGTGTCTGAAAACTGTTGAGGGCTAAGTCAACTGTCCCAAACTTGCCCCTTAAGGCAGGGAAAGGTGTCGACATAGCTCTTACAGGCACCGACCAGAAGCCGAATGTCTTCGTGCCATCGAACAAAGGATGCTAGCTTCTTTCGATTAAGGTAAAAGGCAGTACATTTCCCTGTTTGTAGATAGTAGGTCAGCCGCCACAGTTATCAGTTTTTTCCTGATTATAGAAGCTGAAGTTTAAATGAAAGCAATCCAGTGTCAGCTTAGCACTGCTCGTGAAGACAAGCTGCCTGTCCATGATGAAGCTAAGAACTAGAGACAGGTGGTCAGAGGTTTTCCCTTCGGTTGATAAATGCTGAAATTAGCAACTGTGCAGGTATTCTGGTACCTGACTTCGTGCAGAAACATACTTGTTAGCTAGATGAAGAACGAGGCATTCTAGAGACTAAAGGTCGAAAGATCAGACTAACGAGAGAAACATCTGTAGCATGTGTGAATAGTGGTGTGTAATGATGCTTTGTAAACGCCCAGATGAAAATCGTTTCTCAATGGCACTTTTGTAACAAACGATGAAGAATTCACATTATCAATGACTGCAAGTTTAATTTTCTGTTTAAATCTTGTTACTCATTAAGTTGTAATTAACGAAGCAAAGTTGTGTTGCGTACATTAAGGACAACTTTAATTCACATAAAACAATTACATAATGTGCTGGCATATAAAAGTAGTCAAAATATAGATTCTCGTAAATTTCTTGATCTCGAAACGTAAAAACACACCCGTTATTTGCAGTATGTCTTTGATCCACACATTACAACTACGTAATGAATCTTGTAACAAGTAAAACTAATGTAATGTTTATATTTACAGTGTACAAGCTAATGCAAGCAAGATAGCATAAAACAATCCGATAATAATAGCGTCTTAAATGCCAGAATAATAATTCTAACATGGCCAATTGTTCTTTTTAAAATATAATGATGTAATATGATTCAAATCAATCATCAGTAATTAATTTTGATTACATGGCTCACAACTTCATATCATGATTAAAAAGAACAATACATAAAAGTCATTTATCTTAATTGCAGATTAAAATAAACAGACGAGATAATACGCAAAGTGAAATAACGGTAAAAACTTGAATTAAGCGATAATGCAAATGTACACTAGAAAAATAAGTAAAAATAATGGCTTTGTAACAAACGAAAATGCATTAAAAATTTTAATGAAATAAATATTTTACGAAAGTTATATTTTATTACAAACCTACACCAAGACCCACTTTAAATGTCTATTTGTGTTTGGTTTTTTGTCCCACTGAATATTTACAGATCACAGTCACAGAATGTGCACATTAGCTAGGAAACAAAACACGCTGTAGATAGCTTCAATCAGTTCTGGAGTGTACAGAACATGGTGTCCAAAGAGAGAAGAGGGGCATTGCAGCCAGCGATCAGGATGAAGATTTTCCGGAAGCCGAGCATCGTCGATCAGCAGAGCCAGAACTGTCTTGCGAGCGCAATCAGTCGAGGAGCGCACTTCTTTCAATACCTGCAGAACTGTCGCCAAACAGCCGCCTGAGTGTCCTTCAGGACCACAGAGAACCAGCAGACAACGTGATTTGATGGCCTTTTCAATTGTAGGCTCGATGTCACTGTCAGCTGACAAATCGTCATCATCGTCTGCAATGCACGTGACGCGCAACCCGCTCACGTTTTGTAAAATCTCCTTGATCGCCGAACCTTTGATCTTCATGTCATCATCGTCCTGATTATAAAGGATCATCACGTGCCACCATTTCTCATCCCGGTCTTCGCTCCAGTCATCATCCACATACTGCCTTTGAGTCTCTTCGCCCAACACGGAGAACCTCGACTGAATCGCCTGCAAAAGGTTTCTCTTTATCATCTCATCAGTGGAAGCATATGGTTTATCAGTTAGGCTCAATAGCCTTTGCCTAGCAGCCATAAAACGAACTCGTTTTGGAAGTTCAGGATCTGACCACTGATGGACTAGTTCTTCATCCTCCGTTGTCTCAAGCAGACTCAAGAATAACAGAGCATGATCATATTGCTTGTGAGTAACGTAGTTGTCCAATCTTTTTTCTAAACTCTCGATATCTGATGTGTTCTGGGGTTTAAATTTAGATATCTCAGTGAGAACATTCAGGTAGCGTGTGCAGTCCTTGATCATTTTATACAGTCTGCTTAACTCTTTTAATTGATGTGCAAGCTTCTTCCCTTTAGCTGCACAACAGAGGTCATAAAATGAAGGTCTGATGGCCGGGAGGTCAGGCCCACAAGCAGGAAGCGATCTCACAACCTGACACTGCATCTGCAGAGCTTCCTGAAGCAACCTGCAGCCTTCCTCATTTCTCGTTCCAGTTTTTTTCCTCATGTAGATCAGCCCTGCCTGCTCATGCGCACTGATCAGCTGCTTGGGGCTACCACGTGATTCTGTATGGTTAATTACTTCAAAAAACTGTTTCAGAGCCTGATCATCGTCACCAACACAGACGTACAGTACTCCTAGATCGTAGATAGCTGGTGTATTTTCAGCATAGGAAATTTCAATTGCCTTTTGAAAATGATTAATCGCCGCTTTCACGTACTCTGAGTATGACTCCGACCCTCGCTCATTGTTATTTCGACTTCCTCTTCCATTAGCTGCCGAATATTGTCTTGACTGATATTTCTCTTGTCTTTCCAGTTTTTTAAATGTGGTCCCGAGAAAATGGTGGGAAGTTGTTGTCGGTCTGATTTCAATGGCTTTCTCAAGAAGTTTACGAGATCTGTCGAGCTGGTTTACATTGCTGAAATATTTCCCGCTGTACGTGAGCACGTGGGGGTCATTGGGCGCTAGTTCCACGGCTTCTTCGTAACACTGTTCAGCAGTTATTGGATGTAGTCTAGCCTTTACTTTCACGTCTTCAAACTCAGGAGACTTCGTGTATTGCAACAATGTCCCCAGTTCGACCAAGGCTTTCGCTTTCAGTGTCTTGAGGGCGTCGCTGTTCTTGATTTCCAAGAGAAGGTCAAACACTCTAAGCGACCTCTGAGACGTTAACTTAGAAGAAATTCGAAAGTAGATGACGGAATTAGTGTGTGTTAACCGCCTTAGAGCAAGTGCCAGGCCGAACTTCCGAGTATAGTCACGTGGTCTCGCCTTGACGACTTCCTCAAACATGTCCACCGCCAGTTGAGCAAAGATCATCCCCATCCTGGAATAACAGTAAGCGATTTCAGCTTTAGCGTCCACTACCTTCTCTTGAAAGTTCTCCTGTTCGCGGAGCTCCTCTAACCTTTCAATGAACATTTGTCCTTCTTCCCTCTCTCCCATTTCCCACTTCATTACAGCCATGCTGACCAAAGCAACAATATTGGTGTCATTGTTTGGTGATTTCAAGACTTTGTCAATCTCTTGAACCGCCTTGTCGTGAACGTTTCTCAGGAACAGCAAAAATGCGATGAGATTAGAAGTGGCTGTCTTCTCATCTTCTGTGCAGTCTTGATCACCATCCCTTTTATCGAAGGATAATTTCTCTAGAAGATGCTGCTGTCGTTTCTGTGTAAGCTTGTTGTAATGCTTTATTCCGAAAAGATTAGGAAATTCTCTCAGCTTCCGCCGAAAGATTTCTCTTTCTTTTTGCATACTTTCACCTTGTATCATGTACGGCGAGAGAGCAGCTGTAAAAAAATAAACACGAATTATATACTGTACAGCAGTTTACTACACATTTACATTCTCTACTGCTTCTACTACTGCTACTTTGTATAACTCCTAGAGATTAATTCTAGAACTTTCTTTACACAATAAAACTCTTTCCTCTTTAACATCCTCCAAACCAAACAAATGCACAAGAGCTTACGGTACAAATGAATCTTAATAATAATGATAATTAAAAACGTGTGATTTATATAACTCATTCTCAAGTTCGTAAGTAGCATGTTCTTAGCACTTGAGACAACAACGATACATGGACAACATTACGAAGGAAAGAAGGATAACAACAGTACTGATGACTGATAAAAGATAACTAATAAAAGACATAGAGAAAACGCAACGAGGAATCAGGTAACAAGAACTGAGGGTATCGTGATTCAGCAAAAGAAGACGAGTAGGGAAGTTTGAAGATGGACTAGCATTGTGTGGACTTTTGTTAGGAGTAATACTCTAGGAAGAGGTGTGTCTTGAGTCCATGACTAAAGAATTCAATAGAAGATATGGAAGGGGAGAGAAAAATCTTGTGACCGTATGTTGCTGTTCTAGTGACAGGAATAGTTAGGATACGGTCATCAGACGAAGAGCAGAGTGGTTTGGGTGGGATGTAAACATGCACGTCAACAGTTGACTAGTCAATGAAATACAGGGGAAACTCGATCTTTGCTATCTGTATTACACGATTTAGAGAACACTGTGCGCCTGGATTAACGTGGGCAATCAAAAGAAAAATTTGAAATGAAAGTTTAGAGACCACTGGTACTTTCCTAATACAGATGAAAACATGGCTGACTACGACAGGTCTGAGCCGTGCGAATGACTAACCACAGTAGCACATGTTGTCAGCTGGTTAATGTGCATATGGTGGACGTGGTTGTAAATGAAAGTGGAATATGCCAACGTTCAAAACTCGTAAACGATTATCCCTGTATTAAGATGCTCATTGTCATCTATTAATTGTACTTGTTATGTCAATATAAAATATAACAACCGAACAATGTATTGCATGAGCGACGTGTCATTGTCGACGTCACGTGTCTTATCTACCGCAACTGTCACCGCTCAAACAGAGACTACACTATGGGAAGGGCAGACGATATTTGGGTGCGATGGCAGCATTTGTTCACAACAAGCTAAGTGACTGATCAACTTTATTTTTTCTTCCCTCTTCACCCTAATGCAGTGTGCAGTTCAAAGCTCTTGAGAACATGCGAGGAGGCATGTTAATGCTGTGAAAGCTATGCCATGTCTGAGATAGCGACGTTCTATCAGGGCTAGTTTCCTTTCTATTTATAGAGTACTGGGATCACTTAAATTACGCGCTGTACAATAAAGTGTTTTGGGGAAACAATTCCGTGGCATGGAATTCCTACTAATGAATACTTGGTTTTTGGTGGTAGTGTCTAATCAACTGCCCTTTACCGTTCATGCGTGTATTGGTTTTTGCACGCTCGTGTGTGTGTCCACGTGTTGTATGTGTGTAGACATACGCGTGTTTGTATCTTTATGTATGTACGTGTGCATGTGTGTGCGTGCGTGCGTGTGTGTGTGCGCGCGCGCGCGCAAGCGTGTGATGAGGCAGACAATTATATAACGCGTTTCATTTTCGGTTCTCTAGGCTTACAGAAACAAACCCAGCACTAGTGAGAAGCACAAGCCCAAGACGACTAATCAGCAAATTAACAATGGGTGTTTGGAAACGCACTTGATATACAAAATCATGGCAATCTGATCTCAGATAGTAGCTGCGATGAACTTGCTGGAAAGGTAATTGAGGACAAGTTGTCAATATGAACTATTTTATTCTTTAATAATGATAATAATAAATGAAGATTTGTATAGCGCATATTCATACTCATAGAGAGCATGCTCTTAGCGCTTGAAACGGGGAAGAGACATGGACTAAATGGATAGAACAGGAGGGACGGAAGAATAAACGACAGTACTGACGACAAACAGAAAACAAAGATAGAAAACACAAAAAGGCACCAAGTAACAGGAATGTTGAAAGTAAGTAGCAATAAGGTAAACAGAAAGTCTCAAATCATATTCGAGGAGGAATTTTCAACTGAAACTGTAGGTGGGATTATGTCACGTGATCTGTTACATTATAGATTTAAGAAACAGCTAAATTGACAAAAACTAAGTTGACATTATACCATCACAAACATTTTTTGTTCACAAAATGTAGGAGAATTCGTTAAGTGCTCATGTTTCCCCATTCCAGTCACCGCTAGGGCTTAGAATGAAATATAGATCCAGATTTATAGGTAATAAACATAGGTGAAAATGTTCAGGTAGGTTGAAGCCGTCGAAGATATTCTATTAACAGAGGATTAAGCAAAAGCATAATAATATTTGAATGTCTTACCTTCTTCCTGGCCTCTGTTCATTTTAGTTTGCAGAACAAGTGTGCAGGTTGGTACTGTCCTGTCTGTTTATAGCAATGATATGTTTGTTCGTCACCAAAGCAACAAGATCTGAAAATAGCTGCTCAGATAAGGAGGGGAGATTCGCAGTTCTCTGTACTTTCGTTTTTCCCCTTCCTGGCTGTTGCTGAACTCATAGAAAACAAACTAGATTGTGATAATATCTTGAATGAAGATTCAGCCAATAGAAAGTTTAAATGAGCTGGCACGAGCTAAGATGACTCACCTTTTAAAATACAGAGAGTTGTGACACGTGGCTATCGCCATGCCCCTCAGACATAAAAGGTAATTTTCACAGACCAGTTGTTGTAGCTATAAAGCGAGATAAAGTCGTTTCTAGGTGTGAGTCAAGTATATTAACTACGCCAACTGTCACCGCTTAAAATAGAAAATATGTGGGAATGGTCGGTTATTTCGGAGAAACGTCAACAGTTGATAACAAGCTGTTTAGCGACTGATAAGGTTTTTTCCCTCCTTCCCTCTTCCCTCCTACGGCCTAGTGCAATTTGAATTTCTTGCACTCATGCCATGAGGCATGTTAATATTTTGAAAGCTTTATCATGCTGAGATAGCGGCGTTCTGTCAGGGTTGGTTTGCTTTCTAGGTGAAAGATACATTGCACTTACTACACCTCCTTCCTTTTAGAAACTAATAACAACATATTCAGCAAAAAAGTTGAGGAATTTAAGTTGAAAATCTTAATTGTTGTTGCTTTTGCTTTCCAAATTATTCTTTCAAAAATGGACTCCACGTTGAGGTTATGCTAAGCGGATACAGTGGCCAGCCTGTTGTGGCCTTATTGGCTCTTACTGGGTTCCACTCTGAGAAGAATTGACCCCCACTTGAAAATGAACTGCCGGTTAAAAAAAAATCAGTGACAACTCAGTGTTATAAGATTAAATATTATGGCATTAGACCTGCTTCTGTGAACAATTTCATGCAACAATAAAGATATGTGGAGCTATCTATGCAAACAATCATTACTATTGTTATTTTTGACGGTAAGTGAGTTACGTGTTATGTGCAGTTGAAACAGTGTATTTTCTCCCATGTTACTGTATGTATTTGCATGCTTGAAAGGATTGGGGTCTATCTAGCTCAATGCCTAGACCACTTTCAGTTTCACCTTGGCAGGTGTGCATGTATGGTGTCTTGATAATGAGTCTCAAGTGCAAGTCGATTTAGCTGTTCTGACTTGTCACTTGAGACCGGAGATTTATGACTCATTTTTTAAGATTACCTCATATGTACTAATGGCTAATACCGTCATCTCTTAATGCAAATTCCCAGAAGGTCACCCACGAAGAATTCCCACATGATAAACATTTTAAACTCTTATGAAATCTCGGACTGTCTTGGGCCCGCCTGAGAACAGTAAACAGCCGATCACTCCTTCACCTTGGCCACCCATCCTTTCTTCTGCTTGCCACGGCGTCTACCGCCTTCAACGTAGTCTTAGGGGACCGTCCTAAACAATATGTCATGTCGGACAGTTTCTGTCGCTTGACTGTAGCAAGTAGAAACTCCTGGAGACTCGCCAGACCGGTGAAGACGCTGCGGACGAGTTTGCTCGTCTTTTGCTCTCTGTAGGAGATCCGGAAGAGACTATTGTAGCAATTTCTCTCAAACGTCTGGATCCTTTGCTCTTATTCTGTCAGCAAGGACCAGGTCTCGCAGCCGCACAGCATGACTGACACTAAGAGAGATTTATACGCCCGGAATCTTGTTAAGTCTGGCCATCGCCGTTCTCATTGCTAAGATTCTTAGACGTACGTCTTCTGCAAAGCCAAGGTCTTCGGTATGAGTCGCGTCCAGACATATCTGCACATCCTCTAGTTATACTTCGATCTGATCTCTGCCTTGCTAGACGCGATCGTGTTCTCCATGACCTTACTCTTCTTCGTCCTGATCTGCATCCCGTACGTGCTCGCCATGGCCGCGAGCTTTTCTGTGAAGGTCTGTAACTCACTTACCGCCATTAGGTCTATGACGTCAGCAAAGCGGAGGTTACTAACTCTAAAATTGTGTTCAACACATTAGGGACAACTTTACATAACATAAAAGATTTTTAAAATGTGCTGGTAAATAAAAGGAATCCAAATATAGATTCTCGTAAATTCCAGGGCACCATCAAATACGATCTGAGCTCTGGGAGGTTTCCATGATGTCAGCCAGGCAGAGCGCGGCCTCGATCTCGAAACGTAAAAACACACACGTTGTTTGCAGTATGTATTTGGTCCACACATTAGAACTACCTAACGAATCTTGTATCAAGTAAAACTAATCTAATCTTTATATTTACCGTGTACAAGCTAATGCAAGCAAGATAGCATAAAACAATCCGTCAATAATAGCGTCTTAATAATAATTCTAACGTGGCGTAATGTTCTTTGAAAAAAATAATGTTGTAATATGATTCATATCAATTATCATTAATTTGTCTTTAACGTTTGATGAAATGGCCCATAAATTGACATCATGCTTATAAAGAACAAGATATTAAATTAGACTAATTACACATTAAAATAAACAGACCAAAGAAACAATTAACTTGTTACCAGCAGTTATACCACAAAAATTTTGAATTAAAAGGCAATGCAAACTGTACACTAAAAATTTAAATAATGGCTTAATATCAGTAACAACTGTAACAGATACAAATAAAATGTATATTAAAATTTATAAGAAAAGTGAATATTTTACAAAAGTTAAAAAAATAAATACACTTTAGATGTGTTTTTTCTCAACAAATGTTTACAGATTATAGTCACAGAATGTCTATGGGCACATAAGCTAGGAAACAAAACACGCTGAAAATAGCCTCGATCAGTTCTGGAAGGTACAGAAGATGTACAGAAGATGATGTTCAAAGAGAGGAGAGGGGCATTGCAGCCAGCGATCAGGATGAAGATTCTTCGGAAGCCGAGCATTGTCGATCAGCAGAGCCAGAAATGTCTTGCTCGCGCAATCAGTCGAGGAGCGCACTTCTTTCAATACCTGCAAAACTGTCACCAAACAGCCTCCTAAATGTCCTTCAGGACCACAGAGAACCAGCAGACAACGTGATTTGATGGCCTTTTCGATTGTAGGCTCGATGTAACTGTCAATTGACAAATCGTCATCACCGTCTGCAATGCACGTAACGCGCAACCCGCTCACGTTTTGTAAAATGTCCTTGATTACCGAACCTTTGATCTTCATGTCATCATCATCCTGATTATAAAGGATCACCACGTGCCACCATTTCTCATCCTGATCCTCGCTCCAGCCGCCATCAACAGACCGCCTTTGAGTTTCTTCGTCCGACAGGGAGGACCTCGAGTGAATCGCCTCCAAAAGGTTTCTTTTTATCATCTGATCAGTGGAAGGATATGGTTTATCAGTTAGGCTCAATAAGTTTTGCCTAGCAGCCATAACACGAATTTGTATTGGAAGTTTAGGATCTGACCACTGATGGACAACTTCCTCCTCATTTGTCTCAAGAATTGCAGAGCATGATCATACTGTTCACGAGTAACGTAGTTTCTAAAAAAATTTTCTAAAATCTCAACATCTGATGCCTCTTGGGGTCTAAATACGGATATCTCAGTAAGAACATTCAGGTGTTCTGTGTAGTTCTTGATCATTGCATACAGTCTGCTTAACTCTTTCGGCTGGTGATCTGGAGACTTCATCCCTTTAGCTGCACAACAGAGGTCATAAAATGAATGTCTGACTGCCGGGTGGTCAGGCCCACAAGCAGGAAGCGATCTCACAACCTGACACTGCATCTGCAGAGCTTCCTGAAGCAACCTACAGCCATCGGCAGCGTATTTTTTTCTTTCTTTCTCATTTCCCGTTCCTCTCATTTTCCTCATGTAGACGAGCCCTGCCTGCTCATGCGCATTGATCAACTGTACCGGGCTACCACGTGATTCTGTCAGGCTAATTAGTGCAGAAAACTGGTTGAGAGCCTGATCATCGTCACCAACACAGACATACAAAACTCCTAGATCGTAGATAGCTGGTGTATTATCGCCCTGGGAAATTTCAATCGCCTTCTGAAAATGATGTATCGCTGCTTGAAGGTATTCCTGGTCTAGCTGTAGGGACCTTGGCCTTATTGCTCCTCCAAAGGATATTTGTCCTCTGCCGTTCCCCTGCCTTCTCCCTCGTGCGAATCTACCCCATGAATTGTTCCTTCTGTTCGGGGAGCTTTTTCTGAATGCGTATGACTCAGACCCTCGGTCATTGTTATATCGTCTTCCTCTAGCTCCCCTATATTGTCTTGACTGATATTTCTCTTGTTTTGCCAGCTTTGTAAATGTTGTCCCGAGGAAATGGTGGGCAGTTGTTGTCGGTCTGATTGCAATGGCGCGTTCGAGCAGAGTGCGAGATCTCTGGAGCTAGTTTTTATTTTTGAAAAATTTCCCGCTGTACGTGAGCACGTGGGCGTCAGTGGGCGCTAGTTCTACGGCCTCTTCGTAACACTGTTCAGCAGTTATGTGATGTTGTCTCGCCTTTAAGTTCACGCCTTCAAACTCAGGAGACTTTGCGTATTGCAACAATGTACCCAGTTCCACCAAGGCTTCTGCTCTCAATGTGTTGGGGGTGTCGCTGTTCTTGATTTCTAAGAGAAGGTCAAACGCTCTAAGCGACCTCTGAGACGTTAACTCTGGGGAAAATCGAAAGTATATGACGTAGTTAGGGTGTGTAAAGCGCCTCAGAACGAGTGCCAGGCCTAACTTCCAAGTGTAGTCATGTGGTCTCGCCTTGACGACTTCGTCAAACATGTCCACAGCTAGTGGAGCAAACATCATCCCCATCCTCGAATAACAGTAAGCAATTTCAACTTTAGCGTCCACTACCTTCTCTTGAAAGTTCTCCTGTTCGCGGAGTTCCTCTAACCTTGCAACAAACCTTTCTCCTTCTTCCCTCTCTCCCATTTCCCACTTCATTACAGCCATGCTGACCAAAGCAACAATATTGGTGTCATTGTTTGGCGATTTCAAGATTTTGTCAGTCTCTTCAACCGCCTTGTCGTGATCTTTCCTCAGAAACAGCAGAAAGGCGATGAGATTAGAAGTGGCTGTCTTTTCAGGTTCTGTACAATGTTGATCCCCTCTATCGAAGGATAATTTATCTAGAAGAGTCTGCAGTCGTTTCTGTGCAAGTCTGTTTTAATCATTTATTCCGAGAAGATTAGGGAATTCTTTCAGCTTCCGACGAAATATTTCTCTTTCTTTATGCATACCTTTACCTTTGATCGAGTACGACGAGAAGGCACCTGTAAAAGACATGTTATACTGTACAGAAGTTTAATATACATTTATATACTTCTCCTTCTGCTTTACTGCTTCTTAGTATAACTCCTAGAGGTTACTTCTAGAACTTTCTTTAACGATGGAGCTCATTCCGCTTTAACAACCTCTAGACCAAACAACAGCTTACAGTTCTCATGACACTTACAAAGAAGAAGAAGAAAGGACAAGACTTATATACTATATAATATAACGTACACAGGAGTATTGTTTTGTGACAAGAACGAGACATGGACAACATACGAAGGACGTAAGGATAAACAGCAGTACTGACTACTGATAAGAGATGACTAATAAAAGACAATTATAGATACGCAAAGAGGAATTTGGTAACAAGAACTGAGAGTATCGTGATTCAGCAGAGAAAGGCGAGTTGGGAAGGTTGAAGATGGACTAGCATTGTGTGGATTGTTGTTAGTAGTAATGCTCAAGGAAGAGGTGTGTTTCTAGTAAAACATTTAAAGGATTCAATGGTGGGTAGGTGGCGGATATAGAAGAGTAGAGAGTTCCAATGTTTTGCTGTTCAATAACTAAAAATTTTGTGACCTTATATTAATGCTCTGGTGACAGGAATAGTTACGATACGGTCATCAGACGAAGAGCAGAGTTTGGCTGCGATGTAAACATTCACGTCAACAGTTGACTAGTCAATGAAATACAGGGGGTAACTCACTCTTTTTGTTATCTGGATTATACGATTTAGAGAACCAATGTCAGCCTGGATTAACGAGCAGACAATCAAAAACAAGATTTGAAATGAAAACCAAAAGGCCACTGGTACTTTCCTCATACAGACGAAAACTTTAAACCGACTGAAGACAGGCTTGTGCTGTGCGAATTATTGGCCAAAGTAGCACGTGCTGTCTGCTGGCTAATGCATATGAAAATGAAATATTCCATCGTGCAAAAGTTGTAGACGATTTTACTTGTATTAACATGTTCATTGTTATCTATAAATGTTACTTGAGACGTCACTATGAAATAGAGTACAATGTATTGGATGAGAGATGTGTCATTGTCGACAGCTCCACGTCACGTAAGAAGTCCCCCGACATGTCACGAGTCTTATCTACCGCAACTGTCACCACTCAGACAAAGGCTATACTATAGGCAGGGTCGTGCTTAGGGGCAGGTAGACGAGGCATCTGCCTGGGGCCCTGCGCTTTTAATTAAAATGGTAACTAGGCTCTCGACCAAAACTGTGGCGATTGTGGCGTCGAGGGCCCCACACGTGCCCTATGCCTATGGGCCCCGCGGGAGCTAAGAACGGGCCTGACTATAGGAAGGGCAGGCGGTATTTGGGGGGGCGATGTCAACAGTTTATATTAAATGTTACGCTGTAAATGACATTTTGGGGTGAAACAATGCTGTAGTATGGAATCCCTACAAATGGATCCTTTATTTACACAAATTTTTAACTAAAGCAATACGTGTGGTTATGTCACGTGATCTATTATGTTGTAGATTAAAGAAACAGCTGAAGTGACATTATACCATCACAAACTGCGTGTTGTTCACAAAATGGAGGACATTTCGTTTGATACTCATGTATCACAACTCCTGTCACCGCTAGAGCTTAGAATGAAATATAGATCCAGATTGATAGGTAATAAATATATATGATAATGTTGAGTAAGGTTGAAGTTGTCGAAAATATTCTATTTACAGGGAAGTAAAAAAAGCATAACTATTTTGGATGTCTTACCTTCCTCCTGCCCTCTGTTCATTTTTGTTTGTAGAACAAGCGTACAGGCTGTGACTGTCCTATCTACAGAAAGCAGTGATATGTTTATTCCTCCCCAGTGTTTACACGTTTCATAGCTACCGCGTCAAACGGTTGGCATCTTGTTGCCTGAAAGACTGTAATTAGATACCGGTTATTCCGTGGATGAAAGAGCTGTGAATGGCATTTTTAAAAAAATTCTTTAATTAAATGGATCTATGGAAATCCCTTTTTTATTTTAGTTGAACAATACTTGTCTGTTCTGAATAGTGTGGTCTTGGTTGTAGCACATCGGTTAGTGTTGTTATGAAGAGCACAGCGTAAGGGGAATAAAGGAGTCACCCCCCCCCCCCACACACACACACACACACCCTAAAGGATCCTTGTGACTATCGTTTATGAAGTAACAGCACAATATACTGAATAAACAATGTGTCATTCTTTACAGCTGCAAGTCACGTAAGATGTCTTATCCACCGACATGTCTAGTGTATTATCTACGGCAACTGTCATCGCTTAAAAGAGAAAAATTATGGGAAGGGTGGGCTATTTCGGAAAAACGTCAACATTTGCTAACAAGTTGTTAAGCGACTTGTAAGGTTTTATCTCTCCGAAAATCTTCTCTCCTACAGCCAAGTGCAATTTTAAGTTTTTGTCAACATGCAAAGAGGCATGTTAATATTGTGAAAGCTATGTCATGTCCGAGATAGCGGAGTTCTAGCAGAGCGATTTTGCTTTCTAGTTGAAAGAAACATTGCACTTACTTCACCCCCTCCCTTTCAGAAACTAATAATAACACATTAAACCATAGTGTTTATTTGTTGGGGTATTTAAGTTGAAAATCTTTCCTTAGTTTTTGATTTGCAATTTTCAAACATTGACTCCACTCTTAGGGTATCCAAAGCGAATACAGTGGCCAGCCCAACCAATCTCTCTTAAAGCGTTACTAATTTCTTAATGGGTTCCACTCTAAGATTTTACCTCCACTACAAAAGGAACGGCTGGGGTAAATAAATTTTTCAATGACATGTGTTCCACTCAGTAACAGCTAGTATGATAAGGTTAACTAGTGTGGCATTAGACCTGCTTTTGTGAACAATTTCGCGCAACGGAAAAGATAGGTGGACCTATTTGCACAAACAGTCTTTATTACTGTTATTTTTGACCTGATGAATTTGCTGTACAACTCCCGGGGGACATTATATATGATAGCACTTTAATTTTATCTGTTCGTAAAGAATAGGTTGATATTAAATAGTATAAATTGTAGAGATTAGTGCTGAGAGAAAAGAATGATGTCTTTTTTGCTGCTGCTGCTGCTGCTGCTGCTGCTGCTGCTGCTGCTGCTGCTGCTGCTGCTGCTGCTGCTGCTGCTGCTGATGATGATGATGATGATGTTTACTGCAGTTTTCTACTGAAGCAAGAAGTGTAATAACATTTCCTGTGTGGTTATATCACGTGATCTATGAGGTTGTATACTGAAGAAAGAGCAAAAAAACTGAATTGACATTATGCTATCACAAACTGTACAAAATGGAAGTACAATTCATTTTATACTCTTACATCACCACCAAACTTCGCCGTTAGACTAAGAAACGTAATAAAATATCAAGCCAGATTTATATAATAAATGATAGTGTTTAGCTAAATTAAAATTGTCGAAGATATTCTATTAACAGAGGGGTGAAAACAAAAGCATGGAAGCATTTCGGATGCCTTGCGTTCCTTCTGCTCTCTACACATTTTAGTTTGCAAAAGGCAGTTATTTTTAATTGAAAGCTAGCACAAATACAACAAAATACAAAACATCTTTATTAATCCTTTTCAGGAAATTGTCTGCCAATGTTACTATTACATAATACATAAAAACAGAAAACCAGGAAGCGACAGGGAGAGAGCAGTCTGAGAATCTTCACTCAAAGACGTGTCATATCCATGATTTGCATGGCTGGATATGCGCATTGCAGCTGGAATGAAAGAGTGCACATAGCGTGCGGTTCTGGTTCAGGGAACTCTAACCTTCTGTCGATGCGTCTCGTGTCAAATTCCTGTCGGAGTGGATGAAACTCTTCAGCTAAAATTGTAGTCAGTTTGTTATACAGAAGCTTGTGATATAGTGTCATTCTGCCGCCGTCCAATCACCCTTCCTGCTTTTTTTAATGTTTTTTCAGCCTGTCGCTACCCTGTTTTGCTATGCTCCCACCCCAGCACAAGCGGAAAAAGTAATTGTGCTGCCTATTACAGAAGCGTAGAACAATTCCTGAAGCTCTGGGGCCAGTTCCACAACACATTTCTAATTGTAAACACTTTTAGGCCTTAAATCTCTTTGGATAATCAGTATAAAGTGCACACCACAATTTTAGAATTTTTAAAACTAAAACTGCTCTAAGTAAGATAAAGTTGTTTAAGTCTGACTTTCCGTCTTGTTAGAACAATTTTTTTTATGTTCTTTTGCAATGCATCTAAATGACAAAGAAGTGATCTTTGCTTCTTTAGAACAGTTTTAAGGTTTAGAAACACGTTGTGCAACTGGCCCCTGGGCGCACGAGCTAGAGTGTAGAACGTTCTCACGAAGAAGCACAAATACCTGCAATAAATTGCTATCCCCGATCCAGTCAGATATGAAAGACAGTTTATAGTTAGACCAGAGGTGGGTTTTTTTCCCAAACCTCTGTGCTGAATACGATAACGTGATTGAAAGGGCTAGGCTTAGAACAGTAGTAAGGTCAAGAAAAAAGTGCAGTAAAATTCCAAAGCGTAACAAAATACGATCTTTATGTGATTTTCATGTCAACACTGAAGTGCCTTAGGGTCTCGGGATCTTAAAAACTCTTGCAGCACAATTCACCCATGATTTGTAATGTCTTTGTTCCACATCTCCAGATCAGGATCGACGGTCTACTAGGATGTGCGAGGATGTGAATAATGTTGTTCAAAGTTATAAGGTGCGTGACGTATTTCGCAAACTCATATTATTAGTTACTAAAGACATCTCTTGTCAAAGATACGGTAATATATTTGATTAATCCAATTTGTACCTGTATCAGTCAGCAATGATACAAAAGAGTATGATAGCAAAATATTAAAAAAATTAATCTTCTTACTATATCGTAATAAAGAAAATGAATGCAATTTTCACAGTGTACATCATGCAAATGAAAACGCGCTACAAAATCTTACAAGAGTGTCTTCAAGTTTAAATGACAAAATAACAGTTGGTAGAGAATTATGGCTGTAATAGAAATTAAACAGTATATATATATATATATATTTGATACAATCTGATTCAACTTTATCAACAGAACTCAAATCGCAAAATTTCTATTGCTCCTTCTTTTCCCTTTTATTTCCTTTTCTTCTTTTCTCACGCAACACTCCTTATCCTCCTAGTTAGGGGAGAAGATAATATTTAACATTTATGTGAAACTTGACAAACATGAATACATAGTCACATTACCCTCAAATAAAACCAAAAGTTTGCTGAAATAAAGAGGTAACATAATACACTACAGGAATTTCAGATTAGTAGTAGGAAACATAGAAAATATAAAAAACTAATACTTAAAATATAATAAAACGATAAATAAGTTTAAAATAGTGGTGCAAAATCTGCTACTGGTCCCATGTTACATAGGTGACATACGCTACAGCAGTTATAGCTTAGTAATGTTAAATGTGGAAAAATCAAAAAATCAAAACTAACGCTATAAATATATTTTTTAAACTGAAAATAAATTGAAAATAATGGTGCAGACACTGCTGCGGGTCCCATCTCATGGAAACCTTTCATTTTTTGCGTAACAGAAATAAACAGGCGATAGAAAGATCTGCTATAATTAAAACAGCAGACCATGAAGCTTGTGATAGAAATTGTGACAGAATCTCGGTTACTTGAAAATTAAGCGTTTGAAAAAAAAGAAAACAGAAAATTTGTTTTGACAGTGGGGCTTCTTTCTGTATAACCAGAAAAGTTTCATATTTTTTAACCCTTTGGGATATTAACACAGCATTAATAAATCAGAGTTTTACAAAAATACTATACTATTACAAACATTCACATTTCATTCATAAATCGCTTCTTTGGGGACTCATTTTATATACCTTCGTCTCTATTCATTTCCATATGAAACGATAGGCATATTATCTAAAAAGCAAAACAGGTAGCAGATATCTACTTTCCACTGTTGACGAAGATGAGGAAAACGTGGTCCAAAGAGATCAGGTGGGCATTCTAACCAACGCTTAAGATCCATATTTCCTGGAGGTTCACTGCTGTTGGTCAGAGGCGCCAGAAGTGTCTTCCGTATTTCAGGAAGAAGAATCCACTGAATGGAGTAACCATTAAATCACGTAGTCATTTAGCGGAAAAAGGGAACAGGGCACCGGTGCACCACTGGATTTTTCCCATACAGTTATTGTGCTCGGAACACTTTCGCTATTTAAAATACGTGGGTGCTCCCTAGTCGTTCGACAATGCAGTTTTAAAGGCATGCGCATGTCTTGCCTTAACGGTCACTCTTTGAATAGATACTATTTGGATGACGGTGGGTTGGTGGTGGTGGTGGGGGGGGAGGTTGGTGTTTTACGTCGAGCCAGCAACTTAGGCTATATCACGGCAAGGCATCCAGCCCTGTAAACAGATGTCACATGCAGAGAAAGCCCGAGATGAGAGCTGGACCCAGGACAGCCAACCTTCACTGTATTGGTGACAGGTGCTAACCGTTGCGTCACCGGACCGCCCGGGTTGGTGGGGGATGCTTATAAAGGAAAAAGGTCAAAGCATACAATTTTGATCCCTTTATACTGCAGTTTATCCTAGGGGCAAGGTACAATCCGACCACAGACATTCCTTCACTTCACGAGCCTTGCTGACAATGGCGACAGACGCCACCTAGTGTACACAGAAACAGCATGGCAGTGACAAAGTTCGGTTATCCTGAAGAGGTCAAGGTTCGAAATAACAACCACGTGTATCTCACTGGAAAGAAAAGAAACATCGGAAAGTGTAACGCCCGATAATTACGTCATGGATACAACCGAAAAAACTGAACTGAACGTTACCACTAGGACGTTGTGTGACTGCAAGCAACACGACGGTCAGCCTTTGATGACATGTCGATAAATGAAGGCCACACGATCTGGTACACTGGTGAAGACATTTTTATGGTGTTTCCCTTAATGCCTGGAATACAGTGACTGAACCATCATCACCTACGCCATCACTTTAAACTGATTGTTCCCCCTGCATCTCCTCCGGGACTCACACTATCACCATCGTCTAGATCTACAGCTCAGTCCACTAAGATAAAGAGAATTAGCAAATCAATGAACAGTATGACAACATTATAGCGACGACATCGAAGAAAGATATCCTAATGATATCTCGTGAGACTTCTGTAGTCTGCACAAAGCCGTCGATTTCTCCATAGGCAATACTTCTCATCCCCTACAACTTTACACCGAAGCTAGGACGGCAAACTGGTAGTTTCCGGGTGGCTTAGTCTACAACGGTAATTTAGTGGTCTCCAGGTGGTTTGGTCTAAAACCAAATCAGATACAAATCAAGTCTAGCATCAACAAGCGAAAAGCGGTCATATCCAGCCATTAAAACCGTGATCACAGCCTCGTGTTGAACTCTCCTGAAACTAATCCTTAATACGAAACTCCACACCTTAATTCGCTGTGACTTAAAGAAACCCAAAGATCCATATTTTAGAGCTTCAGCTTAGAGACAGCTTTGAAACACCTTAGATTACGATGAATTACACGAGTGCCTTCTAGTGAAAGGAAAGGCACCTATGTCTGGCGGTCAGTGTAATCAACAGTGGAGAGGATATCGTTGATTCGACGCCTGTTCGGGCCTGTACCTGGTAGTCTCCACTGCCCTTCCATGAGCTGTCTAGAAGAAATGGGTACATTATTTATCAGGAAATGTGTGATCACCCTAAAAGACTGAGAAATAAAACAATGTACAGTGCTTGTCGTCAATGTCGTTATTTTAATATGAACTTGAGACAAAAATAAAACTGAGGTGAGACTTGTTTCTGTGTGGCATACGTTTTGTATGAAGCGCGTATGAAACATCAAATATCAACCCACTATTCATGAAATCAAAACTTTTAAAAAGCTATTATGCTACTACATTGACAAAAAAGACTGTTAGTCAATACCCACGAGGTCCTAGATTTTCTCTACATATCTTCATCCATGTTTCAGAAATGTCATATGGCAATCGTTAAATCAGCTAGAACACAAAACAGTCCGATGACAGCTTCGATCAGTTCTGGAGTGTAGGGGTCAAGGGGATTGAAAAGAGCAGGTGGACACTGCAACGAACGATCGGGATGAAGATTTGCCGGCAGCTGGACGTTCTCCAACCGCAGAACCACAAATGCCATGCGTCTGCTACCTTCAACGGAGAGCATTTCAAGAAGAATCCTTAGAAATCTCTCGCTAAATTCACCCGAAAACTCTCTTTTCCCACAGAGTAACAAGAGAATGCTGGATCTCCTTATCCTTTTGATGATCCGCTCGTCGTCATTGTCAAGTGACAGATCATTTTCGGCATCGTCTGACATGCATATGACGTTCAACCCGCACACGTTTTGCAAAATGTTCTTGATCGCCTGACCTTTGACCTTCATGTCGTCATCTGCTATGTCATGAAGAATCATCACGTGCCACCATTCCCCATCCCAAGCTTGGCTCCAACCATCGTCCATGTAAGGTCTCAGAATCCTTTCATCAGACTGGGCCTGTGCTTGAAGTGCCTGCAAAAAACATCTCTTTATGGTTTTGTCATCAACAGACTCGAATGGCGTATCAGTTAGCTTCATGAGATATTTCCTGGCAGCCATAATACGAACTCGAGTTGGAAGTTTGGGGTCTGACCACTGAGGGACTTTGTCTTCTTCCTTCGTTGTCTCCAAAAGGCTCAAGAATAATAGGGCATCATCATACTGCTCACGACTAACGTAGTCGTTCAACGTTTTCTCCAAAAAGACAGCGTCAGAGGTGTCCTGAGGTCTAAATCCACGCATCTCTTTTAGAACACTCAGGTAATCCACATAATACTTGACCATGTCAAAGAGTCTAGCTACCTCATTCCGAATTTCTTGTGATTGCTTACTTTTGTCAGCACTGCAGAGTTCAAAGAATGAAGGTCTCGTAGCTTTTAAGTCAGGTACACAGGTGTGAATCGATGACACAAACTGACACTGCAACTGCAAAGCAGCTTGCAACATCTTACGACTCTCAACAGCACTTTTTTCTTCTTCTTTCTTACTACTTGCCCGATACTTTTTCCTCCTGTAGATTAGACCATACTGTTCATATGCATTTATTATTTGAAGAGAGTTTGTGAGGAATTCTGTTTGATTAATCAGTGTAGTGAACTGGTTAAGAGCCTGATCGTCGTCACCGACTAACACGTAAAATACTCCAAGATCGTAGACAGCTGGCGGGTTGTCTCCACGAGACAATGTTATTGAGTCGTTATAGTTTTTTAGTGCAGATCGAGCTGGTTCGTGATCCATCTGTATTGATGCTGGTTTTATAGAAGATTTTATCATCATTTTATAATCCCATGATTGAAAACCAGGATGACTATGATGACTACTGTATTTCTTTCCGACAGCTGGAGCGGAGTTTCTGCCTCCTGATTGATGCTGATCACCAAGTAGGTTACACGCTTGACTTACAGTCTTGCTTGCGAGTTCCTTGAGGCCGGATGAATCATACTTTCCGTATGGAGATGTATGACTGTCAAAATAGAAAACCGTCTCATCCCTGTTTATCCCGCTTGTGATCTGTCCTCTTCTTTGACCTCTGCCCATTGCATTGCCTCTTCTGAAAAATTGTCTTGACTTTCCGTTTTGGTGAGTTTTTGCCATTTTCACATATGTGTTTCCAAGATAGTGATGAGCAGTTGTTGTTGCTCTAATTTCAATTGCCCGCTCAAGCAGTTCAACAGATTTTTCTAAATTATCTTTCATAAAATACTTTCCACTATAGGTAAGCACGTGAACATCTCGTGGAGCTAGTTTAACAGCTTTTTCAAAGTGTGGTTTTGCCTGTGTAATTTTATATCCTTTTGTTGCATTTTTCAGTTCCGGCAGAAATGCCCCCTGTTCCACCAGCATGCCAAGTTCGGCCAGTGCTCGACCCTTCAGTACTTTTGGAGCATCACTGTCTCTTATTTCCACAAGAAGATCAAACGCTCTCAGAGCCATCTGGGACGTAATCTCAGAAGACAGTTGAAAGTACATTCTGAAATTAATGTGTGTGAAACGTCTCAGAACAAGGGCCAGGCTATATTTCCAGCTGTACTCACGTGGTCTTGCCTGAACGACTTCTTCAAAAAGCTCCACTGCCAATGAAGAGGACTTCATTCCCATTCTAGAATAGCAGTAGGCCATCTCAGCTGTAGCGTCAATCACCTTAGCATTGAAGTCCTTCCGGCCACGAAGTTCTTCTAGCTTGTTAACAAGTTTTTCCGCTTCTTCCCTGTCCCCCATTTTCCACTTCATTACAGCCATGTTGGCCAAAGCAACAATATTTGTGTCATTGTTTGGTGATTTCAACACCTTATCAGTCTCTTCGACAGCTTCCTCAGTATTTCTAATCAAAAACCAGAGAAAAGCGATGAGATTACAAATCGGTGTATTCTCCACTGGTGAACGACAACGATTATCATCATTTCTCTCCAAATTCAAACGATCTAACAAGTTCCTTTTTCGCTTCAGTGTCAGCTCGGATACATCTTTTATCTGGAAGAAGTGAGGGAATTCTCTCAAGTTCTCCTGGAAGACTTGTGGGCTCATTTCAGTAGCTAGTCCTTCCGCCTGTGCAGCTGTAACCAGAAATAATAAACAGTAAACAGCAAACTTGTTACTAATGAATGAATAAACGTGTGAACATAAGAAATCGCTAAAAAAAGAGAAGTATTAATTGCTATGTTTTCTTTAGATAGACCATTAGTGAGCTTTGAAGACGACATCGCCAGCAAGTGTCAGATTATCTTTTGCAAATAACGACCTGTACTATGTTTTTCATAATACGCCATGGTGTCCTTTATGATTTCAGCTTTATCTTGCTTAATTTTAACTAGAGAAGATAGAAACACATTACAAAGTTTCGAATTTCATCGAAGATGACCCATCTAAGCCTTTAACGGCCGTGGAATTTTAACAGCGTTAACCACAAATATGGACCTCATACCATTTTGCCATTCATTTTTATGATGAAAACGCACACACTATGGAAAATGTAATCACTATTCTATCAAAACACAAAAATCAGTGTAATTAACATTTACTATAAATTACAATGACAAAACAAAGTTATGCTACACAAAGAGACGAAGAGTTTGTATCACAAGATTTGCTCAGGCTTCTCTTCTCAAATCTGATTACTGCAAAGCACCTGAGTCACATACAAGCTTTGCATGAACTCCATATGAAAATCTCCCAGAAAAACGGTAAGTTTCTCTAACTTTCTTGTCGTTCGTTGTTGGGCAAAAGAAGCAACGCTGTCGCTTTCTTGGCAATGGAGTTGTATTCCGTGCAGATGGTGAAGGCTGGGAACGTGATGGAGGTCGTGTATTGTGTGCAATGTTCACCCCGGAACATTCTTCTTCCATAGAGTTTCCAAGTCTAACAAGTTCCTCGCCCAGTTTCATCACGAAGATTCGCCGTTTGTGACTCTTACTGCGTTGCCACTCGGGACTTAGGAAAGTCCAGACAATGTAGGCATTCAAGGCGCTGATATCCACCATCTTGTAGAAGATTACCACAGGCCAAGATCAACGGTTCGCATTTTATTATTAGCGAAACCGGTTGCGGTCCCTATGTAATAATAATAATAAATAAATAAAACATATCGAACTCGGTTAGCAGTATTTTAAAACAGGTCCTGCGAGACAATGCACAGGAGAAATATATATGAAGAATATTTTTAAATGTTATCCTATTATGTGTTGCTCTTCCACTGATATTTTCAAAGTCCAGGAAACGCTGGATGTTGAAGTGTTCAGATTTTTACTGTACGTAAAGGACGTACTGACTGAAACAGTCTATAAACAAGTCATTAACAGGCAAAAGCACATAAAAAGGTGACATCAGAACACGTGATTCAAAGTATCATGTGTCTGTGACAGTACTTTATGCGGCTGTTTTTTTAGCTATCTTCTCATAGCTGGTGATTGCTGAACCGTGCCCGAGCTTTAAAAAAAAACGTTTTGGAGCACGTAAGACTAACTGCAGCTCAGGGGCCACTTGCACAACATGTTTTTAAATCTTAAAACTGTTCTAAAGAAGCAAAATCTCTTCTCTGCCATTTAGATGCATTGCACAAGAACATACAAAAAATTGTACTGACAGGACGGAAAGTCAGACTTAAACAACTTTATCTTACTTAAACAGTTTTAAAAATTCTAAAATTGTGGTTGGCACTTTAAACTGATTATCTTAATAGATTTAAGGCCTTAAAGTGTTTAAAATTAGAAATGTGTTGTGCAACTGGCCCCACTTTTTCGGTCTTTGTGAACGAATCCTGTATCTGCATTTATTGCATGGGCTACCTAGTCAACCGTGAACAAAAACACTAACACAAGCTGTATAAATTAAACTCAGATTTTGAATGCCAACAGAATAAATATCAACGTTGCAGCCATAGGATATATATATATATATATAGCGCATGTGAAACGTAAGGTGTCCTATAGCCCAGTTAACCCCTAGATGTCTTTCATAAAGTTTAGTAGACTGCGTGTTTCACACAAAGCTACACCCCAGCGAATGTAAAATTTCACCTTTCTTGAAGGGCAGCAGACGCTCATCCGAATCACTGACTCTTAACCGGAGACAACCCAAAACAAGGAGATGTGTGTGGAGGGGAGCGTGGGTGCGTGCGTGGGTGCGTGCGTGCAACGCTCTATGGCTTGGAGAGTAAGTCACATGAGCAAGCGGCCAACCTGATGGCTCGGGTGAGGTCCTTACACAACAATGTTTTCGGAAAAACACATTCGCATCGGCCCTCGTTGTTTTGCCTCCCTTTCTCGTTATTTCTCATGATATTTTTGTTGTACAGCAGTAGAGTATTGAGTAGTAACAACATTTCTAGCTTCGAAAGTGTGCTGGTAGAAAGAGGAGTCCAAATATGCACTATTTCCTACGAAACTGTCTCTTGGCTTGTTGTTTTGCTGAATGAAAACGGAACCGATTTCGTGCCCATTCTGCCATAGCAGTAGGCCATCTCAGCTTTAGAGTCAAGCACCTTATCACTGAAGTTCACCCGGCCACTAATGTTTCCCATTATGTTTCCCATAATTCGTCATGGTATCCTATAGGATTTTAGTTTTACGTCGATTAATTTTATTAGAGAAGATTTAAAAAAAAACAAGTTAAAAGTTTCGAATTTCATAGAAGATAACCTTGACATTTGACAGTGATCAAAATGACTAGACTGGTTAAAATCCTTGTAAATACATTCAAACAGGCCTGTGACTGTATGGGTGTTTAAGGGTGTGATAGCAGCCTTCTATCTCTGCTCAACGCCAGGTTGAATAATTCATATTGTGGCAACATAATAACTTCCTGTTAATGTTTTTAGCTATTTTTAAGGAAATGGGAAGTAGTAACCATAAAAATTCAAGCCTTTGTGGGCATAAAGCTGCATAGTCTAAAGTTTCAGTGACGTTGAAATGTTTTCAGATATATTTAGATGTCTAGCTTGTATATTGTAATATTTCCTATCTTTCTTTCCTTTGTTATGCTCCATAGAAGATGTTCACTTTTAACCTAAACGTTTTTCTGAAATGTAGAATATTTAGACTAGGACCAGTCTACATATAAAGTACACAGTTATGAACCGTAAAATATACATAGCTGTAGTTTTGAAACCATTAGACACTACAAATTTAAAAACCATCCAAAAACACCATCCTTCATACCTGAAATATTCGTTTCGACATTACAAACCAGTATGGTCAGACCTTGAACACTGCTTAATAAAGGGACATGGTATAACAGTTTTGAGTATTCATAAATAATTATGCGGTTCTTGATAAAAACAAAAGCATTTTAAATGAAGCGTATTTTAGAGTGATCTGTTTCGTTCGTGTTTTATTCTGGCACAATCGACAGGAACGGATAATGACTTCCTTGTAAGAGACAAAATTAAGATTATTGACTCTTATTACAAATACCCAAAAAACCCAAGTCAGTCGATGATAATAATAATAATAATAATAAAACAGATCGAACTCGTTTAGCGATAGTTTAAAATAACTCCTGCGAGACAATGCACAGAAAAAACATAGACGAAGAATATGCGTCAAATGTTATCCTACCTGTTGCGTGTTGTTCTTTCACCGACATTTTCACATTTGAGGAACAGGTTGATGTTGAAGTGTTCAGATTTTCACTGTACCGAAGGACTTGTTGTGTCTTCGACCGAGACAATTCTTTTGTGACAAACTGACTGAAACACTAAAAGTGAACAAAATACACTACTTCAAGCTGTGTCAGCTGCCTCAGACTTTGAATGTCAACAGAATAAATATCACACGTTGGAGTAGAGGATATATATATATACGTATGGGAAACGTAAGGTGTCCTATAGCCTAGTTAACCGCTAGATGCTCCACTTTTAGAATTGACTTCATGGGCCACATCCCATCGCGACATTAGTCATCCGCGGGAAACTTTTAAATCTGACTTGAACTGTGAATAAAATAAGTAAAAAAACTTTTCAACACACTTTTATTAGAAATGTACTAAAAATCGTAAGTTAATTATATTCTTAGGTCTATGTATTTTCTTTAATACATAGTATCACTTAACTCTGTCAGGAAGGAAAAAACATTTCGAGCCGACTGGAAACTTGGCTATCTGGTAAAGCTACCCAAGAAAGTTGACCTGACCCAGTTAAGCAACTGGCGTGGGATTACTATACTGTCTATTCCCAGCAAGGTGCTGACCAGAATCATCCTGGACAGACTGAAGAATGCCCTAGACAAGAGACTGCGGCAAGAACAGGCAGGCTTTCGGCAGGGTAGATCATGCACAGACCATATCGACACACTGCGAATCATTACTGAACACTCCATCGAACGGCAGTCCCCACTCTACATGACATTTGTGGATTTTGAGAAGGCATTTGACTCCGTAGACTGAGAGACCATCTGGAAGTTGATGCAGCACTACGGATTTCCACCAAAAGTTCATTGTCATCATCCAACAGCTGTATAAAGACTCAACATGCCAGGTGATCCACAATGGGAAGCTGACGGACCCCTTTGCAGTGGGACTGAAGTAAGGCAAGGTTGCATGCTCTCGCCGACAATCTTCCTGATCGTCATAGAATGGATCATGAGAAGAACAACCTCTAATAGCAACACGGGCATTCAATGGACCTTTGCCAGGAAATTTGAGGATCTCGACTTTTCAGATGACATCAGCCTGTTGTCCCACAAGCAACAACATGCACGGACAAAGCTCACTCGGCTCTCAGAAGAAGCAGTGACAACTGGCCTGACAATCAACATCAAGAAGACAGAGGTAATGCGGGTCAACAACAAGCAAGAAGCCCCACTCCAACTACATGGGGAATGTATCACAGAGACTGACCGCTTAACCTACCTTGGCAGCATAGTCACCAAGGATGGAGGTGCAGATGAAGGTGTAAGAAGCCAAATAAATAAAGCCAGGCAAGCATTCCACATCCTGCGACCTGTCTGGAATTCCAAGGCATTATCTCGGCACACCAAGATCCGCCTAAAATTTGTCCTTCTGTATGGGTCTGAGACATGGCGTGTGACAAACACCATCACCAACAAGATTCAAACATTCATCAACAGATGTCTGCGCCACATTTTCAACATCAGATGGCCCGAGAAGATCTCCAATGCATACCTGTGGGAGAGAGCCAACCAAAAACCTACCAGCCAAGACATCAAGAAGCGAAAGTGGGGCTGGATCGGTCACACCCTGCGAAAGCCAGCCAAAAATCTAACACGACAAGCCGTGGACTGGAACCCACAGGGGAGGCGCAGAGTTGGGAGACCCAGACAGACGTGGAGAAGATCGGTCCACGGTGAGGCGGAGGCAGCTGGAACATGAGCCCAACTGGGGAGAGAGGCCCAAAACCGGGTTCACTGGCATGGTGTAGTTGCAGCCCTATGCTCCACTGGGGGGTGAAAAGGAATAAGAAGAAGAAGAAGAGAAGATAGTATCACTTGAAATATAAATTTGGAAGGGGCACTCTTTGAAACATTTTAAAATTAACTTTCTTTCGTTACTATTGATATCTTTATAATTCTATAATAATTTAGTGAAATACGTGATACCTAATCAATGACTAGATAATTTTGAAATAATTGATGATCATATTTTAAATAGTTTGAGTGAGCGCCCCTCACACTTTGTCATTCGACTAGTTCTTCCTTTAATATCTTTTGCCAGACGGGAGATTTTCTAGAGTTACTTATATTATGCAGTTTCTCATAGCGTAGGAAGGTACATATCTAAAGTAAGAGAGCTCCAAATCACGTAAAGAATCAGCCAGTTACTGTTTGAAAACGTAAGAGAGTTTGCATGGGACGTCTCATCGAGTAAGACATTTAGTGTTAAACTAGATATGAAATGTAATTATTTTGTCATTACTTGTTTGCATCTCAGCTGTACATGGAGTAAAACATAACACAAATGGTAGTTTGTTGATATCAGAGGTAAAGACAACAATATGTTAACATTCTATATATTAATGGGTACATTTTTTCCTGCGACTGTTCGACATCACACACCATCTCCCGCTCACGCTTACTTCTAATATGTTTATATTAGAGTCTTAATTAACTGAGGGTCTTAACATGCTTTTCCTTTCATGGATAAGACACTGAGTGATGTCACTCAACGAAGAACTTCCATGTGCTGGCGCTAAATGGTGTCTTGTCATGACAATAACTAAACTAGCCCTGAGTGGAGAAGACAAATATTCAGAAACATGACAGTAACTATACTAGCCCTGAGTGGAGAAGAATTCAGAAACATGACAGTTACTATACTAACCCTCAGTGGAGAAGAAAAAAATCAGAAAATAAATATTTATTCCCAACGCACAACTTTTCCTTGGTTTTCCGTGTCCTTTAATTGTCTGTAAAAGCAGACTAAATCTCTAATGAGTAGGCATGGAGCTATACAGGCGGGGATAATTCACGGGTGAATTTCCACAAAATAAGATCAAAATTAGAACAGCTTTATACTATTAGAAACGTTACTGCCTTACCTTTCCGCCGGTCTCTGTCTATTTAGTTTTCAAACTCCATTTTAGACCAAAAAGAAAAGACTGAAAATAAAGCACGTTCATAGTGCTGGGCGGTCCTTTATACTCAGCAAGTACGGTGTCTTCTGCTGAAAACAAGTCAAATGACAAGACTGATAAAAATAGATGGGTGGAGTGTTTTCACGTTTCTATAGCTTACGTGTCAAACGGTCAGCAGTTCG
Organism: Marisa cornuarietis; assembly: GCA_004794655.1. Classification (NCBI taxonomy): domain Eukaryota; kingdom Metazoa; phylum Mollusca; class Gastropoda; order Architaenioglossa; family Ampullariidae; genus Marisa; species Marisa cornuarietis. The sequence continues at coordinate 3,397,021 of SMMW01000592.1, read as the reverse complement.
TTGCCTGAAAGGCTGTAATTAGAAACCGGGTATTCCGTGGAAGAAAGAGCTGTGAATGGCATTTAAAAAAAATCATTACCCAATTGAATGGAGCAATGGAAATTCCTCTTTCATTTTAGTTGAACAATACCTATCTGTTCTGAATAGTGTGATCGTGATCTCGGTTGTCAAGTTATTAAAGAGCAGTTACCGTAAATTTCGGTCTATTAAGCACACCTGCTTATAAGCCGCACCCACTAATTTCTTTTTAAATATTTTTTTCACAAAAAGTGTGCACTGGATTATTATCTTCAAATATATACAACATAAAAACTGCATCGTAGGCATTTCGTCTCGATTGTTTACGGTATGATGAGAGCGTGTGCTTCAGCAACTGATCGTAATACTTCAATTGTATCTGGCTTTGATTAAAAGATGTGAACAGTTAAAACAGTAACAACGTTAACACTTTAACATGGAGCTCATCGAAAAATTAATCGGAATCTGAAAAAATTCAGATAATTCTACAAACAAGGCGCAACACTTTTAAGTCGCGGCTTATAGTCCGAAATTTACGGTACATCGGTTAGTGCTGTTATGAAGACCTCGGCGTAAGAGGAAGAAAAGGAGTCACCCCTTGTGACTATCATTATGAAATAGAAAAATAGCATAATATACTAAATTAATAATGTGTCATTGTTTACAGCTGCAAGTCCCATAAGATGTCTTATCCACCGACATGTCAAGTGTATTGCCTACAGCAACTCTCATCGCTTAAAAGAAAAAATAGATTATGGGAAGGGTAGGCTATTTTGTAGAAACATCAACATTTGCTAACAAGATGAGATTTTATCTTTGCGTACCTCTTCCCTCCTACGGCCAAGTGCAATTTAAAGCTCTTAGAAATGTGTAAAGAGGCATGTTAATATTGTGAAAGCTATATCATGTCTGAGATAGCGGAGTTCTTGCAGAGCTATTATTCTTTCTAGACGAGACACATTGCATTTACTAAATTCTCTCCCTTTTAGAAACTAACAATAACACATTAAACAACAGCGTTTATTTGTTGGGGTATTTAAAAGTTGAAAATCTTATTTTCCTTGTTTTTTGCTGTGCAAATAATTCTTTCAAAAATTGAGGTTATCCAAAGCGAATACAGTGGCCAGCCCAACCAATCTCTCATAAGGCCCGACACTGCGTCTTAATGGGTTCCGCTCTGAGAAGATTTTTACCTCCACTTGAAAAGGAACTGCTGATGTAAATAAAATTTTTAGTGACAAGTGTGTTACTGAATAACAGCGTGATAAGGTCAACTAGTGTGGCATTAGACCTGCTTTTGTGAACAATTTCGTACAACGATAAACGTAGGTGGAGCTATTTCTGCAAACAATCTTTATTACTGGCGTTTTTCTGCTGCATTAATCTGCTGCACAACTTTCGAGGCATATCATAGGTGATAGCTCTTGAATTTTGTCTATTCATAAAGAATGGGTTGATATTGTTTGATATTAAATAGCATAAATTGTGAAGAGTAGGGCTGAGAAACAAAGAGGGATGTTTTTGCTGCTGCTTGTATCCTTAACGGGGACGGGAGAACGACGGTTTCCTCGGTGCTGTCTGTGAAGTCCTGACCAGACTTATTAGGAGTGTATTATTCACGCATAAACCTGTTGATATCATGCTGTGTCAATTTTAATCGTTTTGAGTGTGTAAGTTTTGGACTAAGTGTTAATTGGGGAGTATCAAATTAGTAGTATAGCGAACTTAAATCGGAATAACTGACAAATTTTAAAGAATGCAATTTTCTGTCCAGGTTTCTTCTTGTTTTCTTCGTATACTGGTGTGCCGGATTTTGTTGAACGTGGAGAGCCGCGTCAACCGGAAAAAGACTTCTGTGGGTCTTCTTTCATCCTGGAGTTTCGAACCTGACGGCGGAGGCTTCAAAGCGGACTTTCTACAGAAATAAACTATAACGAAAGACTTTTATCAAACAGGGGAACCTAGTGCTTTTATGTGTTTTAATGCATATTTGTGAATCATTTTATTTGTTGAATATTTTCTCATATTTGTTTCTTTAATTCAGATATTTTCTGCTGGTTTCTAATTCGTCCGAAGGTAACTGCAGAGCTGCATGCGACAGTTAGGGAGAAGTTTAAGCTACATTTGACTTGCCAGCGAATTAACAATGGCCATTTAAAAAATAATTGTATATAAAAGCAGCTGCCGCGATCTGATTTCATTTAAGAAGCTGCGATGTACTTCGCGGAATGGTCAACGAGGACACGTTGTCAATAGAATTAATTATTAGATGCCTGAAGCGAATATTTCGACAAATAAAAAAAGGACATGAAAACCCTCATATTATATTTGAGAAGGAAGTTTATTTACTGAAATTTTCTACTGAAGCACTAAGTGTAATAACATTTCCTGTGTGGTTATATCACGTGATCTATTAAGTTGTAGACTGAAGAGCATCAAAAACTGAACTGATATTATGTTATCACAAACTGTACAAAATGGAAGTATAATTCATTTCATACTCTTTTATCATCACCATACTTCGCCATTAGACTAACAAAACGTAGAAATATCAAGCAAGCATTTTTATAATAAACTGTCGAACATATTCTATTAACAGAGGGTTGAAAACAAGAGCATGGAAACATTTTGCATGCCTTGCATTCCTTCACAAGGCAGTTATTTTCAATTGAAAGCTAGCACAAATACAACAGAAAACTCTAAACTTCTGTCTAAGCGTCTCGTGTCAAATTCTTGTCGGAGTGGATGAATATCGTCGGCTAAACCTGCAGTCAGTTTGTTATACAGAAGCTTGTGATATAGTGTCATTCCGCCCTCCTCCATTCACCCCTCTTGCTTTTTAAATTGTTTTTCAACTTGTCTCTATCCTGTTTTGCTATGCTCCCACCCCAGCACACGAGGACAGAGTCATGGTGTATTACAGAAGAGTGTCATAACGGGACTGTCACCTACCGCGTAGTTCTTCAGGGCTTCGGGATCTCAAAAACTCGTTCAGCACAATTCACACGTGATTTGCAATCTCTTTGTTCCACATATGATGGCATATCGACGATCTAATAGGATGAGAAAAATATTGTTCAAAGTCATAAGCAGCGTGACGTGATTGGCAGACTCATGATTAGTAGTAGCTACTAAAGACATCTCATGTCAAAGATACGGTAATTTATTTGATTAATCCAATTTTTATCCATATCAGTCAACAATGATACAAAAGAGTATGATAGAGAAATATAAAAAATTAATCTTCCTACTATATCTTAATAAAGAAAATGAACGCAACTTTTGCAGTGAAAACGCGTTGTAAAATCTTACTAGAGAGTTTAAATGAAAAATAACAACTGGTAAAGAATCATGGCTGTAATGGAAATTTAAACAATATTTACATTTTTTACAATCTGATTCATCTTTATCATTAACAGCAACACTAATCGCAAAATTTCTTTTTGCCCTTCTTCTCTCCTTTATATTTCCTGTTCTCTTCTGTTCTTACGTGCCACTCCTTATCTTCCTATTTTTTTAGGGAGAAGATAATATTCAACATTTATGTGAAACTTGCCAAACATGAATACATTGTCACACCACCCTCAGACAAAATCAAAATTTTGGTGAAATAAAAAGGTAACATACACTACAACAATTCCAGATTAGTTATAGCAAACATAGAAAATATAAAAAAAACTTATTCTTAAAATATAATAAAACGCTAAAAAAAAGTTTAAAATAGTGGTGCAAAATCTACTGTTGGTCCCATCTCATAAAGGTGACAAATGCTACAGCTGTTATAGCTTGTGAAATGTAGAAAAATAAAAAGACTTTAAATATAATTTTTTTTAAACTGAAAATAAATTTAAAATAGTGGTTCAAACACTGCTCCTGGTCCCATCTCACAGAAAGCTGCATTTTTGCGTAACAGAAATAAACTGTTGTAGATCTGCTATCATTAAAACAGCAGACCATGAAGCCTGTGATCGAAATGGTGACATTCTTAGAATCTCGATTACTTGAAAAGTAAGCGTTTGAAAATAAGAAAACAGAAAATTTGTTTTGACAGTGAGATTTCATTCATGTTTCGGAAATGTCATATGTCAGCCATAGCACAAAACAGTCCGATGACCGCTTCAATCCGTCCTGGATTGTAGAAGTCAAGGGGCTCGAAGAGAGCAGGTGGACACGGCAGCGAACGATCGGGATGAAGATTCGCCGGAAGCTGAGCGTTGTCCACCAGCAGAGCCACAAGTCTCTTGCGCCTAATGCCTTCAATGGCTAGCCTTTCAAGAAGAATCCTTAGAATGTTCTCCCAAAATTCACCCGAAAACTCATTTGGCCCACAGAGTAACAAGAGAATCTGAGATCTCGTGGTCCTTTCGATGATTCGCTCGTGGTCATTGTCATCTGAAACATCGTCGTCATCCTCCGACATACACGTGACGCGTAGCCCGCACATGTTTTGTAATATGTCCTTGATCGCCATACTTTTCACCCTCATGTCGTCATCAATAGGGTCATGAAGGATCATCATGTGCCACCATTTTCTATCGGTATCTTCTTGACTTTCTTCAGAAGATTGGGGAGGTGTTGCTGAAATCGCCTTCAAAAAGCATCTCTTAATCATCTCATCGGTGGAAACAGATGGTGCCTCAGTTAAGTTCGACAGCTTTTTCCTAGCAGCCATAATACGAACTCGTCTTGGAAGTTTGGGATCTGACCACTGGGGGACTTTGTCTTCTTCTTGTGTTGTCTCCAACAGGCTTACAAATAATAGGGCATCATCATACAGCTCACGACTAAGGTAGTCGCTCAACTTTCTCTCTAGCATCATGGGTTCCGAGGTTTCCTGGGGTCTAAGTCCAGATATTTCTCTTAGAATATTAATGTATGCCGCATATTCCTTGATCATTTCCAGGAGTCGATTTAACTCGTTAATCCTAATGTCTTGAGGTACTGTGCCCTTGGCTGCAAAACAGAGGTCAGAAAAAGAGGGCCTGGCAGCTTTGAAGTCAGGCTCACAGACGTGAAGTGAGGCAACATATTGGCACTGAATCTCTAAAGCAGCTTGCAGCATCCTGCGGCACGCAGTAGCATAGTCTTGTTTTTCTCGCCCGCCTCTAGTGACAGACATTTTCCTTATGAAAATGAGACCAGACTGTTCGTACGCGTTGACCCTTTGTAAAGGCGTTAAGAGGGATTCTGATTGGTTAGTGAGTATGGTGAATTGATCAAGAGCCTGATCATCGTCGCCAATGGTTACATACAACACTCCGAGGTCGTAGACAGCTGGCGGGTTGTCGCCATGAGACAGTCTTATCGACTCTTGAAAATGACGTAGAGCGTGTATCACATCTTGATTGTCCGGCCGTAACGACGCTGGTTGTATCGAAAATTTTATCGTCTTCTTGTAATCCCTACGTTGGACTTCATACTGACGCTGAGTGGCAGAACGACGCTGAAAATCAGGTCGACGATGTTGTTGTCCCCGTTGTCTTGACTGGTCCCTTTGGCGGATTCTCGCCAATTTCGCAAATGTGTTTCCAAGGTAGTGATGAGCAGTGGTCGTTGGTCTTATTTTAATGGCACGCTCAAGAAGTTCGCGAGATTTCTCTACATTGTCTTTTTTAAAATATTTTCCGCTGTATGTAAGAACGTGAACATCTTTTGGCGCTAGTCTGACAGCGTCTTCGAAGCACTGCTCAGCTGTCAAACTTCTTCTTCTTGCTCTCTCCGTAAGATTTCTCAAATCAGGAAACAGCCCCGACTGTTCCAGCAGTGTGCCGAGTTCAGTCAGTGCTCTCGCCTTCAGCATGTCAGGTGCACCCCTGTCTCTGATTTCCACAAGAAGATCAAACGCTTTCAGCGACCTGCTGGACGATTCTTCAGGAGACATCCGATAGTACATTCTGTGATTAATGTGTGTAAATCGCCTCAGAACTAGAGCCAGGCTATATTTCCAGGCGTAGTTGCTTGGTCTCGCTTGAACAACTTCTGCAAAAAGCTCCACTGCCAATGAAGCAGACTTCGTCCCCATTCTGGCATAGAGGTAGGCCATCTCAGCTTTAGCGTCAAGCACCTTATCATTGAAGTCCTCCCGGTCACGGAGTTCCTCCAGATTGTTAACAAGCCTTTCCGCTTCCTCCAGGTCCTTCATTTTCCACCGCATTACAGCCATGTTAGCCAAAGCAACAATATTTGTCTCATTGTTTGGTGAATTTAAGACTGCATTAGTCTCTTCGATAGCTTCGTTGGTTTTACTCGTCAGAAACGACAGAAAAGCGATGATATTGCAGATGCATGTATTTTCTGCTGGTGTACGATAATGACTATCATCATTTCGCTCCGTATTCAATCGATCTAGCAAGTTCTTTTGTCGTGTTGATGTCAGCTCGGATAAATCTTTTATCTGGAAAAAGTGTGGGAATTCTCTCAACTTCTGCAGGAAAATTTTTGAATTCATTTTAGGATTTTCTCCTTGAGACTTTGCAGCTGTAAACAGAAACAATGAACAGAAAACTTGTTACTGAGCTCCAACATATCTGGTGAGATCTAAAGATGTAACAAAGAGTCAATAGTAGGAAGTCACCTTTTCAATGCTATTATGTTTCCCATTATATTTTCGTGTTCGTGTTCACAAGAAAAGTCTCTTTGACATTTTCCTATACCCTATCGGCACTGCAAGTGTTCTAAATACGATATTTCATATTTCCCAACAGTATAGCTTTCAGTAAGGTAGTGTATTACAGTCACTTATATTCTATTCTAAATTTCACGGTCATAACTTTCTTATCCACGAAAAAAAAAACTAAACACAATTACCGAAATTTCGAATCTTCTTTAGCGAGGCCAGATGGCGAAGTAAGGTTCTGTACTGCTTTTCCTTGGTTTACTCACAGTTTTTTTAAGTAATTCTAATTCCTATTTCAGTCACTGCTGGCATCAGTTATAACTTTAGTTTTGTTCCGCTTGAGTTCAGAGGAGATACAGAGAAAAATCCAGCGATCTAACCGCTCAGATATCCGCTTTCCCGAAACTGGATAATTGCGGCTCTAAATGAGGCATTAAGTCCCCACCGACTCTAGGGAGGATTGCCGAAAAACGGGGACAAGTTTCAACTTCTTGCCATTGTCGCGTGTCGCTTGCTGGCTCACCACAGGTCAGGGTACGGAGGAGGGGGCCTTTCACCACTCCAGACCTACTTCGGTCCCTTGAACGAGTCTAAGCGAGTCGGGAAACAGCGGGTGGCGGACGCATCATTCGCATGACCAAAGACTCATTGGTTGGTTGGCTGGTTTATTTAGTAGGAACGTGCTTCCATCTTGGAGCGGGGGAGAGGGAGGGGGGAGGAAACCGAAGTATCCGGAGAAAACCCCCGACGCCCAATCCTGCTGACAGGTGTCACATACAGACGAGACGAGATCAGAACCCTGAGCCGCTCACTGCAATGGTGACAACCGAGTGTTTTAACCACTACACTACCGGGCGCCCCTGGACCAAGGACCCAAACTGAGTGCCTCCCCTTTTGTACCTCTCCTGCTAAAGTTACCTGCCCTTAGCTCTTGTTAGGCCTCCTTAGCTAACCTAGCTATGTGTTTGCCGCGGTGTGTTGCCCCGGACAGTGGTTGGGAAGAGGGGTGCGTGCGACGCTGTGACGTCGGGGGAGGAGGGTGTATTTTATTTATTTTTGCCCGCTCAAGTGTGTAGTTGTGTCCTTGGACTTGCGCGGGTGCCCGTCAAATTGTTGTGATCGGTCGGTTGGGTCGTTTGCTTGTTTGTTTATGTTGGTTTTCTTATGGGTCCTTTCTTTCCCCCCCCCCACCCTTTTTTTCTCGTTGGTCGACCGCATATAGTGACCGTTAATAAAAGCAAAATTTTGTACTATCCCTACGTGTGTGTGCCTATCTGTTCACTGAGGAGCGATTGGTATCGTTTGCTCGCATCGGGCGTCTGAGTGTCTGTCGAACGTGTGTGACTGTAAGCGTGTCTGTGATAGCAAAATCTGCAGCGCCCGTTGCGTAACGCGACAGCCATTTGAAATTTACCAAAATGTCTTGACCAATAAATATCTTAATGTATCCTAACATATCCTATTGCTTTATGGGAGTTAAGTTTTGTAATTTTAACAGGGTCATTTGACAGAGGCCTGTGCAATTAATCCCCGTCACGTGCAGTTTATCAAATTTAAAAAAAAACACTCCACTTGACTTTAAAAGGGTTTGGTGTTACCCAAGCTTCACTTTGTAAATATATAATTCATGCATTTCTGGGCAGTTGCTTACTGAATATCCCTGCAACTCTGTTTAAAGATATTTCACACATTTTAGGTCTCCAGCTGTTGTTTAGTCCAGCTGTAATTTGTTTCACGACTCAAGTAATATTGAACTTTTTCTTAAAAAAAATATAAAAGTAGTATAGTTATGATTTTGAATATCTATAAACTTTATGTACTTGACAGGATAGTTGTACAGTTTAGTCTCGTTAACATGACCCAGAACACAACCTTCAAATCATTTTCATGTCTTTACACTTCACTAATCACAGACTCCAGCTACACACTAATCGCAAACTACAGCTACACAGTAATATATGCTCAAAACTTAAACATCGTATTCATAAAAGATCACACTATATACTTGTTTCACGTATGCAAAAAATTATATTTTATTACATAAAAGCATCGAAATGAAACTCCTTAAGTCTTAATTCAGACACAATCGGAAGAGACGAAAATAACTGCCTCTGGACCGAGTCCGCTAGTTTTAGCCCTCAAAATACACAATAAGATGACGCTTCCCGCCTATCACGACTGGTACAATGTCAGTAATAAACATAAATCAATATCTATTGAATTGATTTAGAAATCTGAAATAAATCATGTGACAAAATGCATCTACAAATTTAACGTATCGAGGTACGCGCAAAGTGGTGTCTTACCTGTCTAGAGCACTTGTTCAACAATACTTTCAAACAGGTGTTGGGTGTTCAGAAAATTCGAGAAGCACATTTGATTATGAATGGATCCCTTTTTGTCACTGTTCGGCAGGAGTTGCTCGGTCTTCAACGTGTACGTCCCCTTAGAGCGAACTGAAACATTTTGTAAAGAACATATGAAGAGAGAGTAAACTTTAGTAAGAAAGTGACCTCAGAACACGTGATTGAAAGTATCATGTGTTTGTCACAGTTCTGTATGTAGCTCTAGTTTTCTTTTGTCGATCTAGTCATAATAGTTGAATCTTGAACATTTGCAAAGCGAAGCAAAGTTTTGAAGCACATTAAAACGACGGGTTTTCTTCCCTACATCTCTTTCAGCCATTATGGACCTGCGTTTGTTGTATGGGTTACCGAGTCGTCGACTGTGATCGAACTGCACTTCTTCTCAATCAGAAACAACTAACTCAGCCTTTGAATGTCAACAAAATAAATATCAGTATGCGTTGCAGCCATAAGATTTTATTTCGGTGCGCAAGAAGGCAAACGTAGGCTGCAATGGTAGTGAACGAAGTGGTTCACCTTGTCTAAGGCACGGTGCATTAAGGGGTGCCAAACACTCTCTTTCCGCCTCCCTTGATTTTCCTGATAAATCAGGCCCCCATTTCTTCTGGAAAGTCGTTTGATGGCAAAGGGTAGGCCTCAGGTCCGAGAAAGCCTCCAATCATAGATTTGCTGCTCGACAATCGGGTTCGCTAACCACCAGGGTATGTATCCTCTTCGTCGTACAAGTCCTGTCTATCTCTTTTGCAAATTCAGCTATGGATTGGCTGTCCCTGAGGTTGCTCTACTTCCTGTCCACAAGTACATTCTCGGCCATTGCTCGGGGGGAGGGATCACTGCAGGACGTGGTTATCTACTGGTCGCCGAGATCAACGGTAATTTGTAGTTAGAAGATCTCACTTTATCTCCTGTGCACAGCTGTCCCACGGAAACAAGCCCAAAGCCCCCGTGCTAATGGGTGCTCTAGTTTGTTTCTGCTGACCAAGTTCGTATTTGGCAGTGACAAAACAAAACAAAAATGCCATTATTAAATATACGAAAACATGCAGCTGCTTAAGTAGGTCCTTCACTGAAAACACACACACAGGCACACTCCGCCATTTCCGTAACAATGACCGACGTACAAGCGCCCTGTACATATGGGCTCTGGAGTTAACTCAGAACCAGTGTCTCCATGACTACAGATGGTTTGGTTCACAACAACATCGACTAGGTCCTGTTGTCAAGGCGCTCTGTGTCTGGCATAAATAAGGAAAAGCTAGGTCGTATCCAGGTGCTGATCTTGAAGGGAAAACGTTTCTATTATAAAATTGTTAACCTCGCTCACTCATCTGCCATTCCAATTAGCCACGATGACAAGATCGATGATAAACTATTCGGTTTAAGTCGGTGAAACACTTTCCCTAAAGACAATGGCAATGCAAAAAAAAAGAAGCCTGAAACGACAGTGAAAAGGTAGAAGATAAAAATATAGTTCGCAAAGGAAGAATAAAGGAACACAGTGAAAGAGCATGAAAGGGTTTAAGACACAAAAACAGCCGTTATACCTTTTCGACAACGAAACGAAGTCATCCAGCACAAAAATACCGCCCTCGACAAGAATGGCAGCTAATGTGTGCTCACAAGCAATTCGCGTCTCTGGCGTCACGGGCCAATCGGCATATTCACAGAAAAGGTGTGTATCTAATGTCTTTCGTGTAGTACCCTTTCTTCGTGCGAAGAAAGCCAAACCAAATAAGTTTTCTTGTAAATGGTGTAGCTGGTCCCGTTAACTCCTTTGGTATATATGTTCTACGTTCTTCGAGGTCGATGTTATCTACGTTAAGAAATCTGAAGTACGTTCTGAATAGTTCTTAATACTTATTACCATTACGATATGCACTCCACCGTAAAAGAAAACGGAGAGGGATGCTCTTCGACACTTAGATGGAGTTAATTGGTACTCATTTCCTAAAGGTACTGGCTACAAACGCCAGTGGATTACCTTCGTTCAAACGTGCTGTGCAACTTCTTTCCCAGTAACATTTGTTAGCTTTGTTTATTCGCGTCCCGACATGAACTAGAAACGCAAGCAAAATATAATCGTTGTAGCTGGAAAATGGAAGGATGAGTGCGAAATCAAACGAAGTAAGAAATTAGAAATACGTTTTCATCTACCATTGTGCCGTCAATGTGAAGACGTCCATTGCAGGCATATCGTTAAGGTCTATAGGTTATTGTATCAGCTGGTGCTTCGGAGGAGAAAAATTTTATAAATTATGTCAGATTTTGATTTGTTTTCTCAAAGCTTTACTTTCTTCTGTGCTAATTCTGATTAACTAAGTAAGCTTTTTGATTCGAATTCAGCCTCGGAGAGATGAATTGCACCCTTACGATGACATGTACGTGGCTGTTCAATGCATGTCACATTAACAATCCTGATTAAGGTTTAAAAAGATTAATGACAGCTTCATATGCATGTGTCATGTTGTTCGCATTTTCAAAGATTTTCTAACGATTCATTATTTACAAGATAGAAGTAGCGGTCGAAAACGAAAGCTTTTCAATAATTTCGTTGTCTTGCTTTCTATATAACTTTTCAAGCGTTTGAAGATTGGAAGCAGCACCATGAAAGTGCTGCATTGCACACATGATGGTATTGATAGGGTAATTGACAGACAAACATGTAAAATATATGACTAAGATTATAACCGCTGCGGTTTTTTTATTGTTGTTGTTGTTGGGTTGCGTTTCAAGAGGGACCCAATAATCTTTACCACGCTTTAGCGGGCCTTTAGTGTCAGTTTATAATTAAAAATGTATTATGGTGTACGTAAAGAATATGCATACAGTCTAGCTGTGCGTCAGTAATCGCATAAATCAAACAGATTAAGACAAAAAAACCACGGGTAATATTTTATGATAGAGCAGAAAAAAGAAAGATTCTGAAAAATGTTGTTCATCTAAAAGCCTGTGTGGCCATAGATCGTACTATGAGCGGTGCTATGCCGATAGCATTGCAAGGCCGTCTAAACCTGTGTCACCGTCCACGTCAGCAATCATATGTCAAGCACAATAATAATGATGATAACACGTGATTTGTAAAGCGTATACTCACCCTCGTAAGAAGCGTGCTCTTAGAGCTTGACACAAGAACGAGTCATGGACAATATGTGAAGGACTGAAGGATAAATAACCGATGACTAATAAAAGACAAATATAGAAAAGGCAAAGAGGAATCGGGTAACAAGAACTGAGGGTACACCCGGTTCGCATTGCTGTAATCGGACTCGTAGCCTATCGGGATCGTGTGCAGGGATTTTGGAGGGTTCCCACATCCCTGCACTATGCTCTCCGCAGTTTGGGAAAAAGCGAACACTTGCACTAAGATAAAGTAACACAAAATAATAAAAAGACAGACTTATATGCCAAATAAATTAATCCAAGATACAATAAACATTTCTTCACAATTAACGGCTACCGTTAGCTTAGTCTATTTTAAGTCTGCTTTGAGACAGCTTTTGCAAAATAAGTTGGTGAGTACACTGATGCTGCTCCGTGAGGAGGGGGTTGATACTTATAGTCCCACATCTTTCGGGAAATGGCCATTTAACAAATACAAGTGTTCTCTTCTCTCCAAACCGCTGAGAGCGTAGTGCTGGGATGTGGGAACCCTCCGAAATACCGAGTGTGTAACGGGCTACAAGCGGCGCTGTAGCCAGCTACACACTCGGGTCCCTGCGCGCGATCCCGATAGGCTACGAGACCGATTACAGCAATACGAACCGGGTGGAGGGTATCATGATTCTGCAGAAAAAGACGAGTAGGGAAATATCCAATAGACGAAAACAAGGGGGATGGGGCGTTGAAAATGGACTAGCGCGTTGTGTGGACTGTTGTCAGGAGTAATGCTCAAGGAAGAGGTATGTTTTAGTGCACATTTAAAGGAGTCGATGGTGGGTAGGTCGCCAGTTTGGATGGGGAGAGAGTTCCACTGTTTTACTGCACAGTAACCAAAAAATCCTGTAACTGCATGTTGTTGTTCTGGTGACAGGAATATGATACGGTCATCAGCGTCTCCTTCTCCCAAGCAAATAGTGTTTCTTTGGGGAGCGGTGGTGCTGGTAGATGGCTTTAATTAAGCTATCCAAGGACATTAAATCACATGGAACACCAGTTCTCGAGCGGGAACATTACTTGCGATGCGCTTGCGCTAGACTGAGGACTGGTGTCTTCGAAATGTCAATACAAATTCAACAATTGTTGAGAAATGGATGAAATTTGGATACATTCATAGAAGCCTTAATTTGAACTGAATTCAGCAGTGGAACTAGTGGAAAATTGTTGCAAACAACAATCATGAAGGACTTGGCAACAAAACCATCTCTGTAACATTAAAAATTTTTTAATAAAATATTTTTAAATACTATGACAACACTCTCAGTGTGTGTAGAAGTTAATTTGAAACTGTTGTGATTCCTCTCTATTAAAATAAATAAATGTCTCAAACTATAATTAATGAGTGAATTTCTTCGATATCAAAACATTTCATGTTTCCTTATAGCACAACAGAGAACGTGCAAATTGTTTGTGAACAGCTCAAAACTTTCCACACAGCAGACGAGAGACCAGTCACCACTAATTCACTGCATGCACAATTGTAGAGTCTGCTGTTTCTAGACTCTCTGACGTATCAGAATAAAATTTACTTCAACGACCACAAAATTATTGCCATCCCTATCAGAATCAACATAATTCCACACACATGGAGGAGGGAAGGGGAGAGAGAAGAGATAAAGTGGGATAAAGACAGGTGAGCCCATGCGTGTAGAAAGAAAGACAGACTGAAGGTATGAACAGTTAGGTACTGCACCTGTAACAATCTTTTACATTCATGCATACAACACAACAAAAGACATTTCCAAGTTCTTCTATTAACAAAATGTACATCCATTCTTCAAAAAGTTTTACTTGTTGCTCTAATACTAAAAGAGCCATTTTCTATTGGACTGTCCACATAAACTACATATCTTATGTACAATTGGATTGTATATACATTTGAAACTGTTCACAACTTTTATGCGTACAAATTTCATCTGGTACTAAAAATACTGTTCCAACATCTGTGACACTGTATTTGAACACCTTTGAAATCTAGATATTACAAACTTCCTTTCAAAGGATTTGCCTTTAAGTATGACTATAGTGACAAAAGAAATGTTAACACTGAGCATTTCTCCCCACCCCACAAAAAATGATATTCAGTTATAAAGTACTAATAACAGATAAATGTTTCTTTAACTTGTTAACCTAAGGTGTGCTGATGGATTCACCTTCTATACCCCATGCTCCCGTTCTCTTCCTTGCTTGACTGCTTGTTTTGTCTTGTTTTGCGTTCTTCTCTTTCATGTACCTGTTCACATTTGCTTACCTGCCATTCGGCTCTTAATGACTGGGATGGGTCTGGGGCTTCCACTGTGAGGGATATATCTTATTATTATGTCTGTGTATTTTTACGTTTGTAAAGCACTTTGAGCTTGCTTTTGAGGGTCAAGCACTATATAAATCAACAATATTCATCGTTATTAGATCATGATCATTATGAGAAGAGGTCTTGGCATGGAACTAGATGATACCAATGTTGTGCCTGTCCGCGCATTTATTGCCGTTAGCTTCAAGGTTTCTTGCTTCTAAATGGAATATGACATCAAGTAAAAAAACAACCAATCATTAGGAATAAAGATTCCAGTCCATACTCTTGAAAGCCATAGTTTAACAAGCACAATATCTATGGAATTTATTCTGTTCACAGCTGACAGTGCTACTCCTGTGATGTTTGAACCCTAAAAATGAGACATATGACTTTAATCATGTTCTAACAATCAGTGTAAATGGCCTTTTCACAGATGCAAGTAGTACTTATTAGAGTATTCATCTTCTTAAAAAGGTATATTAAGTTAACACTTTTCTTTATCTATGGTTTGAAGAAAATGTATTATCACAATAGCTCACTGATGGTCTGGTATATGAGAACACAGGAATCTGCTACACATATATATATATATAGGTGTTCATAAAAAATGTGACCCTACAATCACAGATAACGACATATTGCACTTCACTGGTCTTTGGATAAAACTGAACAAATACATTCAGATGTTAACAGGAACACCAGGGCTTAAGATCAAACATTATACCAACAACCCTAATTTCTTTCAGGGACAGGACATGCCTGCAAAGTCTAAGAAGCCATCCTCCATAAGCTGTCAAATAAACTGCACCAAATATCTTCACAATATTTTGTTCTCTCCTCTGAGGAAAAGTAGCCTAATCAATATTTACTCCATATTAAAAACCACACTGAAAGGTATGGCGATGAATATTTTATATGAAAATATAACAAGTTAATAACCAAAACAGAAACTACTTTCATCTTCACCTCAATGGCTTTATCATGCCAGAGACTAACTCTACTAATTAAATAGTCAAATATTTATATCAGGCTATTTTTAATCACATATCTTCTCTGTCACACTCTTTCCACTAACTAAATTGTAGCCCATGAACAATTGAGTGGAAAACAAGAACATGGTGAACCTGAGAAACCGTAAAAACAACAAATACTACTAACCTCCTTGATGTTAACCTCAAGCATTACATGAGTTTGGAATTTAATGGCAAAATAGTTAACACATAGCATTACTCAGACTCAGAATTTTAGGTAACTATAGTTAACCCCAAATATTACTCATGGTAACCTGATTTGACTCCAGATGCAATGTTAAGCTCAAGGTTAACAATTTTATAATAAAATTCCAAGACAAGTAATGTTCATGGCTAACACCTAGAAGGTTAATATTTGTCTGATAGCTTAAAAATATGCTGAAAATGACATTGCAGATAAAATAATAGAAAGACTGTTATGAATTGATAAACACTGGAAAGTTTAGCCACTCTGTTCCTCTCCTACTAAGTATGATCCATTAAGAATTGCACAAATCAAGAAGGTACAGACTGACTAGTCAACATATTGCAGCCCAAAGTTTGTTCACCTTTGGAGTATGTGGAAGTATAATTTCACCTCTTTACAAATGAGAACTGTGATGTTCCAAGATTTGTATCACCTGCATAGCGCAGAGATATTAGCTCAGATTTGGGGAACAGGTATTTTGTAGATAATAAACTAATGTCATGAACTAACACCAGTAATGCACTAGAGCTAGCCTTTGAGGCAGGTCCTGCTTGTGGCACCAGATGTTGCAAATCACGTTTATTCTCTACCGGGGCAACATGCTGCTATATGTCAAACGCATGGCCAGGAACTGCTACCTGCTACTCATACACACTTTTGCTGTTTATTACAAACATTTTGTTAACTCAAAACATTTACATGCATGAATGTTTTTGCAGTTAAGTTTCTTGCTGAGCGGAATTAGTATTTTAATCATATGCAACTGACTGAGCTAGGAGTCATATACCTGGACATTTACGTGGAGCTACGTTACAAAAATATAATGATCAAAATTACAACACGGAAAAGACATCAGGAAGAGTAACTTGGTGAGGTTCAAGTAAGGTTAAATAAGTAAAATACTGCTTCCTTTCATTCTGAGACTGGGGAATGGTAATAAATGATAAATGATCAGGCAGGAAAAAAAAAAGCTCTGTAATGATATGCTGCAGAACACATTTTGGTTATGGACCATGATTGTACCAACAAAATTGGGAGGTGGAACTGTCTTTTTTCGTATAAATGTGTTTAGAGTTTTTTTTAATAATTGTATTTAATTAATACAAAATAATATAAGACTGTCTTCAAATGTCCCAAATGGAGTTTCACTTTTATAAAACTTTCAGCAACCAATGGCGAATATAAAATTCATAGCAACAGATTTCTTTCTCTTCCATTAGTGTACACATTTTGTTAAAAAAGAAAAGTCAAGACAACAACAATGCACCCACCCTATGATTGTTTATCTACATTCACCCCTTTAGGGCAATTACTTTAACACCTTCTTCATCGGTTGTTAAACAGTACATCTGCCATTCTCATCACAATTGCAATGAATGTTTACTCATTCTTTCAAAACATTTCTTTGTGATGTGATAAATCAATGGTTCTTGATGCAAGAGGAACAAAGCTATTGGGTACTATGTACTGCAAAAAAAATGTTCCTTCTGCCTTTGCACTGTGCATCACATCTTACTGAAACAGTCTTTGGCACTTGTCCAGATAGCAATGCCCTGTGAAAACCAGAAAGTTACAAGTATTCCTTAAAATGTAATAAATGGGTAAAAGTTAATAAAAGTTCTGTACATTAAGCATCCATAAATCTTCTGCTCTAAATATTCAATTTAAATAGCTCATTCATCTCAATTGAATAACTGTATCATAATGTAAAACAAAACTGCTCACAGATATAAAAGGTATATTCTTGTGAGAAAAATCAGAATAAAGCTAAAAGGCAAAGAAAATAAATGGGTATCTTGCTAGCATTTCAAAATATGAATAATGTGAAAAAGCAAATCTATATAAATACCTTTTTACACTGTTTGATCTGCATGACAGCATAATTGGTAAAGATCTCACGTAAATCTTTTACTTTCTGTCGTTTGAAACGGTCAATATCACGAAGAGATGCTTCTATAAATGCCCTGTAACGAAATAAGAAAACTACACACATTTTAAGCTGAATTTATTTGCAAATCTGTTTCTTTCATTTAAGATTTCTCAGCATGGCTATTTTACTGTTTGCCATGCCTTTTTATTTAAAAAAAAAAGAAAAAGAAAGAAATACTCGTTTAAAAAAAAAAGTGATCACTGATTACAACTATACTGATGAGGTAAGCTTTATGTTACTTTCTTTAGGGAATGCTCTTCATCTTTTTCTCCCTTCCACGATCCAACCCCAAACTATTTTCAGTCTTATTACTTTTTGAATAACAATCAATGAAAAACTATAACAGCAAGGTTGAAGCGGATGGCCGAGTGGTTAGAGCGCTGGCGTCCGAACCGAGAGCGCGCTCGTTCAATTCCCGATAAGCGCAGCAAACTTCCCCCAGTCAACCCAGCTGACAGGAATGGGTACCTGACTCCATGGAGGGTTGGGGAAGGTAAGGCAGCGAGGGAGAGGAGATTGGCACCACCCTCATGTAAAAGCTGGCCCCGAGAAAAGTGAGGTCTCTAACACCTCACTCCCCAACGACCATGAAAAGGTTATGGGATGACCTTACCTTACCTATAACAGCAAGCTCTAGTCAATGAAATGATGTTTCAGTCACTTACACCTTACTACCCACCTCTCCCCAATTGACAAAGTAGGAAAAATTGTTAGAAGGTTAAAAACAGAGAAACAAAAACTCACTGTGTTTCTTCTGTAGAACGTTTAAGTTCTGTTTCTGCTTGTACTATCTGTTCCTCCAGCTGCTTGAGTTTTGCCTCACGCTGCTCTGGAGTATCTCCCCCAAAAAGTTTACTCTTCATGCCACTGAGTGAAAATGAGCTGGCCCCTTTTCCATGTGCCTGTCCTCATAAGAGACAGAACAAATCAAACAGACCTTTAACTTTGGGTTTCCAATCTTCCACACACATTAACAGGGACCAGTAAACTCTCCTCATGCTGGTGGTATTTTCTCACTCTTATCTTTTAGGAAACCAAGAAAAAACATGTTACATGGAAGACAGGGAATGTAGCTATGTATTATGCTATGTTCTACATAAAGTAACTACTTAAAATAGAACTTGAATCGAGATATACAGCACTTCAGTTAAACAATTCATAAATATATGCCTTAATATTAGGTGAAAATATTTGTTCTCAAGTTAATGACATACATTCTTTTCAATTTTTTCAAGAAACATGCCAATTGAAAACATTTTTAAAGCTATTTGTGTTCAGTTGTCAATAAATAACACATTTTGCTATACTGAAGTTCTAGTATTGCACAGGGACCAAAACATCATTGAAAAACAAGAAACCAACTCCTTTACAAATGGAACTATGTCTAGATGACTTTCAAGAATGAAGAAACATGTTTTCCCCTATTAATTAAAAGCATGCAATGTATGCTGACAACTTGAAAGCATGTAAAATGGTGCATTTGGCATATGCTTTTTGCTGATGCATTTTATATCATCATAAATATGTTTTACTTATATAACCAAATAAAGAAAATACCATATTACAAATGGTAAATGTATACAGGTAAAAACAATGTTAATGGTACATGAAAAAAACCATGAAGCCTGCACAAATAAGTCTACAACAGCTGTCAAATACATCTTTCAATTACTTTTTGCTAGTTGATAACTATACTTCTGAACAGCAGAATAGGAATGAACTCTTGTATTTTTTATTCATGAAAATTCGTTAAAAGGCAACTGCTTACTATGAATATTAAAACTAGATAGTTTCTAGAAACTCATTACTTTCTTACTCTCATCTAAATATAACCTTACCTTATCTAATCACAAACTTAAAGAAATCAAAAATACAATATAAAAAATGAAATAACAAATGACATAAAGTGAATACAATTTTGATGAGCAACAAATCTGAGGGGAAAAAGAAATTGTGAAGCATCAAAACTAGTCTGATCTGGACAGAGACTGATCTGAAAAAAGCAAAACCATAAACAACATCAGTCTTATCATTCTTTCTTGCTCATGCTCCACAACATATATTTCATCAGGGCATTGAAGGACTCTGAAGGATATGTATCATTTTGACCTATCTAATGATCATGTTATAAAAGCAAAATAAAAGCTACTTATTCTAAAACACAACATAGATCATTCCCTCTGCAATTAACACCAAAAGACAAAAAAAAGCAAAAAACAAAACTTTGAGTCATTTAGATCAGCATAAATTAATGGATTCTCACAGAAGAAAACATGGGTCTTTCCAACATTCTCTTTCAGATCTTGGAACTTGACATGCTTGGTGCAGTTTTATATAAAATGTTATAAAGAAAATAATATCAGGCAATCAACCACTCAAACCAAAGCCACCATTAATGATGCTACACGCTAGTGATACATCTTAGCTGTGCCTGCATAAACCACAAATCACGCTTTCTAAACATGCATGATGGTATTCTTTTTAATTTTATTGTTACTAACTTACAAAAACAGACAAAAATGGAGGTCTCTGGTGGATGCCTTATGTACCACATAGATACAAAGAGTAAGTAAGATGCAAAGAATGTTCCATAAAGAACTTTTCATCATTATGTTTAGGGTAAAGTTTTTATTTTTTCATGTGAGAACTATCATGCAAAGTGCAAGTGAAGGAGAGACAGTTGACAAGAACATTGCTATGCTTTCTGAGCAATTAGAATACAACCACTCACCACTGGTGGCTCCAAGCCATAAATGGCTGCACGCTGTATACAACATATCAACTAAGTGAGAAAGGTAGACCCACCATCATGCTGTAAAGATCACAGCTAGCACTTACGATACATTTTACTGCCTTTGTACTACACCATGAGTAGCTGATGTCAGAAAACATTTGTTCCAGTCTATCATACTGGTCAGTTCAAACTCCTATGTTACATGTACTTTTAATATAAAGAGTCAGTTAAAAACCACATAATGAACAAATAATTAGCTAAAAACTAAGATATGTCAATAACAAGCACTGACAGGTCTAAAAGGGCAAAAGTGGCACAATTATAGCAAACTTCCCTCATCATATATTTATTACATGTATTTGTATTTTTCTAAAATGCAGCTCAGAAGCTTTAACACCTGGCAAGGAACACTTGAGAGAACAAAACTGAGTATAAAGATGAGATACAATCTTGAAATCACCAACACTATAAAATTTCACCTTGTTTTAGGATTAATTTCTCAACGACACTGCTGAATACCAAATTATGACATGTTTGCTAGCGCGTAGTAGCAAATTATATTCTGATGTCATTAAAGTTCAAACCATCACTGGGCTAATAGGTTAATGCTATCCCCCAGTTCAAGATTACAAAAAAATTGACAATTCCTAATTCCCTAGACCCGCGGTTCTCAACCTGGGGGGCGCAAGCTGCTGAAAAGGGGGCCGCAAAGGCAGTCATTTTCTCATATCTCATATAGGTATTAGTGGCTAAGGGTGGCGCGCGGATGTACCTTTATTCGTCTGGGGGGGCGTCACAAGTAAAACGTTGAGAAACGCTGCCCTAGACATTAAGTAAATTCTGACAGTTCTAATACACTCACACATAAGACAAGCACAATATGCATGAGAAGAAGGAAACTCAAAAATTACAGCAAAGCTATAATATACAGGTACAAGGCTGATGTTATAATATGCTGGTCTGAACTGCTTGGGTTACCACTTCTGAAATATACAATTTGTTAAGCAAAAATACAAAAAAGATCCCGCCTAAAAAAATTAAATAATGAAAGACAAATGAAAACAATAGATTAGGTAAAAATAATTTCCTGAAAACAGACAAAATGGTGCAAGATGCTGTTCAGGCAATCAAACTGCATAAAACAAGAAAATAAGTTTATTATTATATTATTGTAAAATTATTATTATTGCGTTCACTCATGTTGGATTTAAAACATAAATGCTGCCATTATGTCATGTCTACCTCACAAAGATAAATTTTTGGTAGGGAAAGAGAGTGGAGAACAAGGAAATCAACTTCTTTTCTTTATAATGAGGGATGGAGCCAGTAATTCTTTACAGCTCAGCATATGTTGCTCATCTCTGAGTAAATGGGATTTTTCAACAGTGTATGTCTGAAAAGAGTTAATAGGCCCCATCCCCAATCCAAGCCATTTTGGGACACACATTTCACTCACCAAACAGAAAAATAGCAAGAAATTAAAAAAATAAGACATGCAGAAAAACAGCTCACAAAGTTTTCAGGGGTGAAATAACAACGAATATCTTCACAAAACAAAAACAGAAAAATACCAGTAGGTCACGCTGACTTGCTCTGGATGATAATGTGTCTTCTGCTCTCTCAAGGTCATACTGGGTACACTCATAGCGTCTGCACACTGACCTGAACATGCAAAGAAAGTTAAACAGAATTATACTTTATAAAGAAAAGCCTGCAAAAAAGTAATTTAAGCAAATGATGATAAAAGTGAGCTTCACAGAACTCTAATGAATTAACAAAAGAATTGAGGCAGGAAATCATTACATCCAACAGTTTAATAAAAAAAAAAACCTAATGCAAAGTTTTATTTATGTTTATCACCACCCCCTCATGATTTTGCTTTTAGTTTGAATTATATTAAATAAATATATGTTCTAAAGTTGTACAGTACTTTCCAAGGAGAAAGACTCAGTTACCTGAACACTTTACACTTTTAGGTAATTCTTTATTCACTTATATTTAAGTTTATACGCAAACATTCATTTATCTGGTTTGAACACACCTTAGAGAATCCCCAAAGGCATAATATTCTTTAAGCTGGTCAGCATACTGTTCTTCTTCTTCCAAAGCTGCATCCACTGATGAAGCATAGCTGAATTTAATCACAAAAAGATATCAGATTACACAAACAGAAAAAAATACAAAATAAAAACATAAACAATAGGTCAAAATTAACACTTGAAGGAATGTCTTTTGATGAATCTTCAGCAGCATTAAATCTGAATGCTATAAAACTATAAGAGTGTAAGACAATTTGCTTGCTGGAACTGTCATTATTTTGTCTACAGCACACCCACAAATACCAATGATTTTTCAATTTTCACCACTGACTAAAACAAAAGCAGAATGAATTAATGGCTTACACATCCATATAGTGTCCAGCACTTTGCAGTGGCTGTGCAATGTCCTTTTCTATCAGACTCCACTCATGAAACACTCGTGCATAATTAGCATGTACCTTGTGAATTCCATAAAGCTTGTCACACAATCGCTGAAAAAAGAATTTTTTAAATAAAAATCTAGCATTTTCTAATACATTTATAAGAATGATTCTAATGGCAAGTTATAATAACTGATGTGATCATTAAACAAATGTTTCAGATGCAGTCATCCATACACATATGTAAATGCAAACAGAATACACACACACATGAATGAATACCAAGCCATACAAAAATCAATTTGTATGAAACAACAAACATTCAATGACTATGTAGCATAATATTTTAATAATGAACACCTACCACACGAATTTTAAGAATATTTGCAATGTTGTTTTGAAGTTCATTACTGTAGTTTTTCAGCTCCTCAAAACGACGATCAGGTTTCTTTAGGCGAAATGCTGCATTCAGTGCTTTTAGTCTTGATTCAGCCTGAATTCAATATGATAAAAAAGTGCATGTGAACATTTAGACATCATATGCACAAAAGTACATATGTAAACAGCAAAATAGGCACACAGAAGAATCTGTATACAATTATGTATATTCAAATATCTTTCTTTGGTACCGCCTTCAGCACTTGCTCTAGTTCTTCAAAAAAACTCATCCACTTCATGGTCCTCATGTATGAAGGTCAGTGCATAGACCTGGACAATAGTGATAATGTATGGTCTAGCGGGAGCAGGTGGGGTGGAATTGGTATTTTACACTAAGCCAGCAGCTAAGGCTATATCACGGCAAGGCAGCCAGCCCTGTAAACAGATGCCACATGCAGAGAAAGAACAGCGTGTCTGAGATGAGAGCTGAATCCAGGAAAGGCAACCCTCAATGTATTGGTGAAAGGCGCCAACCATTGCGTCACAGCACCTCCCCGTAAGGTCTGGCAGAAGTGTTGAGGGAGATCAGAATTCTCAAAATGGGTGTGCAGCTGAGTACTGCTACGACCATCTCCCTACGTAACTGCAAGCTGGCACCATGTTTATGCTTCATTTCCTCCCCTCTGTCCCAGAGTTTATGGCCTTCATCGGCTGTCGTCTCTCCAAAGCCAGTCTATCTCACCTCTACCACTCACATAATATCTCACTTGTACCTTTTAAGCTCATGGATGAGCTCATGTTTCTTGCTGCATTAATGGAGCATGCACATGTACCACGATCGAATGGTTGTTACTTCTCTCAGCCCCACTCCAGTAGATTTTTCACTCACCCTTTTCTGCAGTGTGACGGAGGAAGATGGGGGCACAGTCATTGTAAGCTGGGCCACAAACTATGCATCATGTTGTTCTAATTGCTGAAAGTCCTCATAGTCCTATCTCTGGGCTTGTATGCTTGGAGGCACCCATCTCCTTTCCAAACCACCATACAACCGATGTGCCCGTCCACTTAACAGGTTGCCTTGCGAACAGGTGGGCACTGGTTCCCAGCCAGTACCTCACTGGAAAAGTTTCCCACAGAGGGTGTGGTGCCCTAGCCTATGTGAACAGGTTTACCTGCCGAATAACTACTTTCAGGTAATATAGATGCCCCCATCTGTTCCTCGAGGTCAGCACCCTTACACTCTATGCATAAGTCTAAACAGAGCCTGTCTGGTGTCTTTTAAGTGCTTGTTTTTAGACAGGTGCCTTTTTCAACTTTCCCTCTTAAGCCTCACTATTTACAAGCACTTGAGCTCCTTAATTATTTCCATGGGTCAGATGTCTCCATTGGGTTCTCTTGGTCAGTGTCTCATACTCCAAAAGTGCACCTGAATACTGTGTGGACTGAGGCAATTACTCAGCCTAAGAGAGTTCTGTATTGTTTTTTGTCACTACCTCCCCATGGGAGGAGTGGGTAAAATGCATGTCAGCTCATCCTTGGATGTTGTAGCCACTTCTCAAGCTCCTTCTCCAGGAAATTACTGTTCGATTACAGAAAATAAAGCAGGAGCACAGCCTCTCAGCAGTTCTAAGAATGTAAACATGGGGTCAATTTAACAATTTCAAAAAGATGAAAACTGAAGTAACCCTTAGTGGGTTTTTTCCTCTATTCAAATATTTCAAGGGCAGCAATAAATCATTTAAAGTTAGGTACCTTGCTTTGAAAATCTGTAGCATAAACTGTCTCCTTCCAGCCATTTTCCTAAAAAAAAAAATTAAAACACACTTATTACAAGATTTCTATCTTCCTTTTCACTCACATATTCCATGTGTCCATGAGGGAATGCATGCACATCCATGCAAACGCACACACACTCGTGTGCACACAACCATGTGTGCTCAAAGTTGTGAACATTCACATAGAATCAACACATATGCAAGCTTCCTTACTTCTTTGAGGAAGCCAGTGAATATCTTATCTTGACAAAGTTTGGGATGTGCTGCCACTCTCAACAAAAATATCTGAAAAGAAAATTTTTTGCATAAACTAAGTTATATCTTGATCTAAACATTGCTCAAAATTTGCTAAAATATTCTGATAATTTTCAGATACACTTTTAAATATTGTGATACATACAAAGCTCTGTGTGCGTATTCATATACTGGGATGCAGATGGGTGAGGTTAGGTTTAGGGTTAATGGGCTGGAGTTAGTGTTATATAAAAGATTGCATTGGATTAGTGCTAAGTTTAGTGTGGAAGTTAAGGCTTTGAAAGAACTGCATGTTGGATCAGGGTTAACTAGGGGTATCAAGTAAATTTTGGTTTGGAGTATTTTTCTCAGCAAAAATATTTGTTTTTTGTGGAATTTGGTGAAGGGAAGCTGTGATGTGACTGAAATGATAGCTGTGCCAGGTGATGTTTTATGCACAGAAAAAGAAATGGTGATGTTGTAGCTGGACATTCAGAAACTAGAGATGTTAGAAACCACACTGTTCTTTGTTTGCATGCATACTTTACAAATGTGTTGATAATTTCTGGGAAATATATGTGCGTTGTGTAAATTTGAGTAACAAGTGTACTTGTCTATACATGTCACTGCAGAATGTGTGTTATCAGGTAAAGTGCAGAATCACAATCATGGACATAGAATGTTTTGTCTATCTGTGCTTTGATTAATATGAGTTTTAAGTAAAATAATTATACGAGAAAACACTTCTATAAATATACCTCAAGTGCAGCACGTCGACGTTCTACAAAGTCTGGGTCAAACTTGTCTGTAGAAGCATTTTGCCAAGCATATGATGCCTACAAAGATAACATAATCTATAGTTCCCACTGAAGCCAAATTAGTTGAACATGTTGCCTACATAATCTTTCAAGGCATATGACAGTCAACACATCGGCATACACCAAAATTTTAATCAAGCAATTTTTTTTTAAAGGGACGCATCCTCTTCTTAAGTTATATAGCCATATGTTAGTCTTGTGTTCTTTTCTCATATCTTGACCATATACAGCAGCATTTCTCAACCTTTTACTTTTGACGTCCCCCCAGACGAGAAAAGGTACATCCGCACACTCCCCCTTAGCCACTAATACCGATATGAGATATAAGAAAATGACCACCTTCGCGGCCCCCTTGTCAGCGCCCCACAGGTTGAGAACCATGGATATACAGAATAAATGTTATATATGTTTCCCTCATTAATACCCATCTGCATAATCTATTAAGATATTCCATGATGTTCAAACCTTCTTCTCAGGTAAGGGTGGTACAACAACAGTGGGAAAAGTGATGTCCAGGTAGTTTCGAAGGAGTTCAAATTCACTGTATCGTCGCCAAACAGAAGTAGCTCCCTCCCCATAGCCTCGCATTTGAGGATCTGTCACTCTGGAAGAAATAAACCAAACTCTTTACAATTTTTTAAAATGTGTAAAAAGAAAAAGAAATAAAACAAAATAAAACAAAAAAAATTGCTGAGATTCACACAAGCAAATACACTTCACTGAATTTCCGACATCAGATTTCATTATGTCATACTTAAAAATTCAAGTGAAAGAAGTCACCTAGGGTTGATAACATCCCAGCTGAGCTGCTGAACTATGGTAGAGAGGAAGCAGTCAAGGCCCTTACCACTCTGAGAAAAAGACTTTGGGAAAGCATAGAGTGGCCCAATGAATGGACACAATCACTTGTCATACCCCTCCCAAAGAAAGGTAGCTGCGACAGTGCCAGAACTACAGAACCCTTAGTTTAGAACATCAGCCTAATAAGCCACCGAAGCAAAGTCATGGGATGTTAATTAAGAGTGTCTGCTGTCACCAGTACTGTTAACATCAACAGCATAAGGTCGTATATATTCTTTGTAAATCCCATCTTTATGTACAGTTGTGAGACATGGACACTGAAAGATGAATCCAAGATTTGGTACCAAATGGAAACCACTCTGAATCTCCTACAATACCTCAGTTCTATTGGGGGGGTTTCTATTTAATTTTATCGAGCATAAGAAATGTTACAGAGGGTCTAATAATTTTGTATGAAGCATGGAACACCAGGAAACCTTTTATTCCCACAGTGAAGAAGCACAAGCTGGTCTGGATCAGCCATGTTGCCAGGTACAACACTATATAAAACCATTCTCCAGGGCTCCATGGAAAGGGTCAACGCTAAAGTAAACAAAGCAAAGAACTGGTTGGCAAACATGAACTGGTCAGGACCTACTCAACACCACACAAGACCATCGAAGTGGTGCACCTTGTCAGCTGCTATTTCTACTCAGGTCCTCATGGCAAGTACTCAGTCAAACCAAGGAAAGGCACAACAGGCACCAGCCAGGCCAGTTTATCTAGTGATCAGCTAGTACCTGTCAAGGGATGGATGATGATGATAATAAAGGCACCTAGAACTCACAGACATTTTCTTTTTGATTTCAGTATAAAGTAACTATTAAACTTCTCACAAGTTTCTTTGTTTTGATGTATCAATAATTATTAAAAAGTGATGATGTTCTACAGGTGCAAAACACAAAGCACAAAACATTATGATTACACCTTGGCTGCTATGAGAAGCCATTCATTGGAATTAATGCAAGCAAGCGAGAGTACGTTAGTACCTTGTCTCCACCAGATATACAATGAATGTGTCCTGCATCTTCATAGATGCCACTGTCCTTTTTTCTGGCTCTGACACAGTGATTTCCATCCATTGCAGCAAATGAGTCTGATGGTTGCAAACAAAAGAAAAATCATTCAGCAAAACACTACAGTATGGCAATGTTACATTTACTATCACCTCTATAAAACAAACCTTGTCAGTATAATACTGATGACATTGAGCCAGATAGTATACATTTTGATAAATTTAACAGCGTTCCAAAGTGTTGATTTAATTAAGGTTAGGCCTGGTTAAATCTTCCAGCTTGTATTAACTCTTCAGTACGACAGCTTTTCTCGACAGTTGCTAACATGCATCCTATGCATTTGTCATGAAAGCTAAAGCCATATATCTTGAAGCATGCCCTCTAACACCACAAATCAAGGGAAGAGACGTCAGAAGCATTTAAAGATTCCTTAGACAAGCTGTTTTATTCACGACCTGACTCTGAAATAAGATTTAATGCTAGGAGCCTATAATTTTACTTCCCATTGATATCCTTGCATGTTATTTCAGTATTAGTGTGATCATCACAATGTGTCCGTAAAAGGTTTTGTTGCATCAATATTACATCTCCAAAATACGAATTATGTTTTGCACATGAATACACTGAAAGAATTTAATTTATCATTTATTAGGTGCACTGAAAGTGGATAATGATACGTTATTCTTGCACTTTCATTTTCTATGATTAATGAAAATACGCATTTTAGTCATTAATCAAACAAGAACTCGGAGAAGGGGGTGGTTTTGTCTAACCTTAATCATAGTCTTAGCTTCGTGGCATTTGCATTATACTTAATAAAAGGCAGGCTTCAAATTTTATAAAGAAAATTTAGTCGTACCATACGTGGCCTCTCAATCTTTTGAGGTTTTTCTTCTTCGTTCTTTTCGGCAATTTTTTCATCTGATATAGGGATCGATTCAACATTCTCAGCCATTTTGCTCGGTGGATGTAGAAAACCTGATTTTACGACATAAATTACTTTATTATACTTTTTAAAATAATATATCCTTACATTTATTAAAATATAAGATTATTTTCTGTCAAATATAGTTAATTTACACATATTTAACTGCACAAGTTTATATTTAAAAGCAATAAATGTGCCAAATTTTACGGCATCGAGTCGTCTGCTTTGAAAGAAGACAATAACGAGTCATTTCCCTTTGACCATCTTCGGCGACATTTCGTTTTCAATTTGCTGTCATTGAGCTAGCAAGGTATCTACGTCAAATGTACATAAATATTTTAGTAATTTGTGTTTCTACGTTAGATTTTTATTTTCCATTTCCATTTCTTTATTTTCCTGATTTTTTTTTTTTTTTGCATTTTTGCTTTATAAACGTGTTCAGACGGGTGCGTCGAACAATTCATTCCACCAAATGCTGGAGTGCAGACAGTGTTGCAAGCTTACAAGGCTGTTTTGAGTGTACCAACCGGGATGTCTTTTTAGACGCATGTCCTAATCTGGACGACTTAGTAAATACCATATCTTAGTATATCTCCTTTTGTGTAGATTGCACCATTCCATCAAAACAGTTTATGCTTTATCCTAACAACAAACTCTGGCCCAGTGACCAAGAGCCTAATGTGACAGTTATTTGCATGTGCTTGAAAATATGCATGTGTGTCAGTAGTTTTCCTATAGGTACTTATCTGTACAAATACCTGTTCTTGCATATGCTGTGATGCCATTTCTTCTTTGAGGTAGTGTGTGTGGACTTTAAAAAAAATGTATCCCACATTTCGATAGTTTTACCATTGTAAATAAAAGGACTAGCTGCATATAACATTTCGTATATTGATTTAAGTTCAGAGCAAGATACTTCCCCCCCCCCAAACCTGTTTTAGAAGAGCTTTAGAACTTTCATAATGTCATTGCTTCATAAAAAGAAACGTGTTCTTCACGGGTTCTGCCCAAGACAAGAAACTGGTACATAGAGAGGTCCGTAATGCTATCCGTCAGGCTAAGGTGAATGATAAGACTAAAATAGAATCTCAGTTTGGTACAGGTAACATCCGAGCAGCTTGGCGGGGATTCAAGAACATGGCCAGTGTTGAAGATCGGCTTAAGGGGTCGAAAGCCAAAATCTCGATCTCAGGCGTTGACAGTGCGCCCCTACCTAATGCTCTTAATGCTTTCTTTGCTCGTTTCGAGACTCATGACTTCTCAGTGAAATTTAAAGATGTGCTCAGTTCTCTTCATCCTCTCCAGAGGGTTGAGAGTTGTCAAGAACAAGTTGTGGAGCTGTTTAAGTAAACAATCGCACGGCTTCAGGTCTGGATGGTATTTGAGGCAGAACATTTCGTTTCTGCGCGCACCAACTTGAAGGCATTTTCCAACACCTTTATCAGCGCTCTATGGATTCACTCTCCATCCCAGCTGCTTGGAAATTGTTTACCATTGTCCCAGTTCCGAAGAAAGCTTCAGCTCAGCATTTCAACGACTTTAAACAACTTGTCCTTAACATCGTTGGTCATGAAAGTATTGGAGACAATCATCAAATCATTGATTCTACCAGTCCAAACGAAGTGTTGATGATTCTAAACTGTTCATCCTCCACACTTTATTCAAACACCTAGAGAATCCACAAGCCCACGCACGACTGCTGTTTGCTAACTTCTCATCGGCCTTCAACACCATTCAACCACATATCCTAGCTAGAAGACTCCTCGACGAGTTTTCCTTTGATTATCAGATATTGTCATGGATCATTCACTTTTTGGCTGACAGGCAGAAACAAGTACTTCTCAACGGCACTTTTTCCGACTCAATCACAACGTGGGCTCACCTCAAGGCTGTGTTTTATCCCTGCTTCTGTTTATTCTGTATACCAACAGTTGTCGCAGTAACCTTGAGGGTCAATATCTCGTCAAATTCTCACTACTGTCTCTCCTTAGCGGGCCAGCAGATACCCACGGTGTAGCTTTGGAAGAATTCAGTGCCTGGTGTGATGACAATTTCTTAGAACTTAATGTGAGTAAGACCAAAGAGATGGCCTTTGATTTCCGTCGGAATTCTCCACCAAGTCCCGTAAGTAACATCCACGACAAGGAGGTGGAAATTGTTCCTGCTTTTAAATACCTAGTCATTCGATAGGCGACTTTGCTGGGATGTCAACACTCAATCTGTCGTGAAGAAGCCTCAACAGCGCCTTTTCCTTCTCCAGAAGCTGAAGTCTTTCTCTGTCTCCCACCAATTTCTTCAGCTCTTTTATAAATCGCACATAGAGAGCGTGCTGGCCTTTTCGTTTATCTGTTTTTACAAGAGCTTATCGGTGAAAGACAAGTGCAGCCTGCATCGTGTGGTATCCCTCTGCTCCAAAGTCATTGGGACAGCCAAAAGTGTTCTTCAGACTCTGTATAACACTTCTGAAAGTGTCTGCAATCTTTCGTGATGACAGGCATGTCCTGTCGAGAGACATTGTCCAGCTCCCATCGGGCCACCGATTTTGTGTACCTGCATGCAGGACCAATAGACTGAGGCTGTCATTCGTTGTTGCGACTTTTGAATGGTGCTGTGCGAATGAATGAAACATGAATGTGGAAGTCTGTTTTGTGCATACAAATGTGTACGAATTTTTTTTATCGAGCTGCCACTGAATTGCCCTTCGGAACAAATGAACTATTATCTTATCTACAGCAAATAGCCGTTGACGTAATATAGATTCAATGAAGGACCAAAACCAAGGACACAGATTTACACGAGGCACTATGTAAATGTCTGTCAACGTCTTCCCTAGGCGCAATGTTTTCTAAGTGATGAGGGCAATAGAAATTAGGCCACATCTTTTAAAGAGATAAATATCGAATGTAAAACTTGCAGATTTATGTTCCAGAAAATAATTGTCATCAATAACAATACCTAGGTTTCATTGGTTTTAATTTCTTCAAGTATAGGAAATTTTACAAAAGGTCGTTGACAATGTGTGAGAAATCGCGTAAAATCTGTCTAGAAGTTAATTAAAAACTTGGAATTATTAGGGGATTCTTGATATTATCTATTGCATATTATCTGTGAAGCTGAGTGTATGTTTCATTTTATCGTCTGCGACTCAACAATTGACTTTTGCCGCCTGACGCGCAGCGTATCAAGCACGTACAGCAAAGAGAACAATCAGCAAAGGAGAAATTTGTCAAATTGCAAAGGCTCACCTTTCTAAAAATATTTTTTTGTTTTGAAGAGAAGTTCTTGCTAAAATTTCTTTTTTAAAAATTTTGTGCCTGTTTGAGAAAATATTGCATTTGATCGGTATCCAGTCTACCTATTAATAATTACACGACTTGGTGCCTTTATTTGATGTTGGGGCTCTTGATGCTTCTGGACTCTGATGGTACTTGCACAAATTTCAAAAATGTTACATTATTTGCGAAATAATTAATGTAAGTTATTGTTTTAGACATCCACGTAGTTCTTGCAAACTTTTCTCTTCCTATGATAACTGGTGTAGCAGATATCTAAGGTAAATTGTCTGAAGTCATTTGCCAAAGCTTGAAATACGTACACATTCAGATCATGATTTCAACAGAATTTTTGTGCGCTGTCGAGATAGGGTCGTCTCAAAACTATAAACCGTTTGATCTTCTATTATTAAATAAAGTTGGATAGGCGCATTAAAAAATAAGAAGGTCATAGCCGACTCTTGAGTTCACATCTAGCTTCGCATTGCTGGGGATTTTTACTTTATTACTTTTCTCCTTTTAGAGTTTATTGGGGAGTGTGAAAAAAAACAAATCACAGCGGGTTTTGTTCCGCTGTTGTTTTGCTGTTCCTCAAATGGGATTATGTCGAAATGAGAACATTGCCGTTATTGTCTGCTTGGCGTTGTCGGGCGCGTTCTTCAAGTAATCTGAATTATAGACCAAGTTTGACTTTAGCACAGCGTCATCTTTCGTATTTTTCTCGTGTTCTGCTGCTGATCTGATCGTTGAGTAATGCAGCGTGGTAATGACATGGTAGCAGGATAAATTTAGAATGTGGTGGGGTAATTATTCTTGCTTTGACCAATCAGTCAATTACCGCACAAAAGCAGTACTTTTCTGTACAACAAAGGTAATACATTTCTAACTGTAGCATAATAAACTTTGCAGTAGTGTCTTTTTTGTAGACTCCTTGCGTTGATGCCTGCCATCAATCCCTGTGTCCATGTAGCAGAAGCCGTCTTGCGGGTAGAAGAGTCGTCACGTCGCGTGCAGTAGACGCCGGTGTCTGTGACAAGGCCGCATACCCTGATTTCACAGTTGTTTTGTTTTAGTTCTGCTCCTTTTTTCTAATTACATTGCTCTGGGCCTTGAGGGGGCGTGGGGCTTAGTCTCAACGCATGTTTAAGTGTGCAGGAAACTGTGAAGCAGTTCGGCCTTGCCTGAGCTACGACGTGGCCTATGTGTTCATGATCTGGTCCCTGGATGCATGTCGAAGAATTGACGTCTTACCAGCAAAGTCGGTCGCAACGGTCTGCAGACTGCTCATGCAGACCTCTTGTATGCGCTTTGCGTCAGACAAGCTTGGGTACCGCTCCGTTTTTCTCTTGTTCCACTGTCTGGAAGGCCTTGCTTCTGTCATTTCTCAGTCACCGGCTTCGAAGCTTGGTGCTGTCCTCATTTTCTCGCCGTCCCTCCTTCCTTTTCTTCCATCCCCAACTTTGCTTTTATAGTTTGTAAACTGTGCAAATGTACAGAGCATTGTGCGCACTTTCAAGCATGGAAATGAACTAGATAAGTGCTTTATTGTTTTAAAAAAAATTAAGGGCAATGAAACAACGCGACGCCATCTCTCTCTTAACTTTTAATTCGTCTCCAGGCTTTTGGTCTGCTTGGCCAGACACCCACGTGTCCTTGAAGCCTCGATTTCGTTAATAGGTGGACTGAGCTAGCTTCATTTTCTCCTGCGTTTCCTGACAGAAATGAGCGCCGAGAGGACAGGATATGAATTGTTTCTCGATGCTGTCGTCGTGTTTTTAGGGGCGAGTTTGCGTGTTGTTTTAAGGTCCACGCGAGGAGGTATGGATTTCGAGTTGTCAAACACTCCCTCACACCCGCCTATTCACTTCACGCCGCCCGTCACGTGATCGCACGTGCGCGCGGGTGTTTGTCCTTGATGATGAGAGACTTCTTCGATGACAGAGACGTGAGACGCGATGTCTTTTGTTGCCCTGATGAGACAGTGGCCCCAGTTTGACTGACAGAGGGCTTGCCTCGAGCGGGGTCGTGCGCTGCGCCCCTGCCACCGTTAGAGTAGCTGGCTATCGAACGCAAGACTAATTCGTCACAGCGCGCGCCCTAGACGTTGCTTGCGCTCTGCGTAGCGTCTTTTCACTCAAACGATGTCGCTAAACTTCAGAGGGCGCGCAGCCCCTTGCGTAGTTTTATGAATAAGCAATACGATATAAAAGTTCATGCAAAATTATTATGTAAATTCCAGAGGCTGAAGAGATCTATAGACAGTTTACCTATCAACATTTACAAGTCTGGATGTGCAGGCAACGTACCCTGGATTTTGTTCCTTCAGCCGGCAGGCGATTATTGGACCAGTTCTAATGCATCCGTCTAAACAGCAAGACAGGCCAGAAAAGGCAACAACATCTACAGTAAATATGGCATTAGGTCCTTAAAAGGTTGTGTTGCATATGGAGGACGAAGAACGATGCGAAACAGATTTTGTTGGTCATTGTTTCCTGAATCACGCAGGAAGCTGCACGTAAGGCTCATGCTTAGCACCCTGAACATAGCACTTTTGAAGATGCTAATTTTGTGTAAGCAGTAATGATTGTTTTTGTATAGTAATGGTAGTCTGCTCACGAGCGATAAGCATCAAAAGACATGCATGTAGTGTATTTTATATATACGTTTACTGTATTATCCAAAGCATAAAAAGATTATTTCAAAGATTTGAAAAGACTCGTGGTGGCAGTCTTTAGCAAGATTGCATATATGCATCTGTAATTGGTGTCATACAACTCCGAGGAAACCAAACTGGCGGAGACTGTATTTGCCTCTATGGCTTCATTTTTAACCTCAAAGCTTATTGCCCCACTTACGAGGGATTAGTTCTTTTCGGTTCTAGTTTTGGCAGTCAGATACATAATGTTAAAGAAGAGGGCAGAGTAGCGACAAAAGATAGATGCCGAAGAAAAGGACAATCTTTGAGACCTTAGAAATCGGATTGAAAAAAACTGCTGATGTGAGTTTTTTTTAGGGAAGAGGGGTAAAAAAATTATTTTAAAAAACGGACGTGCGCTGGGCCCTGGTCGATTAAGCAGAGGACGTGCGGTGACTGCAGGCCTCTCGGCAGGAACCACGAGGTCCCTTTGTCCTCACGACCTGCGCTCGACCGGAAATGACGTGAAATGCAAACGCCCGCGCCTAGGTGGCGCGCGCAGCAGGAGCTGTCTGCTCCATGCAATTAAACAATCCATCCATGCCTCGTAATAAGATTTTATGAAACACGAAATTGTCACCCGCGCCTTAGATTGGAAGGTACCCGAAAAACCAAATGTACGCCTAGACGGATTTTACTGCTTTGTTGCATGTTCTGTGGCATTCGGTCGGTCGGGGAGAACATGATAGTCGTCGCTTTAGAAGAACTTCCTATCACATAAGGGGTGGGAGCTGACGGCTTCTGCCAATTTCATCTGCTTGTTTCCCCCACGCAGAGCAGCTTGGCTCAGTCTTAGAATGGAAAAGAGTCCTGCAGAAAAAAAAATGCTTCAGGAAGAGGGGTAGCAAAATAACAGTTACTGGCTATTTTATGCGTCAGACAACTATTTGTCTTAAGACTAAGCCTTTCGACCTAGCAGATTCTTTTAAAATCTCGGAAATCGGGAGTTGTGTCCATAAATTGAGACAAACAAGATTAAGAGATGTTACGGCCAACAATGGCCACGGGAGCAAGTGAAACAATAAATATTCAACCCGACCAAAGATTTCCTATGGTAATTTGGAAGGAGCGCGCGCACGCGCGCGGCACGTGATTAAGACGTCAAAAATGGGTGGGAGAAAGCGCGAGCATGAAGCGGAGGGCTCGAAAAAGATGAGAAACGCGCTAGGCTAAGAACAATGGAAACTTTCTTCTCCTGTCTGCCCGACGATAAATTCCACCCGTTTGTTGTGTCTCACCCGGAACAGGCTAGAATTATCTCCCTTTACATTAGATCGGGCATGCGGCAGCCCTAAAACATGCTCGGAAATATGCGTGTTCGCTTATTACTTGGCAAATTATCAGTTTTCAGCTCTTGCATCCGGTTGTTTCTAGCCCAAATGTCTTTTGTAAAGACCGGGTGTTTGTCTTTCTGTACACCATGCATTTAACTTCGGTTTTTTTTTAAAAGGATGGAGGTGGGTGGGTTGGTTTTAGTAACATGGTAATTGATAAAAACGAATAAGGAGACTAAGAATGATGCTTTAACAGAATTAGTTATAAAACAAACACTTTTTGTGCTAAGAACGCACTAAATAAGTTTCTTGAAAATGAAACAATTGTAAAGAATGTAAATCTTCAATAGTCAAAGTTCATTGATTTCGAAAATGGCTAGTCCCATGTTTTCTGCTTGAATGTGTTTTTAGGAGCTTTCGGTTTCGTCACTGAAATGGTTTACAATCCTTCTGACTGTGATGTCACGTGCAATAAAAGAAGATTTAACGGTGATCAGGCAACAATAATACAATAATAATCTGTCAGTTATGTGAACAATGTAAAAATATTTACAATATATTTTTATGTCTAAAAAAAACAAGTTTCTGGTGTTTGGTATCTGCCTTTTATTTTTTTCCAGCGAGGTGAAGAATTCTCCCCAGCGGAATCAGCAACAACAGAATGAACACCAACAGCAGTCAGTCCTCCTAATCAGCATTCTCGTAATTAATCACAATACAACGTTTCTTCGCCACTTACTCGCCCGCAAAGCGCATCCCCAGCAGGGAGGCCGATTCCCTCCACGAAGCTCGGCAGGCATGGCTGAATCACCACTCGAGCCTGACGCGCCTAGCACTGGCCCACCTGCAGTCCTCAGGAAGCAGACAATATAAACACCGGTAAACTATCATTTGCTTCTACGCTGCTCTACGCCTAGTCCATATTCTTCTCTTTCTGTTCCGTCGAAAGGTTTCGGCTACAGTGAATAGGCACGGGTAAATCCCTTAGCTAAATCACTCATATCTGGAGTTATCAGCCCTGAGAGGAAACCGTCCACTTCGTCATTGCTCTGACACGGCGGTTAGTGGGACAATGAGGACATCTCATTGCGAGAACGAACCCCTTACTGATAGGGCAATGGGGTGTGGCGATCTCATGCTGTAAACCTTTCTGTCTTGCACAGGTGTGTGGAGAAAAAGCAAACACTTTTTAAAATCGATAAAACTTTCGCACAAAAAGACCCATGTACGAACAAAATGAACAAGTGCGAGCAAGTATAGACACCACAAATTCACACGCGCGCAAACACATACACACATGCACAAAGTGCACGCCCCTGCACTGTTAGACATAAACGTATCACTGACCATTATTCGAAAAACACGAAGGTAAACATAGCCATTTGTTCTACACTCCAGCTTGTGCGGGCGCATTTGAAATCAAGAACTTTAATGACGTACGTATGTCCATCCATTGATTTATATGCATTCTCTCTATCGCTCGCTCGCTCAAACACAAACACGCATTAACAACACACACACACACACACACTTTCTTTCTCTCTCTCTCTCTCTCTCTCACACACACACACACACAGATACACACTCTCGAGAATCGTTTTCCCTGCTGGCAGCATTATCTTCACTCCATAGGATTTTGCGGGAGCTGTTTAAACGAGGAAAGGTCTATATCGACAAAATTTTATGATACCAGAAGCTAAAGAAGACACAATTTGACTGCTGACCTTAACGGAGTAGGGTCTGGAAGGAACATGACAGAAAAACAAACCCTCAGACTTCAGCACGTGAGCTGGCACGGTCGTGATCACGCGAGTAGTTGCCCGGAATAAAACCTCGAGCGACTAAAATTAAACATTTTTAATTGCTGCTTGGCAGTTCATCGACCGTCGAGGAAACGGTCACAACAGTTTAATAGATTGGATGTATTTTAGTCGCTCGTCGGCTGTAATTAGC
This sequence comes from Marisa cornuarietis, assembly GCA_004794655.1. Taxonomy (NCBI): domain Eukaryota; kingdom Metazoa; phylum Mollusca; class Gastropoda; order Architaenioglossa; family Ampullariidae; genus Marisa; species Marisa cornuarietis. The sequence continues at coordinate 3,359,088 of SMMW01000592.1, read as the reverse complement.
AAACACGTCATGTCCAATATCAGCTCTTTAGCTAACAAAAACAGCTCTTTATGTGAGGTCGCTCGCTGGGACTGATTCAAAATGAAACACGGAGAAAAGAACCCAAGCACCAAATTACGTCGGATGGAAAGTTTTCAGCAAATCGGCATCTGTTTGAATGAGTCTCTCAGATTTTAAAAGAACTCGTGTTTATCGTTCGAGCCCCCCCAGCCTCTAATGGGAAGTGATTCACTTAGTGAAGGAATAGGCTGTTGTGGTAATTAAATTCTAACCTTTGGGCTTGATTAAAGGGTCTTTGTTGATATCAAAACAGATTTGCATGTTTCATCTTCTCGTGTAGGCAGTAAGAGGAGCATAGGGCTCTTCGTGTTGCACAAAGACTGGAGTTCGGAGGCCATTGATGAGCCTGCAGATGTTTGGAACCCTGAAGGATGGAAGGGAAAGAAGCGACGTGGGGCTACACTTTTAAAGAAAATGGGGAAACAACAACAGAAAAAGTTTCCCAATTTTTGATGAACAAAGAAAATTAAACAGATTTTCTAGAAACTAACTGTTCCACAAAACCCTTGAAGACAGCTAATAATAATAATAATAATAATAATAATAATAATAATAATAATAATAATAATAATAATAATAATAATTGGTTTTGCTCAAAATGGCAATAGACTCAGAACATTGTCAAGCCAGTCAAAAAGACTTGACTAAAGTTGACAGAGTATTGATTTACCTCTACGTGATATTCGTGAGTGTTAACTTGCTTGTGTGTATGTCTGTGTGTTGTACGGTTCCCTTACCTGCTGTTTTTTCACGTCTGCTTTTTTTTTTTTTTTTGAGACAAAACCTTTCGTTTTCTTGAAATCGTAGTTTTTAGCTTAAATTATGTTTTATTTTGTTTACAATACAATAACATAAAATAGGGATATGCAAATGTCAGACGAAAGCGTTGTTAAGAAATCGCTTGAAATGGTCGTATTATTGAACAAGAAACTACAAGTGTTTTATCCATCCACGCGCACACACACGCACTTTCTTTCTCTCTTTATTTGTCAATCTAGGGAGAGAGGGAGGGAACAGGAGAGGGAGGCAGGGCGAGAGAAAGTGTGAGTATGTGGCACTTCAAGGTGCACAGTAAACCTCTAACTCAAAATAATGACTGAGCTAAGATGGATGAGATTATCAACGCAAAAACAAGCCACGTCAAAGGAATGAGAAAGATGACAGTCTCAGATATCTCAAACCAAATTAAAATCTCGAAACAATGATGTAGGCATCTCGGAACGATTACACAGTTATTTCCTTAACCTACATAAGTATAGTAAACAAACCTGTGTCGAAGTGGTGGACGCAAGAAACAGCAGCAAAATAAAAACAATATAAAAAATAAGCAGGCGCCCATGTTACTTTGTCAGATTTATTTCTGTTTATCTCAGAGCTGATTTTTAGATATACCTTTTGTTTTTAACAATCATTTACCCCTTTTTTTAACTTTCTTGCGTGCAAAGTTGGTTTTTAAAAGAACCCTTTCCTTTAAAAACTCTAAATTTTCACCCGTTTTCATTTACCTGTTTGCGGCCGTTAGACCACGTAAATTGCACATAGAATGTAAACCGCACATTCTACGTGCGGTGAACACTGTCTTGGAACAATAGTCCACCACTATTACCTTACAGTAATTACATTGTCGCCCTCCTACTTCCTAGTATGAGCAATGGCTTCTGCTCGTGCGGCGCCCGGTGATTGGATTACCTGTCGCCTGGCGGAAATTGCCATTAAATTGGCATGTCATTACCTGCTGATGAGCGGGCCAGACAGAGCGGCCACCTGAGAGTGGAGAGGGTTTATCTCAAGGTGTAGTGCGCACGGTGTGCTGCAAGTAGTAGTGCTGCTGTCTCTGTCTTGACAGCGCTAATCAGCTAGAGCTGGTGGTGGAGCTGAGAGGCCAAAGAAAAGAGTAAGATAAAAAAAAAATTTGCGGATGATAACTTTGCAAAGTAATTAAGTTCCACAAACTGACAAAAGCTAGGTTGAAGTCACCAGCCACCTCATCTTATACTGATTCTTGTTTTTCATTTTAATCTTTTGATTTGCGTCCATAAATTTTTTAATATTGTCTGTCTCTTTAAAGACAATAAAGAGCAGTCGGATTTTATTTTTAATTACATATCTTTATATGACATATTGTAGGACTTTTAATACTCTTCTAAAACCATCATAGACGTATAGTTATTCATTTATATTTCTGCATAATTATTTATCCAATTACCCCAAGGGTTTACTGATTACTGACATTTTATTATCTAATTGAATACAGTGTTAGATTTCCTTAATTATTTTTGGTGCTAGTTATTGATGTGGGCTTCTTCCTTTCCGTTGTTGTTCCTGATGCTTCTCAGGTGTATGACGAAGAGCACGTGCTTTTCATGTCTGACCGCACGCGACGAGCGCACACTGCCCCGAAGCTTGCAGAGACTCGCTTGGGGCGAGTGAGATTGGGGATGACGCGATCGCTCTACTGCTTGTGCGTGCATTGCCTTTTTCACCTGCCACTGACTCTAGCATGTGATTCGCTTTTGTGTAAGTCTTCACACCGTTTGCCCTGCAGTTGAGCCTACTGTAAATTCGAAGATCAGTGTCCATTCCAAGCACACACACACACACACACCATGATGTAGAAAGGGAAGTGGGAGTGATGCTAGGGACAGAAGACTCAAGAGCAGATGAACTGTGTCCCGTGAGGCAGACTTAAAACGCTCAGCAGGACACATGACTTTCCTAGTTAGAAGTCTAGAACTTCTTTGACTTACAATTCTTTCTGCGTTATTACCACACCTAAAAGTGTCCGAGGATGACAGTGTCATAATGACACACTGCCATGACTGGACACGATGACGAACATTGTGCAACCCAGTCCAGGTAAAGGTTCAATATTCACTATAAAAGAACAAAATTCATTTTTAAAGACTGGACTGAGAGCAATAACGAAGATCCTATGATCTAAAAGTAGGGGCAGGTAACCATGAGGACGACGACAACGACGACGATGATGATACGATTTTTTACGACTTATGCCTGTATGTATGTAATGTCGCACTATAGATCAAACACACACACGCGCGCGCGCGCGCGCGCACACACACACACACACACACACACACACACACACACACAATCTGTTCAACTGCCATAACCTCCTTAACACCTTGTACATTTTCATAGGCCAGTCGCAGATATTGGGAAACGTTCCCTTTGCACCTGGGCGACTCGATCCCCCCTCACATACCATGACAGCTGCAACGGATAGGCAAAGAGAATGATCAGGAGCCGTCGCAGGAACATGGCCGTAAAGATTTCTACGTCACAACCGCTGTTTCCATCGCGACGGAAATGAAGTTCGACAAGCTGTGCGCCACTGAGGTCGGTAGGTGGAGAAGTTTTATTAATCGAAGTAAGTGTAATTTCGGACACACACCGAAGCTAGTCGTCACTCATTCTTGTCACCGATGAACTATGGGACAGCATTTCACCTTGATTACTTTACCTGCCGAACCCCTCCCTGCCCGCTCAATTGAATTATGAAATAATATTCTCTCCATCCCTTGATGAGGTCTGCGTGTCGTCTTTTGTTTCACGGCGAGCAAAATGGATTGGAGCAGCCGAAAGGCCTAGCGGTCATGCTTTACAGAACCGTGTGTAACCCGTACGTTAATAGACTTGTACTGGCAACTTTCCGCCCAGACAAATCGACTTGCGTGGAGAACTGAGAACAAGGGTAGAATTTCCTGCCTGATGAGTATAAGGTTTCTTTCCAAGAACGCCGGATTCTTCCTTTCTCAATTCAAGCTCAATTTCAAGCTAATTGCCAATGAACTCTTCCTCAAAGTTCGGTCTGGATATGAACATAACTTTATTATCTTCTACTTGCTCAGCTTTATGAAGGATGCATAAAAAGCTATGGCGCCCTGTTAGTGTGTAAACATAAGTCACTGTTAAGCACTATGTTGTATACCTAGTGAGCACTGCCGCAAAGATGCGCATCCTTTGTACAACTGAACATGTTAAATTCTTAAAGGAGCTTCAGCAGAAATTAGTTAGAGGATAGCAGTATTCCTTTTATGTGGGAGATGGGGGTAAAGAGACCATTTCCGTGTTTCTAGGAACAGCTCATTGGTTAATTTCTAACAAACAAAAAAAACAAAAACATAAATGAAGAATATATTCTACAACTTCAGTTAGAAAATGCACAGGTGAAGTCAGACCAATACAGTGTCCCTGCATCTCTCTCTCTCTCACACACACACACACACACACACACACACACACACACACGCACGCACGCACACGAGAGAGAGAAAGGTACACTTTCCCGCAAGTACACCTGTCCAAGCAAAATCGACGGTGAGGCACTAAGGAGACAACGATTACGTATTGTTTTCATCTTTATTATGAGGTTATCGTTCTTTGAAGGCGACCACACTTTTTTCGACTTCTGCTGCACGTGTCAAAACTAAAACATTTTGGTTGGGGCCTAAAATTTCTTGATAAGACTTCGCATACACCCAAGATCTCCCGTTGACCGTTGAAATTTCATATCAGTGCCGTCGACAGCCTTCCGTTCGGTCCACGATCTCACTTGCGTTGTTCTAGAAGATGAAGAATTTAAGAGCTCTTGAGAATCGTTCTGCAATGCAATATTTAAAAAAAAATAGACAAAGAAAGCTAACATATCAACATTTTTCTGCAATTTGTCTAAAGGCTACATACAGTTGATGTGCGATTACAACAAAGACGCAGGGTTTATCAGCAGATGCCGACCTGTGGTAAGGTAACTGACCTATCTGATTCGTAAAGCCACTTTTTTCCCGTAGACTTTAATCATGTTCAATTCAGAGGAGGTCTTTCATTCACGTGTGTGAAGCCGCTTTGTGCAGTCGCCGACGCGCGTGCAGAGAAAAGACAAAATGGTTCGTGGCACGTGCGCGTCCATCGAGAACACACGTGCTTAATTTTGGAATGGCAGTTTGAAGTGTGACGCAAAAAGAGTCACTTGTTCGGGATTGGTGGTGTGGTTGGTGTCATTCCTGGTTCGTCTCCTGTAGCCTTTGAAATCAGATATGATGCAGTGCTAGGGTTTTCATAGATTTAATTGAAAAGGTTAGCCACAAGTTCGCGACCTTTAGTTACGAAGAGACCGTTCTTGGTACTCGTCTAATCTTCACTTGAAGAACTTTCGCTTGGTGGCAGGGTGAATTATACTTTATTGGCAATTCGTCTTCTTCTCGCCCACACTCTTCCACGTTCAATAAAAAAGCCTCTTAGTATTTTTTTCTATTGGCTTTATTGCTATTGCGTTATGATTTATTTTCTTAACTTGTCTTCAGTCGAAACCAACTTACGCACAAAGGAGAGAGAGAGAGTTGGTATTGTGACATAGTTCTCGTTAAAGGAAAAGGCAAGTGAAATAGCAAGTTGCGGTTCTCGTTATAGGAAAAGGCAAGTGAAATAGCAAGTTGCGGTTCTCGTTAAAGGAAAAGGCAAGTGAAATAGCAAGTTGCGGTTCTCGTTATAGGAAAAGGCAAGTGAAATAGCAAGTTGCGGTTTGTTATATATACTGACGTTTCCTCTCAAAGATTCGGGTTGCTAATTAGACGTTTACTCAATCGCGATTAATCCACAGCTCAGGAGACCGATATGTTTTGTCGTGGAGTGGTAGTGGTAATAGTTGTCTTCATTATTATTGTCGCTATTATTTTTTATAATCTGTCTAACATGTAGCAGAGGCAGCACTAACGCGAGCCAGCTGTCTAGGGGTAATCTTTTAATTTTTAAAAAGAGACACAAGGGCGGAACGCCAGCGCTGCACGGATACAGACCGCAAAAGAAGGTAACTTCTGCGTGCATTGGCAACTTGCGGTTGCAGACGCTCAGACCGCATGTCAGCGTAATCAATTCTGCCTTTCCGATGCCATCCCAGATAGGCTTGCAACTTTGCTGCAGACACAAGCGATTTCATGTGCGTTGTTCGCTGAAAGTGATAAAGTAATTAGTCCTGAGAGCGAATTTCATATTTACATAATGAAGCCGAGTGACCCCAGCTTCCCGCATTCGCCATGCAGGGTTTTTTTTTTTTTTAGGGGTGGGGGTGGGAAGGAATGAAAGGGGAGTGAGGTAGAAAAGGGGCTGTCGGCGGAGTGCTCGAGCTTGCTTTCGATCAAAGGGAGATAATCCTGTCGCCCTTTACAGAAAGCAGTCCGTGTCACGGGGTCTCGTCTGGCGCGGCGAGCGTTGAAGCAAAGGCTGCAGCTTATCACGTGCTGCCATCGTGCACCCTTCCTCCAGACGTGATCGCGCGTGACCGCTGCCACCTGTCAGCCACCCGTCTGTGATTTTCTTGCTAGTCCTTCATCCTCCATCTCGAGCTGCATAGAGCTATACACATCTGTGAATTTTGTGCTACTCTTTGAAGTTTCATCTCAAGCTCCAGCAAAGCCTACCCGTTTGAGAGTTTCTTGTAAGGATGTCATGCCCTACCTCTAGCTACAGAAGTGTAAATGGCTAATGGTCATCATGTTTCCCTCATAGTGTGAAATTATCTCTAAGCGTAATATTTTTCTATCAAACAAACCAGCAAATCGGATTGTCTTCGGTCTCTTCTGTGCCGTGCCTTGAGGTGAACTCAAACACAAAATCAGACAAAATTCCCGGTCAGTCCATACTCTTTACTGTTTCAGCAGCACATGTATCCATAAGGTTTCTCAAAAGGTGGGAAATGAGAGTCTTTCGATTAGATCAATGTTCTATGGCAACATCCAATCAGCATTTAATCGATCTCTCATCTGACCACTACTGTGTACTGATCGAACTTGATCGCAAATGCCCATCATCGGCGCCAGTTTTTAGATCCACTCGCTCATTACGAAATGTTGATAGACTGGCATTCAAAGCACAGCTGCAGATGGAGCTCCTCCAACCACCCTCTGCCGAGCAACTTGACTGTGTTTTACGTCGAGTAGTTGATGACCACGCCCCTGTGTCTCGACGTCTGATGCGCCAGTCTAAATGTGCGCCTTGGTATTCACAGATCCGTGTCGAACTCCGTGACCTGAAGCGCACGCTCCGGCGAGCTGAACGTGTTTGGCTGAAGACTGGACTCGCCATCCACAAAGAAATTTACAATGCTGCAAAGCGAAGCGTTGCAAAATGCATTTATGAGGCTAAAACATCATACCTTCAGGGCCAAATAATTAATTGCACCTCCTCCAAAAAGCTTTTTTCCATTTGCAATAAAATGACTGGATCTAAGACAGCAACACCACTGCCTACTGCCTACCCTGCTTCACTGCTGCCGCAAGTTTTTAGTGATTATTTCACCAGCAAGATATCGGACATTCGATCATCATTAGACTCGGCGTCGGCGCTTGACAGCATCTCCTGTGATGTCCTCCCAGGATGCTCCATGACCAAGTTCCTTCCAGTCTCTGAGACCGATGTGAAAGCGGTTATCCTAAAAGCTAAAGCAACAACCTGCGAGTTAGATCCGATGCCCACGAGCCTTCTGCTCGAGTGCCTAGATACTCTACTTCCTGCCATCACAAATATTGTAAATGTCAGCCTGTCGTCAGGTGTTTTCCCATCTCTGTTCAAGAATGCGGTGGTGAGGCCACTTCTAAAGAAATCCACGCTTGATGTCAATGTGCTAAACAACTACCGCCCAGTCTCCAACTTGTCTTTTCTCTCTAAGATCATAGAGAAAATAGTTTTGACACAGCTCTGGGCCTATTTACAAGACCACCATCTTCTTCCACAAGCTCAGTCGGCATATAGACCTTTCCACAGCACTGAGACCACTCTTATTAAAGTGACAACAGACATATTATCTGCTCTTGACAGTGGTGATGTCTCTCCATTAACCCTACTGGACCTGTCTGCTGTATTTGACACTATAGACCACTCTCTGCTTCTTCACAGACTCCACACCCTCTACGGGATTTCTGGACCTGCCCTCTCATGGTTCAACTCCTATCTCACTGATAGGACCCAGACTGTGGTAGTCGATGGTCAGACATCTCGCCCTGCTTCACTTTTCTGTGGCGTTCCCCAAGGCTCAGTACTTGGCCCAGTCCTGTTCATCCTGTATACTAAACCACTTTCATCTTGCATCCGGTCTCACCAGGTGTCTCATCAGTCCTATGCAGATGACACGCAGCTTTACTGTTCTATTCCACTGGCTGAGTCTCACTCTGCTATTAGCTCTCTAGAAGCTTGTATTAGTGATGTCAAGGGCTGGATGGTGAAAAACAAGCTTAAACTAAATGATGATAAAACGGAAGCCCTCTTGTGCCATAGAAGAAGACATCAACCTTCACTAGTCAGTCTGCCCAATCACATCAAGGTGGGCGACAGCAACATCACCTTCACGTCATCCGTTAGGAATCTGGGATTTATTGTCACCGCAGACATGACCCTTGATAAACATGTTACAGCTGTCTGTCAGTCTGCCTACTATGAGCTCCGTAAGATCAGTGCCATCCGTCACTTTCTCTCTACACGTGCCACCAACACTCTTGTCTGTGCGTTTGTTCTTTCACGACTTGACTACTGCAACTCCTTGCTGGCAGGCTGCCCCTCATCCCTCATTCAGAAACTCCAGAGAGTACAGAACTCCGCTGCACGTCTGGTACTTAGAGCAAGGAAACGGGACCATGTCACTCCTCTCCTTCGTTTTCTACACTGGCTACCCGTCCGTTCTCGCATCCAGTACAAACTGTCTGTGCTGTGTTTTAATTTCTTTGCAGGCTCCTGTCCTGACTATTTCTCTGAACTTCTCATCCCTTACTCTCCGGCCAGACAACTCCGCTCTTCCTCTGACAACCGTACTCTGACTGTTCCTGTCACCAGAATAACAACATATGGTCACAGGACTTTTGGCTACTGTGCTGCAAAACAATGGAACTCTCTTCCTTTCCATATCCGCCACCTTCCTACAATTGAATCCTTCAAATCTGCACTGAAAACGCACCTCTTCCTTGAGCACTACTCCTAGTCCACAATGCTAGTCCTTACCCCCCCCCCTTCCCTCTTGCTACTTTACCCATCACTATTCTTCTCTGCTCCTGTTACTTGATGCCTTTTGTTATCTGTTTTTGTCAGTACTGTCGTTTTCTTTCATCCCCTTTGTTCTGTATCTACTTAGTCCACGTCTCTTCCCCGTTTTAAGCGCTAAGAGCATACTCTCTACGAGTGTGAATATGCGCTATAAAAATCTTCACTATTATTATTATTTAACAATTTTCTTAGTGACGTGCGCAAGCCGGAAAAAGGGTCGAGCACGGATGTATATTTTTGGACAACTTTAGCATCTCGCGAAGTTGTAGGCTGTCAAGTCTTGGTGAACCATTTAGCTGTTTGATAATCGGAACAGCGATAAAGTCCAGTTAACAAACAGACTTGCAATTAGTTTATTATTTAGTTATTTTTATTATTTTTTTTTTTTTTTTTGGCAAAAGTCCTCGACCTCTACTTCCCACGACTTAAAGCCAATAAACTGAAAACACGACAGAGCTTGAGCTTTTGTACCTCCGTCAACACAAGAGTTCGCATCGCCTGCACTTCTTGATGTTATAGTTAAAACGGAAACGTATTTGTGCTTTAGTCTCGTTCTAGTAGTTAACCCAGAAAATTCGTCTGCATGCAGTCCAGAGATATGTCCGTGGGTCGTTTGAGGGATAGGCGCGCGTACGCATGTGTAGAAGGGCTGGTCATAAAAAAACTGTTATAAAAGTATTATTATGATATATATATATATATATACTTTTTGACGATTTGGCAGTCATATGACGGTGAAATTCAAAAAATAATCACCCCGCACATTTCTCTTTCCACAAGAATTTGTTCCTGTAAGAAAAAAAGTATTGTGCGACAGCTTCGTGAATATTTATTAACGTATATCTTGCGGCAGGGCTAGTTTTCTCTCTCCGACAGCTGTATTTCGAAATCAATGTCTGATAGTGGGACACGCATCCTTTAGGTTGCTTTTCTCCAAGCCTGACAAAGATGTTCGAGCTTACCCTGTAAGCAGTTGTTTTGCTTGTCACGCTGATACTAGTATGTTTTCGCCGTCTTTCATGCCCATGAGGTAATATTGTGATCTGATTGAAAACCGGTCGTTTTTCTGAAATCCTGACACGAAAAGTCGACCACATTGTGTTGAGTTTCTTGTCGGCATGAACTTCTCTCTTCGTATCGCTTGCAGCTATAATTTTCGTTTTTCGAGTCATTTACCGTCGTAAAAACAGATAATGCACCTGATACAACAGATAAAACCTCCCTGTTAAGCCTCGCTAAAATCCACAAAACTCGGGTCGTAACTGACAGGGGTCGTAGGATAATCACCCTGCTTTCATTCCAGGAACCAGAAACTCAAGCACCTATAAATTCAAGTTTATTTAAAGGTTGAAATAAAGCTCTTTGAAAAATATCATAATGCTTTTTTATCGTTTTATACCCCTGATCGAAAATTCATGGGGGAACTAACTCTCTAGGTAAGAGTAATCGATCAATACATGTGCACCGTGATAGACAATCGACTGATGTGCGGTAGCCAACAAAGAAAAAGCAATTAACGGGGGAGGGGGTCATTTCGACCAATGGCCATATCATCCCGGCTATGTCGACCTCCCGTGAGTCGAATCGACCCCATCATGACCATGCCGTCCTACGAAAAAAACCACATTGTCCCAATTCCACAAGTAAAATCTGATCAGGCCTGGCAGAGATACCTGATTCATGATAATCCGGTCTATATAGATATATATTTAATAAGAATCTCCAAACTAAAGAATAATGACGACAAAAACTGTGTTTTAAAAAGGATTTAATCGCGTTTATGTGCCATTGTTGAGAGTGTAACCGAACGTCTGCATGTACATTTAATACGAACATTCAAACTGAGGAATAATGACGCACTGTGTGCTGCTGTGTCGCATTTCCACCCCCTCTTCGCGTTTTGTTTCTTTGTTGGTCTGTGACATGATCTTCCTGGGCAGCGCACTGAGCTCGTTTTCTCGACGGGAAAGTGCGTTATACAAGTGCACTCCAGTTGTTGTAAAGCGCTTTGAATTCGGCTGATACTACATCAAGGTGCTATATAAATGCACTTATCGTTATTACAAAGGCTTTCTAAAGCCTAAAGATTTAACCTCAACCTTTGAATAGTCATGTACATTGTTTTTGCCATGAGATAGCCTTAGTTGCTGACTTGGCATAAAACAACAATTAACTAACTAAAGATTTAACCGCGTGTACGCACCGTTGTGAGATTTGTTCTCTGTATGTGTCTTGCCAAACGGCCATTTTTGTTTCCTAAAGTGGTGGCCGAACTTGTTCAAACAACGCATCGCACATTGTTATAATAGTTGATGTTCATAGTTGTTTGTGTCATCGGTGATTGATTCATCTTTTGGTCCTGGGTCGATTCGACTTTAGGTGTTGGGACGATATATACTTTTGTGGGACGATATGGTAATGGTAGGGCATATTCAACTCAGGCGGATGGTTGATATGACTGAAGTGATATGGTTTGGGTCGAAATATATGGCAAACACTCGGTCAGAAAATTACTAAATACGTTTCAACACGCGACTTCTGCAAAAAAAAGGTCATAACAGAGCTCAGACTGTCGATCATAAGTCTCGTTGGGGAGCTAATCCCAAAAAAGGTTGGCTTTTATATAGCGAAATACATATAAGAAATATGTGTGCGTCGTATCTACTCTTAATGAGGATGTTTTACTGCACTAACTTTTCTCCTCCGTTTTTATTTTAATTTGCCGTTGTGACAGTTTGTAGCACTGCAGTGATCTTTTCACCTATCTCTTTACGACTGTATGTCTCGGTAAAGGCAACTGAGTGACTAACAGACTTAATCCCCCCTTCCACTTTAACCACCGTTAAGTGTGTACTGCGCATGTGCTGAATGATTGACAAAAATTCCCTCATTAGTATAGCACACCATCTTGCAAGCTCTAACCTTTACATGTGCGTTGCTGAAGAAGGAAAAAATAGTAATCGGACATTCAGCGGCAGTTCAGCAGATGAGAACGTAATCGAGGACATAATGGTTCGCAAATACGACACCCACTTACACGACACGATTGGCTCACGACTACTAAATATGAAAGTTTTGTCAGAGACTGAGTACATGATGTCTTGTTGATTGTTAGCACATCTACATTCAGGCCAGACGAGATAGGGGACAGTGCGGGGGATGCTGTACCCGGGCCCACAGCTGTGAAGGGGGTCCGGCCTTGGTCAGTGGATTTGTTCCTTCTTCTTTTCCTTTTATTTTTCTTTTAAAGTAAGGTTAACGAAACATCATCCACTCTGGGGATTTTTTTCCATGGAGCGGGGTGCTACACGTTTGATTCTTTAACGTCATTTTTCCTCATTTATTAACCACTCACGTGTAAACAACTCTATGTTCAAGTAGGGATGTAGATCCTAGTGCACTTGTCCTCTTGTTTGCAGTCGATATTACGTTACTGAATAAAATGTAGATATTGAAAATTGAATTGTAAGCAGATTATTCTATACTGGGAAAATAATTTACGATTACAAAGGGCCCGGAAAGGTCGTCTGCCGTAGGGCTCCGTATGGCTCTCGCGCGGCCCTGTCTACATTTGGTGGGCGGAGGCTATTTTGTTTCCAAAGATTTCGGATTGTATTTCATGTCGTTTTCGTCATTATCTTTTTAATCGATTGTGTTTGTTAATTTTCAGATGGCTACTTTCCCGAGGGTTTTTTTTTTCTTTGGTCTACTAGCAAGTAAATGTAGAGCCCGTGACAAAAGGTAAAGGTAGTCCCTTGACCTTACGGTTATAGGGGATGAATGAGGTATTAAAAGTCCTCAGTTATCTTGGGGCCTCTTTTGTGAGGGCGGTGCCCATCTGCTCTTCCTCTCTGCCTTATCTTTCTCCTATTTCTAAGGAGTCAGATACTTTGGGAAGTATGCTGCGTCAAACGAATATCGAACATGGAGCGGTGGTGGGAATATGTGACAGACTTCGGGCTTCGTTTCTCTGACCACTGATAAACTGTCCGCTCCCACTATAGCCTCCACACCTAGCCGATTAACTCAATTTGCCACTCCAACCTCTCTCCCTCCCCTCGCCATGATGTACCGTTTGCTGCTGACACGGCGTTAAGAACTATATTGCTCTTGCTTCCCTTTCTGATTCTGATTCCCTCCTAATTTTCCTCACTTATTGTGTGGGCCTGAGGACGTTATTTGTTAGTGCTGTCCTTAGTATGAGCTCTTCGAAGCCATCAGAGGAAGCAGAGTTTAATTAACAGCACTATTACAAGGACCATAAATCGAATAGAGAAATAACTGTTGTAACACGGATCTCCAAACACCTGCGCAGTTAAGGGTCGAACGTGGCACTGGAAGGTGATGATTTGTTTCACAATAAATCTTAGCCAGCTAGTTTAGCCACTCCATCATGACAGTGACTGTACCACTGGGGCTAAGTGGATGAGATGTGGAATGAGGACAGGTGAGTGAAAAAGGTTAATGCGCGAACCTCGCGAAGGTGCTAACTCCCCCCCCCCACCCAAAAAAAATGCACCTGGGACGATCCTACAATTTACTCGGCGCAGTGAATGACGCGACATCCGCGTGCGAGTAAAGGGATGTCGACAGACAGGGGAAATCCCACAATAACCATTGTGTGGACTGCAAAACCTTCCAAGTGTCGAAAGAACACAGGAGAAGAAACCAAAGTTCTGTTATCTTTCTGTACTCACACTTTCAGAACCCTAAGGTCTAATCGTTATCAGAGTTGCCGGCAAATTAACAACATATAGAACTATGTATCTTTATAACATAAAGATTTTCTCGTACTTTTGGGGTTAGTATTGTTTAATGAATGCATCTATTTCATTAAAATATAGATATTTATATACACACATAGGTTAATAACTGTGAACGACCTCATGTTGGATTTCAAGCATTATTTCTATTATAATCTACTTGGTATCAGTAATTTTGTTTTGCTATTTTAGCCGATGAATTGTCTATAACATTAACGTCTTCTAATACGATGTCAATCACATAATGTAGCAGACAGATTGACCTGCAATAAATGAAACCTTTTGGTGGGCTTTTATTGTTGCTGTTGATAACGATGCTGTTGTTGCCGTCGTTGTTGTTATTGTAAGAGTTGTAGGAGTTAAACCGACAGCTTATCTCTCGATATGCCCCTGCAATAATTTGTCATCCAGTAAGTTTCGCACGGATCGACGAAATCTTGGTTACCACTGGCGCGGTAGATATCAAGATTTTCCTTCAGTTAGTGTCTGTTGGCACCAGCGTGTTAAACGCCTGTTGTCGGTTTTCAGACGATCAGGTCGATATCGACGAGATATGTGGCCACACAACAATCAGTCTGCATAGAGCGGGCACTCTGTGCTCATAGGATGCTAAGATTAGAATCTGTAGCGCATCTGTTGTGGTCTGAAGTTCCTTTCGGATGTTGTATCAGTAGCCTTAAACCACTTTAATCAGTGATCATATTGTGAGTAACACATGTCAATATGTGATAAACAACCATCAAGGCCATGTGTCAGTGCTGTGATATTCTGTTTGAAGTCGAAAGACACCTGCGCACCACCTCGTCTAACCCACTAACCGTCTTATGTATACATCTTCTAGATCAACAAATGAGAACACATTCAACAATAACTAGTTCCTAAAATTGAAGCTATAAGTGTGACTTTCTTTTTTCTTTTGTTTGCTTGGTGTTTTTTGAGGGGGTTGGGGTTTGCTTGTTTTTTTTTTCAAAGAGCGTTACAGTAGTTCTTTCAGACCTTGTGCAGATACCAGGTCATACTCAGATAATTTTAATGACTTCCAATTTGAAAAGCAGTGTACTCAACTAGCAACAGTGGAGTACTGGCAGGGTTAGTAACATTTTCAGTGACGCCGCTGTAGCGGTGTAAGATGCTGGGTAATGCAACACCCTGCTCTCTTTTACACCTTTCAGTTCTTCCTTCCCCTGACTAACTCGACCCAGTCCTTGCTTACGTCCCAATTTACCTAATGGTAGAACGTGAGAGTAAAGGCCAGAAGAAACATAAGTGTTTCGTTAATAGTCTATTCTTGTATGCTTCGCTAGCCGGGTGCCCGGCTTTTCCCGGGTCGGTTTCCGTCACGAACTTCTCCACCTGTGATTTTTCTTGTCAACTTTTTTCCTATTGCATCTTTTGAGTCAAGCTTATTCATTCTCGGCGACACTGTAGCAAAACAATAAAACGCGGGCTTTTGATGTTTCTTCCCTAGCATGACAGGTTGACAGCTCATGCTTGGCAACAGGCATTACGTTTCGAGTGAAGCACTCGACTTCCTCGCTCGCTCGCTTGCTTTCTTCCCTCTTCTCCTGTGCCCATGTCGCTCGCCTATGTGCGCCCTCTGACATTGCGTCGAAATTTTAGATGTTTAGAGATATCTCGCAAATGGATCTGCGTCGTATACATTTTTTTTCTTCATTCAAAGCCACCAGTAACATCTTAAAACTGAGAAAATAAACCTAAAAAAAATATGTTCCGGGTGCATAGCCCATGATCAGCCATCGACAACAGGAATATTCCTCCAAATTTGGTGAGGATGGGACAAGTGGTGTGCACTTGAATAGGTTTCTACCACAGCTACACGCTGGGTTTTTTTATTTATAAGATACCTAATGTTAATCATCTTCGTCTGATACTATTTACATCATTGGATAAAGCAGGATGTCTTTCTGAGTATCTAATTAAATCAGAAAGTGATAGACATGATTTTTGTTCTACAAGCATACACGGAAGAAAGCTGTGCACTACCAGCTCGTGATGTGCAGATGAAAGGAGCTTGTTCGCATATCATTATCTCAAACTCATTTTAAAACGAGAATGCCCTTTACATCTGAAAGGTGTGTGAGGATCATACACAGATGAAACAAACATGGAGTCAAATTATCCTGTTTTTATTTATTTGTGTGTGTGCGTGCGTGCGGTTTCACACAAAACGAAGACTTTACGAAATGAAGCTCATGCAGGTTCACCCCCCCCCCATCCCACCAACTCAGCTTCCCGGCGCCCTCTTCTTCACTCTCTTTTGAGTCTGCGCTGTTTGTTGACTGCGTATCAAGTATCAATCTGCAGTCCAGGCTGCTGCCTAGAGTATTATGAAATAACAAAAACGTATTATGCCCTCTTTTGAATCACGTTTGATGAGCAGTCTTTGGGTGAAGGGTACTGGCACGGCCACTTTCACTACCGCCGTCATATTTACAGAAGTGCGTCTGCCTGGGGCTGTGGTTGGAAAGGGCGTTGTTCTCATCTGCCTGTGTAAGGGCAAGGTGCACGTGGCCTGAAATGGGTGACATCATTTAATTAAGACAATAATGTTGCAAGCTTTAAGACAGGGAAACATTATATCCGGCCTTCAAATAAGGCAGTAGCCATCAGCATAAAATATTTTATTTTATATTTAATGACTGTAAAAATAATTAAGTTTTTTTACGTGTTTATTGCCGAAACACTCAACTAGACTGGTATTAAAGGGTTAGCGGATGCACGCATTATCAGTACACATAAATTATTCTATGTCTTCTTCTTTGTGCTTTAATTAAACTATGGCGTGGCAGATTTTTCTGTTTAATTCCCCATGAAGGCATCACTCCATTATTAAATCATTTCCACGAACAAAACACACAAACCCCACCATCGATGACGTGGTGCGCAGCGTTCGGGACTAATTTCTCACTAATAAAAACCCGACTCCGGATTCCCTTGATTGGACGCCTCTCACCTGAAAAGCAAGGCACGTGCGCGCGTGTGCGCAGCGCGTACTCACCTGGAGGACAGCACGTGCGACAGATGCGCGTGCCGCTTGCGAGCATGACGCGGGCAGAACTCAAGGAATTACAAGATTTGCTGTCCGTATTTAAGAGGAAATTAATAAGCGATAGATCCGTGCCATGCCACTGCTAGCGTTTTTCCTTTCAGTTTTCCTTCCATTTTCTTCGGAGGGGTGTGGAGGGCTCTTGGTTGGCGTCTGTCGGGTTCTTTCTATTTCCTGCCATGCTGGCGACTCGGGTTTGTTCCCCATTGTGGCCCGCTGTAGGTGTCCGTGCTTCTTTGCTGGTCAGACGAGCGAGCCAGTGCCGCGCGGAGCCCCCAGACACGAGCAAAGATGCTTGCACAGCTAACAGCCGAGGTGGCTAGTTACGCCTCTTGCCCACCACTAGTATTTTCCCTACTCATTTGTCGAACGGGGTTGCCAGGGTTAAAGACCTACCCGATTGGTGACACGTATCACGCTTAAAGGTTTCCTTATCACTTATTAATGTCTCGAACATAAAATCGCAAGGAAAAACACGAAATACAAGAAATTAAATGAAAACGACTTCCTCGCCTGTTAAACTCTCCATTTGGACCGAAGCTGTGTGTGACATCTGTACTGGTGGCATCATTGCTGACTACAGCACATCTGATACAATTTGTCCAAAAAATACTAAATCTGGAAAGCCCGAGTGCAGATATGGAAACAATCGTGTCGTTATTAAATGCACAGGAAAACATAGTGATGGAATAAGCGTTCATACATTCCCAAACGATAAATCTTTGAGAAGACAATGCATCAACTTTGTGTGTGTAGAGCTTCACTGCGCCTATTCTGTCGTATGCAAACGCCACTTTGCACCTTTGAATGTCACCCTGTAAAGTATACACTGAAGAAGTAAAATGGTTTTGAGGTCCCGCAAAAGCGTCTTCTGCTAGGGTCCATGCGTTCTATATAGAAGCATGCTTTTCCTCGTCTAACAACACTGAGTAGCTGCACTAACATCTAAAGTTATTTCAATTAATGTGCTTCAAGTTTAACTTTTCAAGCCACAGTATCACTGCTGTGACTGCCGACACTAAATTGTTAGTAACGTGCACACCGTAAATGATGAGGAATACAATATCCAACAACGTTCCCGAAAATATATGTCTGCTTTTCCTCTTTTTTTTAAATTTTTGCGAGTGAAAGTCTCTTTTCTTCTTACTTCTATTTACACCAACAACCATATGAGCAACTATACTCTTCTAAAGGTGCAAATTAGTTCCAGTGGTAAACTTTCTTTCTTAAGGATTTTGAGACAGTACATAAGCAAACGGACAAACAAAATGTAATGGCCACCTGCAGCTTGCAAAATTTGACAAACAATACGTGTGGTGTTGTGAAGTCCTTCGTCGTCGTCTGCTGCCTGAGCATATTGTGTTTGGGGTTTTGAATCTTCACTATCCTCAGGTTCAAACATGTAATGTTTAACACCTTCAAGGGTAGAAAACAGCGCTTATTCTTGTCTTCGCTATTAGAGCACGACAAATGAAGATCGTCTGGTGAACACAATGTATCGCTTCACCATCGAGCCCTTCTATTCTTACCGAGTCACCGGCTGTGACACTCACTTTGGAGAAGCGGATGGCCGAGCGGTTAGAGCGCTGGCATCCGAACCGAGAGCGCGATGGTTCAATTCCCGATAAGCGCAGCATACTTCCCCCAGTCGACCCAGCTGACGGGAATGGGTACCTGACTCCATAGAGGGTTGGGGAAGGTAAGGCAGCGAGGGAGAGGAGATTGGCACCACCCTCATGTAAAAGCTGGCCCCGAGAAAAGCGGGGTCTCTAACACCTCACTCCCCACTTACTTACTTACTTACTTCCCGTTATGCCTGTCGGCACGTAGGGCAGCGACAAAGGTCCTCCACTTTTGTCTGTCCTGGGCCAGCTTCCCCACAGTGCCCCAGCTGTGATTTAGGGTCTTCATTTCTGCCTCCACGGTTCGCCGCCAGGTGTTCTTTGGCCGGCCTCGCTTGCGCTTTCCCTCTGGGGTCCAGTGTAAGGCAGTTTTTGTGATGGAGTTGCCTCTGATGACATGGCCAATCCAGCGCCATCGTTTCTTCATCAGGATGGTGTTCATACTCTCTTGCCCACACTGGGCAAGTAGCTCTTCGTTGGAGATTGTTCTTGGCCAGAAGATGCCCAGGATTCTTCTCAGGCTTTTGGTGTGGAAGACTGACAGTTTGTTGAGGTCGCTGTCAATCATTCGCCAGCACTCCGAGCCGTACAGGAGAGTGGACAGGACAAGGTTCTGGTAGAGTCTCAGTTTGGTATGGGTGCTGTACTGGGCTGACTTCCAGATGTTGCTTAGGCTACAGAAGATGCCCCTGGCCTTGCTCAGTCTGCTCTGGATGTCACGGTCTGCTCCTCCATCCTGCTTGACCACGCTGCCCAAGTATGTGAAGTTTTCAACCATCGGCAGGTCTTCTCCCTCTATGTTGATCTTGATCGGTGTTGAATTGGTGGTGTTGAGGGTCATCACTTCTGTCTTTGTCCGGCTGATGTGCAGTCCGACCTGCTTCGCAAAGGTGTTCAGGCGAGTCGTCTTCTCCTGCATATGTCGATGGGTGTGTGACAGCAAGGCCAGGTCGTCGGCAAAGTCTAGGTCTTCTAAGTTCTTGGAGAGTGTCCATCTTATGCCCCTTGGTTCATCTTCCGTTGTGTGGCGCATTACCCAGTCAATGACAAGGTTAAAGAGTAGGGAAGACATCACGCAGCCTTGTCTCACTCCAGTCCCGACCTCAAAGCAGATGTTACTGTCACCAACGCAGCATGAAAAGTTCGTATAGAAGCTTTTGATCAGCAGCACAATTTCCATTGGTATTCCGTACGCTCTCAGGATGCGCCAAAGGCTTTCTCTGTGGATGCTGTCAAATGCCTTCTGGAAATCCACGAAGTTAATGTAGAGCTGTCTCTGCCACTCTGTACACTGTTCAATGATGTTGCGTAGTGCAAATATCTGATCGGTGCATCCTCTTCCTCTACGAAAACCAGCCTGTTCTTCTCTAAGTTGTGCGTCCGTTGCCTCTGAGATTCGTCGAATGATGATCTTTGTCATGATCTTGCTCGGGACGGACAGGAGAGTTATTCCTCGCCAGTTGTTGCAGTCGCTAAGGGGTCCTTTCTTTCGAATTTTGACGATCACTCCTCTGGTCCAGTCACTTGGGACTTGTTTCCCTTCCCATACTGCGGTAAATAGGGGTTGCAGGATATTGGCTGCCAGTTCTGGGTCTGTTTTGAATAATTCAGCGTTCAGATTGTCTTGGCCTGGTGCCTTTCTGTTCTTCAAGGACTTGATTGCTGTGATGATTTCCTGCTTCTCTGGTGGGGCGATGTTGACGTCTAGGTCCTCAGTGGCTTCTTGTATGTCGGCTTCTTCGGAAGGTGGTGGTCTGTTCAGAACCTCTTTGAAGTGTTCGGCCCAGCGTGCTTCTTGTTCTCTCTCTGTCGTTAGTAGCTTCCCTTCCTTGTCCTTGACTGGGGCATCGTTGGTGCTGTGGAACTTGCCGCTAATCACTTTGGTGATCTTGTACAGTTTTCCTTGTTCTCCTTTTTTTGCTGCTTCTTCGGCCTCACTTGCCAGATTGTTCAAGTAGGCACGCTTGTCTGTTCTCGCCGAGCGCTTCACTTTCTGGTTCATTTCTCTGTACTGTAGTTTGAACTTCTCTTGCAGTCTTTCAGATCTGGTGCTAGCCACCTTTTTCTTGATGTCTCTTCTTTCCTGTATTGCTTTCCACGTCTCTGGTGTTATCCACTCTTTCTTCTTAGTTTCTTTTAGTCCAAGACTAGTCTCGCTGCTTTTTTGGTACACTGTTCTTACAAGGTCCCATCTCTGGTTATTCTATCTGTATCTACCTCGCAGGTGTCTGTCATGTCTGCAAGTGCCTGAAATCTGTTTTTCACTTGAAGGATGAAGGCATTTTTTAGTTTGGGGTCCTGCAATCTTTCCACATCAAAGCGTCTGTGTGCTGCTGACTTGCGTCCTGTACTTCGCAGTTTCATTTTAATGTTTGCTACAACAAGGTGATGGTCACTCCCAGCATCTCCTCCTCTTCTCACCCTGACGTCGAGTAGGGAACGTCTCCAGATGCCGTTGATCATTAGGTGGTCGATCTGGTTGCTATCCCTACCATTGGGTGAGCACCATGTTAGCTTGTGGACGTTACGGTGAGGGAATAATGTTCCTCCAATCACCAGGTTGTACATAGTGCATAGCTCCACTAGTCTGTCTCCGTTGTTATTCATGCAGCCACAACCATGTCTGCCCATGACTCTCTCTACGTGGGTGTTGTCGTTCCCAACTTTAGCATTCATGTCGCCCATCATAATTAACAGGTCATGGCGGGGTGCTGCACTTACTTCTGCTTGTAATTGGTCGTAAAAGGTGTCCTTCGCCTCATCATCGCTATCGTTGGTTGGTGCGTAGCACTGGATCAAGGTCATGTTGCCATGTCTCCCTTTCACTCTGGCTGTAATCAGTCTGCTGTTGATCGGTTTCCACTCTATCAGGCATTTCTCTGTTCCTTTCCTCAGGATGATGGCTACTCCCTCATGGTGTTGGTTGTCTTCTCTGCCAGAGTACAGCACTGTCTCTCCGGTCTGGGTCTTTATTCTTCCGGAACCTGTCCATCTGCTTTCGCTTACTCCTAGGATGTGTAAGTTGTAACGTCTCATCTCGGCCGTAATTTGTGCCAATTTACCAGTTTCGTACATGGTACGCACATTCCAGAAACCTATTCTGGTCTTGCATTTGGCGCTTAAGACTTCCATCTTCGTGCTAGTAGCTTCCTTTCGGTTTTCACTACTAGCAGTCATACAAGGATCTTGCGATACCTCTGGGAGCCCATCGCACACAATAGTGGTGTCTTTCTTTGTCGCTGTTTCCGTAACGGTATTGCTTTTTACGGGACAGGGTTGTTAGCCCTGTGCCCAACCCCCAACCTGGAGGACCAGGGATCATGTTTTGTCCGGAGGATCATTACCTTGTCGCGGTCGGGGGGCTTGTGTGTATCGATGACCCTAAGAGCTATACCGGGCAGGGCCACCCAAGCCGGGCAGGTCAAAGGGTAGATGCCAGACAAAACAAAAAAACCTCACTCCCCAACGACCTAGAAAAAGGTTATGGGATGACCTTTACTCTTTACCCTTACTCACTTTATATGACACATGGTTGGCCGTCGGGGGGTTTCTCCGGGTACACCGGTTTCCTCCCCCTCAAAGTGCGAAAATACATATAGGTGAAAACACTCTTCCTCCAAAACAAGCACATAACCGTTACGTGCATGCGTGAGAAAGCAGTGAGGAGGAAAACAAATAGTCGTCTCCTGGTCAGGGTTGCAGAGGTCGCATCTCCTTTACCATGCTTTTATATAAACCAAGAACAGACAGAGAAACCAGACAAGAGCTCTCGACGAAAAATATTTTCTTCTCCCTTTCTATGCAGCCGTACTTTTCTTCCCTTCCTCTTTCTTTCTAATTTTAAAACTTTTATTCCCCAGTTACATAATTCAGCGTGGGGTTTACCTTTTTAGTGAATCAAATTCTTAAATTGACATAATGTGTGACGAACTGTCTTTTACATCTCAAGATTTATTTAATAGATACACCCCATTTGATGAGAGGGAGTTGTTTTAACAATTTGTCACGTTGGTGAAATTGTATGACTGTGTGAACTCCCCCATCCTGGGTCGTTTTGATCTATATGTGCGTACGAGTGCGCTTCCACGTGTGTGCGTGTGTGTGTGTGTGTGGACGCGCGCGCCCCATTACATGTGTGTTCGAGTGCAAGTGTGTTCATTTGTTGGCTGTCCGGTCTCCGCGTCGATCGTTGTGGCAGAGATCGCTCCATGGAAACAATCCCTTTGTGCAGTATATGCGGGGTAATAAGTCTTTTAACTGCCACCTCCAGGTGCCAGTTGGGAGGGGAAAGAGAAAATAAGGATATGGACAAAGGAAGAGGGACCCTCGTGCTCCTGAAAGTAATATGCAATACCCTGGTCTGTCTTAATTAACAGAGTGCAGCATAGCCGTAGGTTTGGTCACCAGCGCAGCCGTTCTGACAGCGAGAGCACGAACTCACTGTTGTCCCAGCGCTAGCCGGGTGTTTGGAGAACAAGTACCCGTCTGTCCGGTTTGCAAGTAGCCATCTGTCTCACAGTTGTGAAGCACAGAGGCATTTTCATTCTTGGCTTTGTTTTAAAAGTCCTGTAAAATATCTATTCCTACCTGCTTATGAACCTATTATGCTCCGAAGATATTTACTTGATAGCATTACTTAGCCTTTTCTTTGCGAAATTTGTCATTTGTTTAAAATGAGACAGCATAGAAGTGTATAGTCTGATACTGCATCTTATTGTTTCTGTGGTTACAATAAGCAGGGTGCACAGCCTATGAAGTGCGTTAAAAATCGTAAATAACCGTTGTTGACTCAAACCTGCATGAATGCCGTTCGAAACATGCCGCAGCACATAAAAAATCAAGGACAAAAACCAGGGAAACATGCGGCGGGTGGGGTGCAAATAGAAGTAGAGTGTAATGATGGCATAGATGAGTGATCGTAATAATTTCTGCACGAGCATTTTCTGATTATGCAGGTCACGCGCATGCACACGGGTGCGTACGCAAACAAACCCACGTTCGCGCGCGAGAACTCCGGTCATAGGCTCAGTGTTCTTTTCCGCTCCTCACTCTTCCTCCGATGACCTTCGTTTTTCTACGAGTCCTTTTAGCCTTCAGATATCGTGAGCAACCTCCACTCTATTCTTTCCCGCGACTTACGGACGATTAGAATCCCAGATGTGCAAGGTAATTTTTTTTCACAGTCATTACTGGGCCATTCTTCTCTCACAATCGCTCTCTCGCCTCGGCATCCACATCTTGAACAGTCGTCGCTCAAAGCTCGGAAGGAAGGAAAACAAAAACCTTCTTCACCCGTCATCAAGAGCAGGACGAAGCCTGACCGTGGAGAACAACAATGGCACGGGCTTGGGCGACACTTGCTGTCACCTGCGTAAGGGCAGCCAAGAGTTTCCTCCACGGACCTGGGAGCCTGAGTCATTGTCACTTGTCAGGCGAACGCCGCTTTGTCGGAGCTCTCTGCCTAGTATGACTGGACAGACGGAGGGATGGGAATGAGAGAAGCAAACGGTAGGGATGGGGGGAGCGGGATAACAGCGATCTTCGAGCCGGGAGGTGATAATGCATCTCACGTTGTCCCCGAGAGCTCACGAGAGCTCTCCTGGCCCAGGCAAATGCATCGCTCATGTTATTATCGCCTCGACCAACTGGTCTACAGGTTTGGCAACTACCCATCCGAGGTCTCCTTTAACTTGGTCACAGCCAGCAATGTAAAATCCATGTCACTGGCTTTTGTGTCCCGCATCACCCACATGACAGTGAAATCCTTTTACCTGCCCATCTGTCAAAATACGCGTATTGGGGATAAACCTGTGAAACCATTTGCTTTCAGTGAGTCTTCAGTGTCACCTCACCAACTGTCAGGCTTCCTTTTGTTAAAATATATCAGTTTCTTTGCATGGGATAGGCACACATACCCTTGAAAGATCTCAGATGGAACCTTCATATAGCGCCCTATATTGTAAGCAGAATAGCGAAAACGGATCAGCCTGTCTCGGAACTTCGGCATGGCGTTTGATTTAATTTTTGAAGCTAATGAAGTACCATCCACTATCTCGACGGTGCTTACAACATTCATCAATGATACAGAACTGGAGAAAAGTGTCACGTTGACAACAAGCATGTCAGTGTCGCGTTTTCCAGTCGAACCCTTGCACTTACCCAGCTGAAACACATATATCACGTATATCTGTTTGCTTCTGTAGCTGTTGCTCATTTGGAAAAAAAAATCAGCTCTGAGCGGATGGGGGGGGGGCCTGATCGCATCGAGAGTAAAGAGGTGAGAACACGGCTTTGAAGAGGGTTTTAGTGTCACCAGTCAAGAGGCAGGGTAAACGGCTTCACGGGTCACGTGACCGGATAGCGTTTGAGAAGGAAGTGACTTTGGAGTAGCCTGCAGGAAACAAGCAAAAGTGTTCCCTGTGGAGACTGTTGGCGATCCCCATATGTTGCAAAAGTGTTGTCCGGATGATGATTTTTAAGCATTTTTTCGATAATAGCTCAGATTATCACACACTGATCTCCCTTTGGTATGCAAATTCGCGGTTTTATCTCTTGCAGAAGTAAGTTTCAAGGCTTATTGCTAAAAGACTTCGATCGTGTACAAAGAACCCCCACTAATAACAAAAACGTTTATACAAATGTCTACGTTAAATTTATTTATGGATTTATTTTCACGGAAAAAAAAATTCTCTTTTTGGCATGAAAGGTGTACTGCGAGGTTCAACTTTTAGTAATCGTCACAAAGGTTACCAGCTGGAAAAGTCCCTGGTGTGGAAGAGGTGTGCCAGAGTCCAGTTGCAAGGTAATGTGGTATTGTTAGCTTACTCTTTGACTGCGGAAATATTTCGCGAGAGTACCTGCTGTGCGTGGAAGGAACCGAGAGGGTAAGCCTGTATCGTGTTAAGATCAGTTCGATCAGCGCCCTTCTTATCGCAAGCATCGAGTGTATAGTGTTAAGAGCGGTACCCGTCGTAAGTACCGGACATATGAGGTCTTCGTGAGAGTCGCTTCCCCTAGCCCTTCTTTCCACGCAGCCTGACAACAATTACCACAAGAGGATAAAAAGGAGCCTGTCCAGTCGCTGTCTGATAGGGCCCCCGGTAGTGTAGTGGTTAAAACACTCGCTTGTCACCACTGCAGTGAGCGGCTCAGGGTTCAGATCTCGTCTCGGGACACTCTCTGTATGTGACACCTGTTCGCAGGGCTGGGCGGCGGGGGTTTTCTCCGGGTACTCCGGTTTCCTCCCCCCTCCCTTTCCCCCCATAGTGCGAAATCACCGCAAGGTGGAAGCACTTTCCAACTAAATAAACAACAACAACAACAACGCTGTCTGATCCGGTTACTTCAGTCAAGCAGGGCCCTTCCTCGCCGGAAGTGACGAAACACCTGTACGACCACGAGCCACTGCCGATGTCCTCCTGGCACAGATGTTCTCATGAGTCTTCTGTTTGGCTCAATGATGTTCATGGGGTTTGACTGTTCAGCTTGGAAAGGAAACGTGAAGAATTAACTCCCCTGCCTACTTGAGAGGCCAAGACGCGTGTGATCTGTCTGTCTGTCATCCCTGATGCCTCGCTAATCCTCGTCTGATGGGACTTGGGGAGCTGTTCACCGTGACGCTGAGAACTCTCAACGCCAAGACGTCGTTAACTATATACAGTTTCCTGTTGGCAACTCGCTTTCTTCCTCTGTCTCTCCCACCTCTACTCTCCGTGCATGAAGTCGCGAGTGTACGTGCACATATATATGTGATGGTTATTTGACCTTCTATACTACAAAAAGTACTTGTTTCATACAGTATCGGCATTATTTTATATGACCATCACCACTACCGCTGGCATGATGACTTTTTCCTTTTTGCTCATAAATGCACTGTTTTTCGGAAGTTTATTATTATTAAGGCAGATTTATATAGCGCTTTTCTCTACTGCGGAGTCGACTCAATGCGTTTTACAAAACAAGAAACTTCAAAATACAGATTCGAACAAAAAAACCACGTTCAAACACAGACCAAACTTATTAACAAATAATTATACAGAGACACTGCAACAAACAGAAAGACAAAGTAGAAAAAGAAAATGCTGCACACAAGCATGAACACAACATAAAAATAATAACAGTAAGAAAGTCTTGGCGAGGTGGAGTCTACAGCTGTGTGCTAAACCATTCGACGAATGTCAGCAGGCGCATTCACAGAGCGCACAACTCAAGACGTCCAGTGCATACACTAAGCAAATGTCCAAACGGCAAAGACTTCGCATCAACACAAAAGCCGACCAGACAGTTCTCAAGACATCAGGTTTCAGTTCACGCCGCAGATACACGTAGACCCAGAATCCAAAAAGTAGCAAAGCGGTAAAGAGAAACGAAAGTGTAAAATTTGCAGCATATTGCAGTGGAGAAGGTATGGCTGCAGGTCGACAAAATCATGCTGGCGCAGGCACAAAAGAAACAAAATCCTGAACAGAATCAGGCAGCAAAACAAAAACACAGTTGACATCGCAACCGATGAAAACCACCAGCAACGACGCCGGCACTGGTGTTGTTGTTGCAGACAAAGTAGCTCTAGACCGCAAAATAATTGCACCATGTCATGCATACTTTAACCCTCTCTACGCACCATTCATGAGGCTGATGATCTTGCTCTGATTTTTTTAAGAAGTACAACCCTCTCCCATAACGGTAATCGTTGGTTATGATCAACAGTAACCACCCATGCCGGCTAAAAGTATAAAAAATAAACTTGATGCATACAGCAGAAAGCTAGTTTGTTGACTTATGTTTACTGTCGCTGTTAAGGTGGGTTAAGCCCGACAGCTGAACGGTTAAAAAAAAAAACATAAGCAGAGAATCGCTATGAAGTCTTTGTTGTCATTTAATACCGTGCTCAAAATACATTCGACAGCCATCGAGCTTCAGTCAGCCCAACTACCTTCTTTCATTGTAGTCGTTTCGATTTAATTAACAAAAGGCCAATGGATGAATAGGCGTGGTTCGCTGGGGGGTCAAGGGGTCAGCCCAGGCTAGCGCTTGTCTTCTCTTCCCCTGCAGGCAATAATCACACACACACACACAGCCTCCACCGCGTACCGAAACAGGGACCACGGACTGCGACAGCCATGCTTGCTTCTCCCACGGCACGTCGTATCGCTTACCTCCCTTGTATTAGGTTCTTTCTTCTGGTGTGTCATGACGGACAGAGGTCGCTCGGTTTGTTCTAGGTGTCTGCAAAAGTTTGTTCAGGATACAAGCGGCGACAACATCGCCGCTCGCCACAGCAACGACGTGCGGTGGACTCGTCGACGCGTAACCGTCCCACTGCTGCGGGCACGTGCACGCACGTGTTCTGTGCACGCGCCGAGGGTTGTCCTGGGGGGGGCTTCCCCCTAGTGACGCTAGGTAGCGTCATTGTCTCGTTCGGTGTCCCATCTACGACAGTGTGAGGCCCTCGAGGTCGGAATGGTCGAGATTGGTTTGTCGCCAAGGCTTTTCTCCTGATTGTGGGTTTTATCTTCCGATGCATAACATGGCGCGAAGTCGTTCACACCACCAGCTTACGTCATACAAGTAATAATCACGAAATGTGGTAGTGGGGCCCTTCGTCGTGCAGCAAAATATCCCCACCCCTCCTCCCACGCCCTTTTCGGCAGATAACTCAGTTCACGCTCTGTCGGGCAAACGAGGTAGTGTCGTATGACCTTTGGGCATCAACGTATGGGCGTAATAATGAGAAGGCCAGTAGCTCAGCTTTTGACGGGGTGAGTGACTAAGCATCCCTGCATCAAGTATCCTGTGATCTTTATGCCTGCAATGTTTTGATAAACCTTACCACTTTCGCAGAAAGCGCCGCATGTTGACTTCTATGAAACGCGATGCCTAAAATATTTTGATCGTCTCTAGTAAGACGATTTCATTTTTCTGATAAGAAATATGTTATGCATCCATGTAAAAGTTTCAAGAAAAGTTTCATCAAAAGGAAATCGAAGGAAATTTGAATCGGGGTAGATTTTATTAGCCAAATAAGAGAGAGAGAACAAGCTGGTACTATGTAAACTAAAATCAGGCGAGTATTTCTTACTTTCCAATGATGTCCAAGTGACGAGCCTAAAAGCATCGCATGTGGGATAACTCCTTTAGGTAAACACGTAGTCCAATCATTTTGTCTGGAACAGGAGGGTCTTGGCACGTGCCGGCTCATTCGGTTTCCATGTTAGCACGTGCCGTTCTCATTCTGGTGTCCTCCCCTCTACCTCTCACACTGACACCTGGCGCTTTGCGACTCACCCGTATGTCTTGGGTGTTGTGCCCCCCCCCCCTCACTTCCCTGCATTCTCGTTAATTGTCATGGGAAAGGGGTGTCGGTTGGGAAAGACGCGAGGAATGAGTTCCAGGCATGGCCCGATGGAAAAGAAAGATGTGAATGTGGAGAGGAGAGAAGAGGGTTTTGATCACTGCAATTATTGTAATATCTTCTTCACATTCTCTGCTCAAGTGGCAGTTCCGCATGTCACACGCACCCGTATCAAAAGTCGTCCGTTGTCACTAATGTTTGCAGGAAGAAAGGACGGTGAATCAACATATACTGTACAGAGTGGATTCCGGGCGCCACATAAAAACACGACCAGTCTGTCTGGTCAGCACAGAGCAAGCTCATGTCTGGTGGGTTTTCAGTCAACACAAGGCAAAATGCATGCGCCGCAGCAACGTAAAGATAACCTTCTTTATAGACAATGCAATCATTGCGGTGATTATAGGGGTTCTTATCCGGCTTGTGAATGGACAAACTGCCACAGATAGGTCAAAAAGCCCCACATCATGACAAAGGTTTCGTGGATGTTGTGGTCGCAGCCTGTCTGCCGCAGATTTTGGCACAGCTATTTTCACTATCGTTTCGAAATTTCACAAGTTGGTGTGCTCGGAGTCATAAGACACCCTGATCATAATTTATAACAATGCCACCAGCTCATTACTGTTGAGCGTAATGATAATCGGATAAAATTATTATACTTCGTGCTGATCTAGACTTATATCCCAAATCCTGAATTGAGCACAGGTATGATCGTGTCTGTATCAATGAATATGTAACCCTGTCAAAGACTGCCGAAACGAAGCAATCAACCATAAGAATTGAGAACAGCAGTCAAATATGTATGTCCCAAAATATGTATGTCCCAGAACCTTTCTTGTGTGTGTACCAGTCTTCGGAGACTTCAATGATATGGTGTAGAAAAACCTGTTTATTTTTAGGAACTCATCGCTGGTTTCCTTCCCTGCGATCCGTGTTTTTTATGTGGAGGCCACCGTTGACCACATTTGACACATGCTGAACTGTAACAACAAGAGGGCATCTCTGCCTGAGTAATGTTCAAACAGTGCTATCGGCGACCAGGTTCCTTTCCATTGTCCAACCCGTGTTCGGCCCCTTTGTTGTGTCAGTTGCCACGCGCACCCCTCAAGTGCAGTGTCCGATCGTCCTGGTCGCGAGCAGCCTGTCAGAAGGTGTTCAGGAGGTGTCGGACGACACACTGAGAAACCGGACCCGCGTCCCAGGCTGACCCCCTGCCCCGACATTGTGCATCCTCGCGCCCATTACCGAGAAAGGTTGAACACGAGGAAGTTCGGACGCCTAATCGCTTCCCACATTATTTCACGCATTTGTCGCAGAGGGTGGACTACTTCAGCAACACAACGGGTGCCCCTGCTAACTAACAAAAACCTGCAGACCTTGTGTTGACGGACTGCACTATATGAAGACAATAGCGGAGCCTGCTTTATGCAAAATTCAGCCAGCGTCCGAAGGTCTTTCGACTTTTTTTATGTATGATCACGTGAACAAGTACACATGAGCAAACAAATAAACAATCCAGTTGTTATGTCTGGTGTATTTAATGTTGGAGATAAAAGATTAAGCAATTTTCTCAAGAAGGATTCAAGAAATGTTTTAATGTATGAGACGTTCATTTTCTCTTGTAACAAAAGATAATGAAGCCACAAGACATCTTTCCTGTTTTGATGCTGGCAGCTTTTTTTTCCTACCAACAGCATTCCAGTAAGATTATTTATTTACTGATAGCTTTCTACAATAAGATGATTTAATTCGATCTGACAGTTTGCTATTGTATGCGTGCATTTGATCAAACGAAGTCTGTGTCTGCATGCACGAGTGTGCTCGGGTGCGTGAGCGCATCGCCTCTCATTGCTCCAGACTACCGGAGTTCACTGTTCGTCGAGGTCCTTTCACTTCACATAATCGCAATGAAGATTTATTCAGCGAAGATTTCATTTGACTTGCCTAAATTCACGGCCGAAGCGACTGAAAATAATTTCGGAGAATTGCAGTCGTAAAAGACCATCGCATGGCTTCGCAACCGGACGAGATCAAAGTGGGCCAGGCCACGTCGAACTGTAAAAAGATCATACGCGGAGACCACCCCTGCACAGAATGGGGCGGGTGGCTGCAACGAGACCGACAGCCGGGTAGATTGTATTAATCGGAAGATGACAGCCCAAGCGTGGGTTTAATTACGGGTGCCGTAAGCGACAGATGAGAGAGGCCCGGCCCCATAAGGGTGGTCATTGTGTACCATGCTGGCAGGCCTGCAGAAAGGGGCAGGTCACCGGCACAAAGGGGGTAATAATTCGGACAGCAGGCCTACAAACGAAAGTAAAGAGGGTCTGTGGATGATGGGCATCGCGAGGGCATAAAACCTTTTTCACTATTTTTTTTTAACCTCTGCATAAACGATTAAACATAAAAGCAACTACTGAATGTCGATTGTCAACGTGGACACGGCCTTAAACAATCCGAGGCAACGAATTTCACGCTAGGGCGATTCCTCCGAGGAATTTCTCGTTAGGCAGGATAGAAAGGTAATTCTGAAATGGAGGAAGAGAATGAAAAAGGGGTTTAAAAAAAACCCTGCACCCAATGTTAATTTCATGACGCCACATAACCGGAAACCGTCACATAGCTAGCTGCTTCCCTCCCCTTCCGCCCTCTCTTATTATTATTATTTTTTTGTTTTGTTTTGTTTTTGTTTTGAGCTTTCACCTAGTTTTCAACACCGAGTCACAAGGTTTGCTTGGCGCGTACGTTGACACGTCATTTTGCTGACCTTTTGTTTCGGAGTTTCTTTGTTTCTTTCAGATTATTTATTTAAATCGGCGGGTAAGGGGGCGGGTGGGAGGAAGGTGGTCATTAAAATCCGCTTCCATTCCACCCTGCGCTTGTCAAGTCCGGGTTAACTTGTCTGCTGATTACATCCTGACGATGTTCAACACGGTATTCTTCCATTTCTGACCAGGAACATACAGAATTTTAGCTTTGTGTCTGCGTTCGAGTATGTATTGTACACTCTTTCTGAATGGAAAGGGAAATGCAGTTCACCTAGTTAACTTTTTCTCTGGACACCTACGGATTTTCTATCCCTTATTTTAAAGACCCAAACAGAGCTCAGGTTCTTTAAGTCTGAAAAATAGCCACTGAAACTAGGGGAGCGTGTATTAGAAAGTGCACCTGCTACGAAATTCATGCATTTTGCACGGAAAGTTGTATCGGATATCTGACGCAAGAGAATAATTACAATAAAAAAAGACTCCAATGTGATAAACGTCGAGGTGTGCATTGCACGCAGAAGTTGGCGTTTAATTGGTCGTTGTGCTCTCGCTGTTGTGTGCATGTGGCTAGCGAGCATAACACTGATCAGTGCGATCTTGGAGGAGATAGCAAACTGTGTCAAGTTCCCCAGGTGACACATGACTAACTGATGCAGGCCCCGCCCTTCCTTTTGTATTGTCGTTAACATCTGTGACACCCACTCGTTATTTTAAAATAAATCCGCGCAAACTGTTGAACAGGGAATCGATGACATTCGTCACTGATAACAGACAAAAACTAACCGTGAGCACTCTTGCGAAAAACCTCCATCAGCACAGGTATCAAAAAGGTCGATAAGATCACCTATACGACAGTAACATCCCTTCAAAAAGGCGAATTTGACTCGTTCACAATGTACGTAATTACTTTTGTCCTCAATCAAAAATATCTGGTCAAAAACTTTGTTTCCATTATTTTATTTTTTTTCTCGTTATCGATTTCATATATTGACGAAAGATTTAATGCCATAATAAAGTCCTAAAGAATGCTTAAAATTCAGGTGTCTGGGATAAGCTAAGTACATATCAGTTTCAATACTAGTACCCCAGATCTGAGAGTGTGACTCGCTTCCGTTCGCCACGTGCAGCACAATGACACCAAAACGGTTATATGAGTCACCTGTCTAACACTTAGCACACAAGGGTTTAGTCTCACGAACTTCCTCGTTTAATCTAGAGCCACGTCAGAGTTCTTCGTTGACTAGTTCTCCCAACGCTGCATTTGCACGTATGCAGAACCACTCAGCCCCTACACCACACGGGTCGTCCGTTTGCACCTCGGTTAACGCCTGTCACCAATAGTGTGAGGGTTGGCTGCCCTGGGTTCAAATCTCATCTCGTGCACGCCGTTCTTTCTCCGCGTGTGGCATTTGTTTGCAGAGCTGGTTGTCTTGCCATGATATAGCCTTTGCAATCCCAACCCAACCCAATCCAATCCCACACCACACCAGAAGAAAAGAAAGAAGCGAAGTGAAGAAACGCTGGACATTAAGCTGCCATTGCTTATTGCACGATGTGGAGACAGCCATGAAAGCTTCATCTTTAAAAATATTGACACTATTCAATGTCACATCACAGTGTATGTGATAGAAATGAGCTTCTTGTAATCTTTTAATATGAAGTTCATCTGTCAATATTTTGTTCTGATCATTTGAATTATTGTGTATTATATTTCTCTCACTTTGTATTGCTTGTGTGTATGCGTGCGTGTGTTCGTGTGTCTATGTGGTGTGGTGTGTGTTTGTAAAATAAGTGGTGTTAGGGAAGGAGAGAGGAGACACGTTTACATGCAAACTAGTGATATAAGAACCTTTAAGCTTTCGTCTTTGCATACAAGACTCCTCAGTCATACTGTCTTCAGATAACACCGTTTTCCTATTTATTGCCGTGTTGCTTTCGATGATTTTTCAAGGTTTATTTTTATTGTGTTTTTTCAAATAATTTTTCACCCAGAATCTCTGTATCCTTGTGTCTATCAAATGTGCACAGATGCATCGACATGCTGTGAAAGCCAGACCATTAATTTGGGCGGGTGGGATTGTTTTTATCCAGCTACCCAGTTTACAGCTCTCGAGCTTCCATGCATAATCAAACTCCTATGGGGAGTAGGGAGAAACTACCTTTGGTAGTCTAGTCTCTTACGCTATTAACAGCGTAAAGTACACCGTTTACCAAACAAAGGGAATCATAAAACTTCATGACAAACTCTTTTGAGAGCAGATGAATTGCTGGCGACATAAGTCAAACAGAGAATGACACCTCTGCACGACAAATGCCCACCCCTCTGCGGAATACTCTACCCGTATGAGCAAACACCCTCTTCAGCGCGCCCTGTTGGAGCTGGAGAAGTCATTATCTGACAGTGTTCCAGCAGGCATTGTCTCTTCTGCCGTGAATATTTAAAAAGACGAACATAACAGGAGGTGGAGAAAAATAATAACAATAGGTGGACAGATGTGATATTAGCATGAAACCGCCGTGACTGAACGGTTTTACCCAGCATGACTGGCGCAGCAGCTCAGCTAGAACGCTGCGGCTGAGGCGGAGGCAAGGATAGCATAGCCCACCATTTGATCCGAACTTAGCCTTGATGTGTAGTTTCTATTACTGAGTGCTGAGTCATGGGCAACCTTTCAAACGTAAAATTATTTATATAATATCTAACATTACGATGTGCAGCAGCTCACGTAGAACGCTGCAGTTAATGCTGAAGTAGGGTTTACAGAGCCCTCCACCTGGTCAAAACTTTGATGTGTAGTTTCTATTGTTGAGTGATGATTTTATGGTTTTCTTTTTGAGTCATGAGTTACCTCCACAATACTAATTTATTTACATATTTTAATATCACAATTATGATATGTAAAAGAATTCACATTTTCGTTCTTAATGTGTAGTTTAATATACGCATTAATTGTGTGATCACTCTGTTATAAAATAGAGAGAAAAGTGGGAGAACCCAGCGCCTTTCTCCACTACGAAAGGCGGCTTCACGGCGTTGCATATATAAGCAAACATTTCAAGGCGCACAAGAACTTACTGTATGTAGGCATCAACTATACCTTACAAGTCCCAGAGTACACATAAAAATAACATTTGGGGTTTTTCATTTGGCAGCCTAGTAGCACTGTATCGTCGCCATCTTTCCCTTGTCCTTGCCGTCTCCTGTCTACAAAGGTGTGTAGTTTA
This sequence comes from Marisa cornuarietis, assembly GCA_004794655.1. NCBI lineage: Eukaryota > Metazoa > Mollusca > Gastropoda > Architaenioglossa > Ampullariidae > Marisa > Marisa cornuarietis. The sequence continues at coordinate 3,324,190 of SMMW01000592.1, read as the reverse complement.
ATAATAAGTGCACACATGCGTACGTTTTTCAACGGTAACATTTGCGCAGTTCGTGTGTTGCCAGTTGCGCACCTGTCCCCTTACTTTGTGTATCTTCCTGGCCTGGTGGTGTAGGCCACGTGTTCTAGCGTGGATGGCGGTGACTGTGGGCACTTGAAGAGGAAGCGAGTGATTGAAAATTAATGACATTTCTCACCTGCCCTTTGATTGGCGGCTCAGGTGGGCGCTCACCTGTAATCACCGTTGAAAAGCGCTATTCAGACGCCATTGTGCGCGTGCTGTTCAGGGCACAGCCACGCTTCTTGTGGCGCCGCCTAGAGAACACGTCCTTAGCGCACGGAAGGGAAAGAACAGCGCGACGGTGGGCGGTAATATCCTTGCGATCGCGCTGAACCTGGAGCTGAGCTGTTGTAGCTGAACTTTGTGGACGAAGGGATGAAATATGTCGGAGGCACTGTTTGCACTTGCCTCCTTTTTCCTAAAAACCATGTTCATTCACGCCGCGGCAGCTGGCTCTGTCCGCCATGTTGGAGCACCGCAGCAGGAGACAAGAGGAGCGAACTGCTGAATAGCATAGAAGGGAAAGGAACAGGGAAGCTAGGAAGGGAAAATTAAACCTTATTTTGAAACAGACAAGAAAAGAATAACTCAGCTTCCATTATTGTAAAGATTGTGTTTTCTGGAGTGTATAAACATTGCCGGCTTGTCTTTAATCATGGAGCTGCTGTGGCTGGAGATGAGACAGAAGGTGATTTTAAAACACTAAACGTACAGTGCTTTCAGAAACGTTCGGGACATCCTTGAAAAAATGTACATTACTGGATGATAACACATTTCAGGGCCTTCTTATATATTACATATTGCCCTGTATATAACGATATTGGACGATTTATTAAAAATGTGACGATCACGGAGAAACCAACGTTGTGGTACACATTTGAATGAACTTGGAAATGTGACTTGTGGTAATATGTGGCTCTTTACAAACAGTACAAACCCCTTACACTACAGCTTAAATAACGACAGTGTTAGTCTCGACTATAAAAATGAGTCTGTACAAAGAAGAAAGATCATAAAGAGGGCCAGAAACGAAAACCAAGCTCTGCATTTATCCATCACACTTGTTTTCCAGACCCCTCAAAACAGACCACAGAGAAAGCTATCTATATTACTTGAAAAACAGAAATTGATAATAAAAATGAACAAAACTGTAGCGTTCTTGTCACAGAATAAGAATAAAATGCTTTGGCGTTTTAATTACTAAACTATCACAGAAGCGGACATATATAGATATCATTTCATGTGATGGTGTACATAGCGTAAAGTAAATCACTAATTAAGACTGAGCTTTAATTTTAGAATCGTGGAAACAGCAAAGTGGTGATCGAGGTCGTCGAATGAGACCAGCGTGGAATGAGCATCGATAGGATTCACTGTTCAACAGCCCCTTGACTGTAATTAGTTAAGAGGATAAGTGTCACTGATTAAAGGAGCCTGGTTGGTTTGTTATGCTCTGTATCAACAAAGTGAGCGACTGCTAATGACACTTCTTGAAGGCAACGGAGAGAGCTAAATGATCACGGCAACAACTCTCCGTGGCCGCAGTTAGATCCATGGAAGAGGGCAAGAGGATCAGAGTTTATGGAATGACAAGTGACAGGGAGGAAAACTCGAACGTTGGAGCTCCAGACAAGACAGGCAACGTTTTAAAACAACCATTCCAGCCGGATAAGAAGGTGTCAGCCACGAGTTCCAGTCAGCGCAGTGCCATTAATCTCGTCAAGGACCGACCCTCGACACCCGGCAGACTGTCAGTTTGTTTACGCGAGTGTGGAGATTAGCCGTGACAGTTATCCCGCTTATGAGCATTTCACTTGTCTTGTACCACACGGACAGAAACTTCAGCGCCTTGCGTCACTAACTGGTCCTCTAACTGTGCACGAGAGAGAGAATATTATCTGCAGTTTTGCTTTTGCAATTCTCTGCCTTAGTCTGCTTGTACCTTGATGTAAACATCGCTAGCTGTTCTTCCAAAATTGTGTAGTAGCTACAACCTCGACATTCGGGAATCATGACTTGTCGGCTTACTTTCATAAATTTGTTTGGGTCATTTTCTTGTCAATTTCTTTGTTTGTTATTGGTCAGCATATAAATTCTCAGTGGCGTAGGAACCGGGGGGGGGCAAGGGGGGCAGCCGCCCCCCCCAAAAAAAAAGATGCTGGGAAGGTAAGAATGTGAACGTTGTTCATTATCAGCATGGAGCTTGCCCCCCCCCCCCCACAATGCCAAGCATCTTCCTACGCCACTGATTCTTTTATTTTTCTTGCTTTAATGTGAGTATCATTTCAAGATTGAAACAATTAAACTGTCAAGGTGGAGCATATAGGAGAGATCTTTCTGTTTTTCTTTCTTTCTTTTTTGTCTGTTTTCTGCGTTTGCTTATTTACCTGCCTGTCTTCTACAGTTTACAAATGTTTAGTTTACAGAAGAAGTATTTTTAATTTCGTTTTTAATCGGTCTGGCTACTCGTTTATCTGTCTTTCTTGCACGCGGTCGTGTGCTCCATGAGTTGTTTATACAGATGAACAGATCTACTGGACTACTGCTCCAAGAAAGACCAGAACGGCATTTACTATATTTAAACTATGACGGTACTGGTTGAACCTGGTCATCGTATGTAACTAACTATATTGTTGCTAGAAGCAAGATAGATAAACTATACAAAGCATTATTTTTACTTTTCAAACAAAATTCAGCCGTTGAATGAAGACTTTCATACCTAAATAACATTATCTCTCATAACCAAACGTACTGATTTCGTTCGTCCTCTTCATCCATGCACTTCGTTCATGTTTGTCATGGTATCATCTGTTTTTTGGCGCTTTTATGATGGAACTTGCCTCCAGACGGGGGAGTCCGCTCTACAAATTCAGTAATTTAATCTAATACATAAAGAATCTGTTTTCACAGAAGCGTCACGAAATGCGCAGATACGAACAGCGGGCAAAGACTTATTGTTTGCATTTGTTTGTATGTTTGGTTGTAAAGCAAATAAAACAGGAATGGAAAAGAAGAGACATGTGTGCAGTCACGCATACGAAAGCGTACTAGCTTACCAAGGACAACAAAGAAGAGCATCACCGTAAACCACACAAACTCCTGACGATTCTTCGGGCCACATGTACAATATAAAATAGGCACGTGCGTCGCAGGGCATGTGCGATATACATAAGGACCCGTTCAGGGGCGAGGTAGCCCTTGTCATCACAGCTGTGCAGGCTGTTAAATCGTCACGTGGGCGAGCGGGCCGCAGATGTGTGGACAGCCCCGAGGAGGCCAGCTGCCATGGTCAGCATCTTGTGACGTGACATAAGCCCGTGACAACGATTTCTCGGAGACTGGCGGGTAGTGGGTGGGAGGAAAGGATGCTTCAGAGGCCGTGAGAGAGAGACGGAAGTGTGGAAAGCACCTCCCCATGGCATCATGTGGCTTTCTTCCCCACCGGGACTTCACGAAGACGACCCCAACATTCACCATCGTCCCCCCACCCCCCACCCCGAACTTGATGACTCACAGGTGACGTGAGGTAAGAGGACCTTCACAACCTTCATTCTCACGAGTTAGGGTTGGGAGGGGAGGGGAGGGGGTTGTTAGTGCGGCTCTCGCAAGCCTCGTTCTCTAGCTCGAGAAATTATTCAACGCATGGCGAGGCGCTCCGAAGTGGCCGCTCGAAAGTGCGTGGTCGCTGGGGCCCCAGACCGATGACTGCCAGCATTGTGACACTACCGACGCGGGACCCGGCGCTTCCTCTCACCTCTTCACACAGACCTGAGACCGGATGCACGCGCTCGCTGGGCTTTTCCGGATTGCACGGTGCGCCGACAGTTTGGGGCGGATGTCTCTACTTCTCAGATGACGAGCCCCAGGCGCATGAAGGACTAGGGACCCTGTAGTGTTTTGGACCTCAGTCAAAAGTAGGTCAGATCGAAAGAGATCACAATTGTAAGTCCACAATTTATTAAAGGCGTTGAGACAACAAGACCTTGAATTCAGACAGCTGGTCATCTTCGTTAGGGACAAGGCTGCAATCTTGCAGAGCCCTCAATCCTTTGAATGAGTTTCGTCGAGGTTGTCCGGAAATATCTCGATAATGCTCCACCGACCACATAAATTACTGCACTGAAATTTGACAGCTTTACAAATGAGAGGGGGGGGGGAGGTCTCACTAAGCTATGAAACCCACAAGAGTGAAGTGGATAGCGGATGATTGCTTGGCAATTCGCAAAATATATGTGTGTGTGTGTTGAGACTAGTGTTTAGCCACAGTAGAACAAACATGATGTGGCGAAGGAGATGGCAGTGGGGCAAAACGTCCCCCATTATAGAGGGAACAAAGTGATGACGTTTCAGCCAGGTTTCTTCCGTCCAAAAAGTACAAAATACTGGTGCATTGCAGATATCTCAAGTTGTGTATAAGGAATATCTTGTGAACAATTATCAAGTCGTATTTATTTATATCTAATCACACTACCTATTCAGTTCAATGATTGCCGTGATATTAGCTCGAAAGAGGGAAACTGCAGGGAGGGGAGCGCGTCACACGTGCCATCGTAGTGACAACCTCACCACCTCCAGCACCTGCGATGCTGAATCGGGCTTGTCGATGACGCAACGGCCGGCCAGTGGGGAGGTTCGACGCGGAGATAAGAGGTCTTCACATTGTTGGCAGCTGCACCCCCTCGCGGTCTGGTCAATAGTCACCAGAGCTCGTCGACTCTCGGCCAGCTCTACCATTGAAGCAGTCTTTTCAACCGTGTAAATAAGAGGAGGACACGTGTGCGCGTCTCTGTATGTTTGTTTACTTATATGTGTTTGCGCGCTCGCAATATGTTTATGTTTGCGTGCGATGCATGCGTGTCCGAGTGTATGTTAACGGTTCTGTTTGTCCATGTGTGTTTGTTTGGTTATTGATTATGCGTGGGTGATGAATAGGATAAGGAGGGGAATGAGGTAAACACCCCCCCACACACACACGCCCACCTTCTTTCCATCGAGGACATACAAAGTCGTGATACCCATGACCACACAAACGTTTGAGACTCTCTTCCCACCCTTTCCTCTTTCCACTCAACAGATACAAGTAGCTGATTTACAAAGAAATGTAAAGATGGCAAAAGGAGGAGTTTGGGGTACATAGACCCTTCCCTGGAGATGGTGAACCCCTTACGTTCGCTGTCCTCCCGGTGACTATGCTTTCGATGCTCTTTACTTTCACTTAATTGTTACCAATAATCGTATAATACCCGAGACAAAGCCAGTTTTATTGCAGTAATTAGACTAAGCACATCTGCACAATATTGTGAGTGATTTATTGACGAAGGCGTTTTTAATATGCTTTTATGCGAATCTGTGTTATGTCATTACGTATGCGTATCGCTTTACCACACTAAAAGTTGAAAACATGGAGTCACCTCTTTTTTTTTTCATGTTCCACCCTCACCCCTATGCCCACCTTTCATATACGTTTTCATGTTTAATCCCTCATCTTTTTCTCCCCCTCCGTACCCCGCCCGTATGTGGCGCACGCATGTTGGGAGTGGTGAAGCACTTGTCGCTGGATAATGAAACCAGCTAGTTTGGCTCGAATAACTATTATTACCTGGCTTTTCCTTCAACTTGGGCTTTATACCCGAGCCGCCGTCCCTAGCTTTTCTCTTTGCGTCTGATCAGCCTTTTGTTGTCTGGCCATGGCAACATTCGCGTAATTGTCTATGCTTGCGGTTAATTTCCATAAACTCAGCCACTGTAGCAGTTGTTCGACCTTTTTTTTCCCACTACACCTCCAACCGCGTTCGCAGCCACTGATTCCCCCTATCCCCACAAATGGTCGCAGGATTGAGGTTTCATGAACTTTCCCTAGCCTGCTGGGCGCGTGCGCACGCGCGAGCATGCGCGTGCTGCAAGTTAAAAATTCGATGACCAAGGGGTGGAGGGCGGCGTCCGCCACCACCCACCCTTCGAAATGACAAGAGGTGATCAAGCACGCCTTTTTCCTCTTGTTGGGTCTCGACCGCCGCCAGTAGTGACGTAAGTGGGTGAAGGTGGTTTTTTGCCGGCAGTCGCTGTGGCGGGGTGTGCTGCATGCTGCGAGGTGCGAACAGTTGGTTGGGCAAAAGGGGGGTTGTCTCTGAGGCGGAGACCGATACATACAGGCAGTTGCGTAGGGCATAGACAGACGCCTAGGTACCTTACGCTCGTTTGCATTGCTAATGTAATTGGCGTCCCCTGCTCCTTTCTTTGATTTTTGGAACAGAAATGAGGCTGTCTCGCATGAGTTTGTTTTGTGTTATTGCTGTGAATTTGTTTCGAAAGTGAGGTGCACATGTTTGAACATTTCGCTAAACATTTGGCTGGCTGGCTGGCTGGCTGGGTGGGTGGGTGGGTGTCTGACTGGACAGTAGGCTGGCTGGTTCGTCCTTCGATTAGTTGGTTTATTTTGAAGGAAAGCTCAAGTTGCACTCGCACTAAAAGTCGGGCAGGGAATGGCGTGATTATGAAGACAGGAAACCAGAGCACCTGGAGAAATCCTCGACGGACAGTCCTGTAAACAAGTATTACATTTAGAGAGGAAGAGGTACAGTCTCCGAGACGAGATCTGAACCTAGAAACCTACAATCTTTTCTGAAACGGAGATAAACCACCGAGTGTTTTCCCTTGCACTACCGGACCGACCCAGAGTAAGCTGCTAGCCTTTACGCCAGTGGAGGTAGCACTCCTATTATACGATCAGTGCATGAATTTTTTAAAGATGTGCCACATACACAGAGTACACTTTGTTCCACTTGAAGTCGTCAAACTTGTGTGATGTAGTACTTACATTTCGCCTCTGTCACGATTACACATGACGAGAAATTAAATTGATGATCTCTCAGAATTTCTTTTAATGAAGGGGGTGTTCTTTTTTTTAAGTAGTAGTAGTAGTTTTGTCGTAGTAGTGATGTTGATTGGGTAGTGGGAATAAGCAGATTTTTTCTTTTTATTTATTTTGTTTAGGTGACAGTACCAGTAGCAGCAGGACTAATAGCATGACTCACACACTTGGCCGCCGTTGCGCTCTTTTTTCACTTGGTATAAGTCGCCAGAAAGTAATAGAAAGACTGTGGTTAAAGAAAACAAATACTCCAGAGTGATTGAAAAAAGAAGGGAGAAATAGCCCAGACGCGCTGTTTATGCTGTGGTGGACCTGTCCAACTGTGACTGCAAGGCGAAAGGTCTGCCTCGCATCGAGCGCCGGTCGCAGTGATTAGGCCGCACGAAGAGCCCTCGACAATGCTCCTATTGTCTCCACATCTGCCGAGCAAACTTCACCTGAGTCGACCTGAAAGGTGCGAGTTCACTTCACAGTGCCGGCCATTTCTCGCTCGCGATCCTGATCAAAAGCGCCTCAATGAAGCAGAGATTTGTGCGGTTTTGTCCGTCCGGTGTTTGTTGATCGGTTCCCTCCAGCCCCCTCCCCTACCCACCACCATCCCTTTCATTATCTCCCAACCTCTTTTGAATAACCGGCGCTCATTTCCATCTTTACTGTGCCCTCTTCTCCTCACAAGCTTCTGCGCCAGCACTTGCAGACGCGTTTGATATCAGATCTCAGCCACTATACCACCCTGCCCTCTTTCTCCCCCCCCCCTCCTAGTTTCATCTTTGATGTCTATCATGTGCGCCCAAGCACAAACGACGTTTCAACCCTCCCTTTCCCCAGAGTTTTTAAGCGTGCTGGAAGATTTCTCTGCAAACAGTAGGAGCGACAGGGGGACAACTACACGCCATCTGGCATGAGCTAGTGTGGACTTCAGAACTCTGGAAATAACGGTTCTGATCTGTGACTGGTGGGGGGAAGAGAGGAGGTGACCTTGGCGCCTGCCCCCGACTTCGTCTTCCCTTCTGTCGTGATGGATGGCCTTGTGTCGCATGCGAGCTTCCAGGCAAATCAGACCTGGGAGAGATTCTTCGATGACAGTTGTGGAGGAACAATGCCACACCACGACCTTTGGAGTTCGGTCTGCCCCGTAACTTCTAAAACATCAGCGTCTATTGTGCTTGGTCTGTGTGTGGCAATATTTTAAATCATGAGGCTTTTGTGTTTATGTCACCTTCTTGTTTTCACCGTTCCTCACCCCGGCAAGGAACCACTGGTGGCTTTTCTTCTGCGATCATAATTAAATCGTGAACTGCTGCATTCGCACGTAACAGTTCCACAAATGTCATCTTTTCAGGCCGATCAGATTACTTTTTGAAGGAGGTCGGCATAGCAAAACGTTTGCTTTTTCCTCCAGCTCTACAGCAGCATGAAGAAGGGTCGTCAAATGGGGTTATTTTTAATATGCCTTTGCGATGATCCAAATATAAATGCACAGTGGACTCGGTGACTAAAAAAGAATCCATCATTTCCGGAAGAAACGGTCCGACTATGGAAGGGGGTCCTCAGCCAAACTGCTCCAGTTCTGGCATGGGAGGGAAAATCACCCTCCATCTGAAAGAGACGAGCTAGCTAAAAGGTACTTGGTCTCTGTCAAGCCAGTGGCTAAAATCCCCGGCAGATTGCGTCTATTACATCCCGAGACTCCTGTGGGAGAAGCCATGGTGCGGTTACAATGCTTGGGGTCTTTCCCACCGACTGTTAGAGGCTGGTGCTGGGGGTGGGGGGAAATCTGTCGTTGTCTCTACTCCTCCCTTCTTCACTCCCCACTTGCACATGGTGAGACCGCGAAGGTCCGCGTGCAGCACACCAGGTGGACACACGCCACGGTCCGACGAGCAGGTCTCTTTATGATGATAGGTACAATTTCATGCCCCGCTTCCCGTCTAAGAGAGGCATGGGGTTGCGGGTCCCCGACAATCGACTCTCGCAAGTTTCAGGCCTCGACGTCCTTGCCCGGGACGACAGCGCGGCCGGCGCGTGAGGGCGCTCTTGCCGGTCACGTGAGGGGCACGTGACGTGTCCTTTGTGATTCATTAGCTGTTTTTCTACTGACCCGGCCTCGCGCAATTAGAAAGATTTATTTTCACTTTAACAAGAGAAGTTAACAGATTTTTGACTGAATGGCTCACCATGCGCGACTCGCACGTCCAATCTCATGATGGCGCTAAACTGTATTTGAAGCGTGGACACGGCGCTTCAAGAATGGCGCGAAGACGACGCTGAGCTGAGCTTCACCGTCTGCCACCTTACCATCAATAAAAAATGATATCAGGTATTGTAATTATTCGGAAATGAAGGGAGGCTACAATTACTATTATACATTTTTTACTCTAAGCCACTTTTTAAAGGATGTAAAGTTGCGTTTAAGTTTATAGTTGGTGCTTTGGTTACTCTTTTTGATTGACAATCTGTCACTTTTCAAAAACATGGTATCGTAATATCTGCTACCTTAGTAGTTTTACTTTTTTTTCTTTGTCCAGATCTTTTAACATCTGTCGACTCTGGTCTTCGAATTTCGCTGTGCTGCCGAGTAAATGCATGAACAAAACGTGTCTCTAGGGGTATATTATTTGTGTCACAGAGAGATTACAATCTCAAAACTTTTTCATTGTCAGAGGTTAGCTGTTGATTGGCAGGCAGAGGGATATCGTTCCTTTCTTGATTATTTTCTGGAAATGAACTATAATTGATCGATGTGACAGAGGGATTATTTCTAAAACCGTTTTCAGAAAAGCAAATTAAGGAGAAGCGATAAGAGTTCAGTACTGTGGAGTCCTACATATCTCTACTAGTTAGCGCCTGTCACCAATACAGTGAGGGTTGGTTGTCATGGGTTCAGCTCTCGTCTCGAGCAAGCTGTTCTTTCTCTGCATGGGGCATCTGTTTACAGGGCTGGCTGCCTTGCCATGATGTAGCTTTAATTGCTGGCTTGGCGTAAAATACCCCCCTTCCTCATACATGGTACAGCTGTATGAACAAATTGTACGAGGCGTAATAATTTCCCCTTATTTAGCTTTAAATCGCTTTGTATCATTGGTCAGACGGCCTGGTCCATCGTTATCTTGGGCCTGTGTCGTACGTCTGTCAGTCATAATAGATACAGACCACAGGATAATCGACAGGGATCTACGGCTTCATGACCGACTGGTGTTCACAGAGGCACATTCAACAGGGATTCACAGGGGCATGACCAACAGGCGGGCATCCGGCGATCTTGAGCTTGTCTTCTCACGTATCAGAGGCGCTGACGCTTCTTAGAACTTACCTCACCAGCAGGGATGCCTCCTCTGTTAGGATGCATTTCAGCCAACTGCAAAGAGAGTTTAAAAAATTCTAGTTGCCATAATTTAAATCTGAGTTCAATTATCTGTTCGATTGATAAACCATTTTACATTAGTTATGTAGCCAGTGTTTTTGCTCCAGCTTCCTAGGCTACGATTACCGGCCGTGGATGCTGTGGTGGTGTATCAAAGCGTTTTCAGCGTAAGCATGCACGATTGGAAATGGTTCAGCTTTACAATTGTGATGAAGTGTGACACACAATGTGTCAATTGCCTTTGCAATACAGCTTTCAAACCAATATTCTCATCTTGGATAACATACCACTTAATGTTGAGAACTGTCCGCCTGGACTCTGTAAAGTGCTCACAGACACTCCCTTCTCTTCCCATCCACTTGACCGAGGACCCCAATTAAAAATCTGCAAACTAGTCGAGGAAACAGCCCCTCCAAAGTTTCAGAAATCAGTTCTAAAATTAACGAAGGCACGAAGTAAACGGCAAAACCATGTTCATCTTTTTTATTTTTATTCCGCCTTAAGGCAGACGGACAACTGGAATAGCCATGAGGTCTGCCATTTACCTTATGCACAAATATCATACACAGTCATTAAATCCGCTGTTTAGTTTATGCACAAATATCATACACACTCATGAAATCTCCGCTTAGTTTATGCACAAATATCATACACAATCATGAAATTTCCGCTTAGTTTATGCACAACTATGACACACAGTCAAAGTCAAGGAGCGTTTATAGACATCAACACGACAAACAACAACAATCAAGTCAGCAGGTACCATACACACTGCCAGGTGAAGGCGCTTGTGCCGCGTATGTCCGAAAGAAACCAAAGGTGATATGGAGTAAATGGCTACTAAGGTATAGGTTTAAACAATATTCTTAGGAGAGAGACAAAGAGAGAGACCGTGAGAGAGAGAGAGAGCAGACGAGACAACATGGGATCATTTCTCTATTGAGTGACATCATTAAAACATGCGCAGAGGACAGCTAGCCTCATATCGCTCAGTCACTGTTACTGAACGAGTACTTCGGTGCTACCGTAACTATCAGAATTATTACTTTTGTTGGGTCTTCATGCTTTGACACTGAAGCGACAACAAATGTGGGTTTATTCCATCCCCACTATCTTTAATTTACTTTACTTATACACAGAAATACAAGTACGTTACTTTTGACGGCTGCAGATGACTGAACGAACACGCGATTGGCTGTTGCCAGTTTGGCGCTTCAAAACACCTATCATTATTTCCATTAAAATTTAAGCTTGGTGAAGCAAATAATTAACACTAATAATTGACATTAATATTGGTATTGATATTGTATTGTGTGTGTGTGTGTGTGTGTGTGTGTTGTGTGTGTGTGTGGTTTGCGTGTGTGTGTGCCTGTGTGTGCTCAGCTGAGTCTTCTGTATCTAGTATCTGTTCAGAGTGTCTTATAGCTCACTATGTATATCCATAGTTACTAACTCAGTGATACAAATGCAGTCAAATAATCACACAATCAGTCATGGCAAGAGTTTAACATCATACGACAATGTAAAGGATAAATGAATTATATATTTTCTTCCTTGAAAATGACTATTTCACGACTAACATTGTTAATACAGAATTTAGCTACACATTGAGGACTAATTTTCTGTTTACTGGAATGACATCTTACTACTTCTCATTCTGCTCTTGACACTCAAACATTTTTTATCAGTTTTTTTAAATGCAGGGTAATTGAAAGCTTAGTTTGTTTGCCTTGCCTTTGCATAATGACAAATCCGTGAAGTTCGCTGATTTGTTTTCTTGAGTAGATATTATGAATTACTGTTTTACAAATCATATGATCCCCAACATTCCATTTAGTATTCTTTTAAATAGGCATGAGTACCACATACTCGTTGTAAAATATCACCAAAGGAAAACTGCAAATTCATGTTCATAAAGCTAAAACCAGGAACTTCAAGTGTATGTTGTAGAAGTCAAACAGGTCTAATAAAACAATATATCTTCTGAAATTATCAGAACACTCCAGACATAGCTGTTCCCAATTATCAGGATGTAAGAAATTCTAGCACACATATCGTTTCATCAATGTAAACATCCCACAACTTTCATGCCGATAGTATATAACTATTCATAAAGCTGTACTGTATATCAGGAGAATAATAATTAGCAAAAGGGGTTATTAAAATAATTTAAGATAATAAACTAATTACAATGTTTATGTAACCCGTTATTACTTGTTTACTTATTACTGTTTGTCCCCCGGAAGGGTTATTCATTTGCATATCACGTGATACATGAAGCAGCTGGATAATTTTAAACAGTAGTGTGTGTGTGTGTGTGTGTGCTTGTGTGTATAGGTGAAAAACAGGAGACAAGACCAAATGGAGTCATTAAAACGTGCCCGGGTGTGTGTGTGTGTGTAGGGGTGTGTGTAAGAGAGAGAGAGAGAGAGAGAAGAGACAATGCGAAATGAACTTAAAAGCATAAATATATTATTTTTAAAAAGTATTATTAGGACAGCTTGCGTTCATATGTGTGTGCGTGCGCACGTACATGAGCATGTTCGAAAGAAAGAGAGAAAGGTGGGAAGAGAAGAGAGAGAGATGGGTCGGAGACCCTTTCAAGCTAGTCTGGAATACAGTTTAATAAAAATAGAGGAGGACATCAGGAATTGACATAAAAACGAAAACAGGTACGATGATTAACAAAAATAAGAATAAACATGCTGGTATCATTTCAAGCACTCGGTAGTTTGCACGTGTGTGTGTGTGTGTGTGTGTGTGTGTGTGTGTGTGTGTGTGTGTGTGTGCGTGCGTGCGTGAGTGTGCGCGCCAGTATGTTAAGAAATAAAGATAGATAGTATAGTGTGGAGTAAAACAGTACGATTAAGAACGTATTCTTTTACATACATATATATTAGACATAAGATATTTTTATTCATTCACCTATCAAGTCGTTTGGAAAAATGAATTATGCACAATTAGCAGTTCACCGATACAATTTCCTCATATAAACCTTGAATAAATGTACACAGAGCTTGAATAAAAGAAAATATAACACAGTGTTATATAAGAATGGAAAACTTAATAAAGATACTCAGGACGGCAAAGATCTTTTGTACTGCATTAACAGGACTTAAACCAGTGACATTACTTCTCAAAGCTATCACAAATAATCTGTATAAATTGGATACGATTTTTCAGTAATGTTTTTTGTAGAGCAGAAAAGACTATTAGATTTAACTGTATTCGGGTGTCTAAAATAAAATTTAGGAATCAATATCTTTCTTTCATTCTTGAAGTAATCACATACTAGAATGTAGTGAAATTCATCTCTAGTAGCACAGGCTTTACATTTGGTACAGTGTCGTTGTAATCTTGGTATATTGCAAAATCGTTTTGTCTGGACTGGAAGATTATTATTTAGGGATTTTAAACCTAAAATATGTTAAGCAATCCTTGTAAAGTAATAGAGTAATGTATTTTCACAGGAGAAAGAGGCTTTATACATTCTGTAATTCCAATATATATCCTTCTCTTAGAATTCAGTGAACCATTTTTTGTATAAACACGTCAAATAAATATCTTCTAACCTTATATCTAAGCCAGTTAGATGGAGATTTTTAAATTCTCCTGTTGGTCCCAAACCCATGACAACCCTAAATTATTCAGTAAATCTTTAATTACAATAACATAATATGAGTGTATTCTATTATTCGCATGCAATTTGTAGTTAAGCCAATAAGCAATACTAGAAAACGTATATTAAAAAGGTTAATCAACCAACTCCTAATATTTTCAATCACATCCAGTGGAAATGGATTCACCTGATTATCTGCAGGAAATGAAAGTTTTTTTTTACATGTACGGAGATTTAAGAACATTGAGTGAGGTTAGATTCTTTTGCCGATTCTTTTGGGCTACTGAAAATGTATTGTTATAATTGAGTTTAACATCTAGGTATAATAAATCAAACGCATCTTCAAAATTTTCCTTATTAAACTTGAAAATAGGTAGTTTGCGCATTTTACCTTTTGAAAGAACAATAATTGTAGTTTTCTTTACATTAACAGACAAATGCCACTTGGTACAATACGCCGACAAAATATTGAGTGCTTCCTGTAATTTCTTTTCAGATTAGGAACATATTACAGTGACATCAGCATAGAAAAGTAGGAACCTCTAGTATAGGCTTTCTACGTCACCATAAGCCATTTTTACAGAAGTAGCTTCACTAGATACAAATTGCAGGCCATCAATGTTTTCTAGCAAACAGCTCTTCAAATCACTTAGGCAAAGATTTTCCCCTTGCCGTGCCCTACATAAATTTGTAAAGTACCCTGAGCGGCTTTTGCATACTCTAACACAAGATTTTGCCTTGGCATCCATATTTTTTACTGTGTGAAAAAAAAGTCCATTAACATTTACTTTAAGCAACTTTTCCCAAAGCAAAGATCTTTTAATTTTATCAAATGCTGTTTCATAATCAATAAATGCAAAGTAGAGACGCTTCTCTTTGTTTAAACACGTTTATTATACTTTATAATGTAAATACATGATCAAATGTTGAGTACCCAGCTCTGAATCCAAATTACTCCTGACTACGTTTATTATAGCTTTTTAAAAATAATGATAACCTTGTATTTAACAAAGCTGTGAGCAGTTTACCAAAGCAACTAAAAATAGTAATCCCCTAGTAGCCAGCTATGTCACTGAGAGAACCCTTTTACTTTAATATCGGAATTATTTCACCAACGCACCACTGTGTTGGAGCCTCTCCAGTTTGCAGTATACCATTAAATAGATTAACAAACATATCTAACATCTTGTTACCGTAGCTTTCTGGGGCCAGTTGCAAAACCCGTTTCTAAACCTTAAAACTGTTCTAAAGAAGCAAAATCTCTTCTTATCTCTTCTTGATGCATTGCAGAAAAACAAAAGATTGCACTGACAGGGTGGAAAGTCAGACTTTAAAAAAGTATCTTACTTAAAGCAGTTTTCGTTTTAAAAATTCTAAAATTCTGGTGTGCACTTTAAACTAATTATCTAAATAGAATTAAGGCCTAAAAGTGTTTAAAATTAAAAATGTGTTGTGCAACTGGCCCCAGAAATTTATTTGTAATGTTATCAAGGCCATGTGATTTATTGCCTTTCAGTTTAAAAAAAAATGTTTATATATGCATGCACACAAATACCAATACACATAGAAATAACAATGATATGATTATAATAATAACTTCTATGATGCACTTCCTAAATTGACAGGGAGCTAAATGAACTTGAACAAACGAGTAGCAAATACAGTAGCACAGCTGCAATCTACAAAAATAAGGAGGGAGAGAGGGTGGGGAAAGGAGGAGACAACTAGCTACTGCAAATATTTACGAACACATCTTTTCATATAAACATACAAACACTCATGCCTGTACGAAACAAACATGATCCGTACATCCATACATACATTAGTACATGTCTGCATAAGAATGTACGTAAATAAGAATGTGCGTTTTTGGTTGATTTGTTGTGTTCCTGTGGAGCGTATTCACGGAAGGGCAAGAGGAAGTAAGGAGGGAGAGGTAGTGGGAAGAGGAGAAATCCACCAACTACTGGAGGTTTTGGGGAAAGAGGCTAGCCTTTCAAACAAACATTCAAACATACAACTCTCCGTACTTACACAGATACATGAGACAAATATCAAAAGTGCATCTCTCTATCCATCCTTACATCCATCCAGACATGTATCACACATTCATGCGTCCATCCAGACATACATCTGTATCTCCAATCACACACACACCCTCCTCTACCGACAAACATATACAAATGTGTGCAGCTTTGGTTTCAGCTTGTGTTCCCAAGTAGTGCATTCACAGAAGGATGATCTCTTTATGTACTAACTGCATTACACCCTGGGACATTGAGCGGAAGAAGATCATGGCACGCACTAAAACGAACGACGTAGGGAAAGCGACAGGCGCGCGCTGTCTGCAGATCAGCCGACGGAATCTAATTCAATAAAACCATGGTGTGCTCAACGAAGCGTGACAGACCAAGCACGATGTGCGCTGGTCATTGTTCAGAAAAGCGCTGTATTCCTCACTCGACCAGTCGGGATAAATTACATAATAAAATCACTAGTCTGGGGGTGGATCATATTTGCTTGGACAGAACTGCGTAGTAATCCATTCCAAAGCAAAATAATGAACAGAAAAGGCGAGAATTAAAAGTATGTACCCTGTCCTTTGCTAAGCAGCACTAATATTGTAATTAAAATAAGCAGTCTAAGAGTAGGCCACATTTGTTTCTACTGAACACAGGCGCTTGTGCGAGTAGAAAGTATGTAGATTTTCCTTAGCTACGGATGCTAAATATCTACACATCTAAATATCTCAACATTCTTGATAAGCAGAAGTTTCGCTGTGAGCTGAATGCATTGTGGTTTGTGTTATATGTATTTCATTCTAATTAAAAGGAAATACAAGAAAAGCAGCTAGCCTGCATTTGTAGCTGAGTTTGAAGGTAATCTCAACAAAAACTATGTCCCCTTCATCGGGGTGGCATGAACTACAGTCTTCTTATGAGTCCTTTTCGCACTACAGCTATTGTGCCGGAGCAATATATTTATAAATGTGTAGGCATATTAGGCATATAGGTAGAGACAGGCCTAACGGCAATCAGTACCCAGTCACATCGTGATTATTTCCTGGCAAAGCTTAGCTTTCTTTGCTATTTGTGGCAAACCCATTGACGTGGTTAACCCACTGCACAGCTGTGTTGATCTTGTTTGTCTTGAATAATCAGTCTGCTGAGCAGGACGTCGTTGTGCAAGTGTTCTACAAGAAGCATTTCTGTCCACTTTTACCGCGTGTGCGCGTGGGCACAAGCGCACGCACGCACGCACGCACCACACGCGCGCGCGCACGCCCATTTATACAGCCAGTGTGGACGCGCGAGCACGCGCACGGTATCACGCTAGCGTGGAGGAGTTATTCTTCCTGACTTGGCCTAAAAGGAGGCGGCCATGATTGTAGCGTCATAAACAATGGAGAGGTGCCACTCGTCAGCACCATCATCGATCGAAGTTTCCAGTCTCAGACGACAAATCGACTGAAGAGAAGTGAAGAGGAACAAACGGTCTAGGAGTGCAAGATGAAAAGAGGGGATTAAGATCTCTCTCTCTCTCTCCTCCTTCTTCTCCAACCTCTCTCTCTCCATCCCCGCGCACGCGCGAGCTGTGTGTGTGCGCGTGCATGTGTGCATGCGTGTCTTGAAGGAAGGGGCTAGTAAGTGTTATGTTAGTGGCCGTTACGTAGTATGTGCTGATGGGCCTTAGCTCCTGTTATTCTTGAATATGAGAAAGATGGAACTCCTCAGGGAGGGCTTTTTGGATACAAAGGGAAACAACTCGGCGTGTGTGGCATTTAGGACAGAAGTAATTGGAAGCTGCGTTTTTGGATGCTTATACTTGTGGGTGCTGGACTATGCATTATGTAGTAACTTCCTTGACTATTACTTCACCCTAAAGTATGTGACATGGGTAAACGACAATTACAATACTAGTTTGTGTAGATTAAGTCTGCATGTGAAGAATAGGCCTCAATGTGTAATGAAAAGATAGAGTTACGAAAACGATGATGATGATGATGATGATGATGATGATGATGATGATGATGATGATGATGATTAATAAGGTATGTCTGAAAAACGAAAGAGTTGCTAATATTTTCTTTTTGCCTTTCCTCGATTCCTTCCTCTCCTCACCTCGTCCTTTCCCTTTCGTCTTTCCACCAACCTATGCGTTCTTGAAAGTAACATTAAATAAATATCTACAAAGCAAGCTACGGCTACATCTCTCAGTGAGCTTCTCACTCCACCACTGAGTTTTTTTTTTCTTCCTCTCTTTAACCCCTTAACTACAGCTCCAAACGCAACACAGTGAATCCCCACCATCACCCTACCAGCCATCGATGTTACGCCGCTGTGTTAATGTCACAGAGAGGTCGTGGTTACAGAGAATTAAAAGGAGCAGCAGAGCATTTTGTGGGAAGGATGGAGTCAAGAAAAGTGCATGTGCAGAAACACAACAACAACAAAATTAATAATTATAATATATATGACGGAATGGAGTGTGGTAGGTCTGAGGTGACGAAAGCAAAATATACTAGGTTTTTTTTCTCGTGACAAAAAAAATTGCGAATTTATTTTTTTCTTTCCCTTCATCTGTTTGTATCCTTTCTTCTCAGCATTTCTCTCCTTTTTTCACCTCCCACATTTTTCCCACAAGGATTTTTGTTTTTAATTCTTAAGAACAATACTGCAAAACACACGGATTGTCTAGGTTCACATTCTGTTGTCGGAAAGACTCTCTCTCTCTCTTTTTCTCTCAGCTTTCCTTCACTCTTTTGTTTCTGTTTATCATTATTTATTTTTTGTTTCACTTTGCACTGCTTTCTTTTTGTCGAACGCTTTTGCTAGATCACTGTATTGCACGAAATCGAAAGTGCTAACCTTTTTTATTTTTGAAAAAGGGAAAAGCAACTTACTTCGAAATGGGATTTTCTTTTCCGACCACAGGAAGCAAATGCAGAGTGAAAATCATTAAAAACACAAAGCATGGAAAATATAACTCCTCGACAGAGTGCACTGGTGGAAGATCCTCTTATGTCAGTCCTAACGTTTAGGCGCGTATTTTGCATACGCGCAATCTCTGTGTGTGTGTGTGTGTGTGTGTGTGTGTGTGTGTGTGTGTGTGTGTGTGTGTGTGTGTGTGTGTTATTGACTGATTGTCTGGCTTCCTGATGGAACAAACGGAAGGGCGGACGAACGAACGAACGAACGAACGAATGGGTGAGTATTCCTGCTGGGAACCCATAAACAACCATTTCGCGTGGAAATCATACAGTCTTGAGTTCTAGTCCGTTGCTATAACCCCCCACAGCTTACGTTTGTGCCCGCGATGAATCATCGTACCCATCTCGCCCTCATCGTTTGCCTGTTCATCAAAAGCCTTTCCCCTCTTTGTTCGACAAGCGGACAAGGTGCCGTCTCGACGCCCTGATCGATAGTGATGAATCGCCGGCCCACTTTCCCGCCCTTCTTAGTCGCCTCCGTAACATCCAGAAATTTTAACGCCTCGCGCAGACCCAGTGATCCCACAGATCCACCTAAACTGTCTAACCCTGACGACTTAGGTGCCAACAGTGTTTAGTTTTACGTGGCTCTGTCACCCCTCTATGTTCCTTCACTTTTCCTTTCCTTTTTCTCACGCGGGCTGTCTTTCTATAGTTAAAAGGTATTTTTGTATGTAGATTGTTGTTTTGTGCTATACTAGGATTATATTGCAATTTTTGTTTTGTATAATGAATTTGCAATTTTTATAATAGGCTGTGGCCTCACAATAAAGAAGGTCGAAGTCATAATCACAAACTCTCTCTCTTTTTCTTTCTGTCTTTCATTCTCCTCCCTTTTTTTCTTTCTTTCATTCATTCTTTCTTTCTTTTCATCTGTTCTCTCCTTCTTTTTCAAACTTTTCTGTCTTTCTCTGTCTTTCGCTCTCCTCCTTCTCTCTCTCTCTCTTTGTATCTTTCTCACGCCCTCGCTATCCTCTCTCTTTCCTTCTCTCTCTTTTTTGTCACCATCTTTCCCTCTTTCTTATATTTCTGTCTCGCTTTTTACCTCTACTCTGTCGTTCGCACTACCCTCAATTTCCTTCTTTGTTTCTTTCGCGCGCACACACGCACGCAAAGTTATTCGCCTTTCTTATTTCACGGTTTTATGGAAAGTGCAAACCCATTTCTGCAACAGTTTTAAAGACGCATAAGCTTTGAACCCCACCCGAAGGCATGAGATTGTTCAACATCGATGTTTTAACTGATGCTTTAACCCTTTCGATCACTGTTTAGCTACCTGCTGTATTTGACTCGGCATGATGTATGCTTTAACGTATGCTTGATTTAGCAAGAAGGATATATATTACAATAGTTTTAAAATTAAAAAAAATCGCTTGGTCTGAGAATATTGCGATTTTAGTTTTAACGCATATTGTTTAATTTACAATGGAGATGTAATGCAGGTATGATCACGTTTTGCAGCTGGTAATTTCGAGAGGGTTAACGCAAAGTTTTACTCGGAGCGCTTGTTCAATCTTCGGATGGCCAGAAAAACAGGATATAACAATATTTCCAATCGGTTCGCTGGCATCATAGGACACGCCGAGACACTTAACTGGACTGACTGAATGACGCCAGCTCCAAGTTACCCTGTTCTTCGAAGCGTTCACCGTTTTCGAGGCGCCCATGTATTTAAAGTCCCGCCATGTTGTGCGTGGAAGAATCCAAAACTCAACGACATCAATAATCTGTCAAGGATCTCGTCCACCAGCTCCCTGCCCTCCTCTGCCTTTCCGCTCTCTCTCTCTCCACCCACCTCTCCAAAAAAAAAAAAAAAAAAAAACCACCTTCGCATGCGCGTGCTGCTGAAGCCTCCAGACTTGAACTGATGTTAAGCCTGTCACTGACCCGCTTGATTTGTCGCTCTCTCTAATCAAATTTAATTTTGTCTCCCAACACTGATAAAGCAAACAATGTCGGGGTGTTACGGATCAGCCTGCGTCAGCCATAAACCAGGCAGCGCCTGGAAACAGGGCTAGTTACGAGCTGAGAGCCGGAGGAGACGGACGGAGGAACCGGGGGTCACAGGTCGTGACGTCGGAGGCGTGCGCAGTACTTTAGCCTTATCGTCGTTGTTTTCTTTACGCTGCAGGAGTTTTCAAGTCCATTCGCTGGCGTTCCACTGCAAGTTATGTTTTTGTCTGACGCCTGTGCGTTTCACAGCAGTAAAGCAGCTGTCGATTTGCTTTTACTTGGTGCACTGCTAACCACACACGTGCAGCTGCTTGTGGCAATCTCCCGCAGCTTATTGGCTAATTTCAGAGACTTGTTTACTACCTGCTCGCGCGGTTGTACGCCAGCTAAATATCTATTGCTGTTGTTGACAGCAGCAGCAACATAGGTAACAATGACAATAGTAAACGTCATTATATTGCTGAGCTGGTAACGGCGGCTGCAGTGGTGGTGATGGGTTGATGGGGGTTCTAATTTCATAGTCTCACTATGCGCAGGGTCTGTCTCTGTATCATCAACATTGATGTGCTTACGTGCACCTAGTGCATTGAGGTCACCAAGTCAAGTGACTAGCATGTAGAAGCAATAGCAGTTTTGTGTGTGCATGGGGGCTGACTGAGGACTGGAGAAACGAAATCACACTCCTTAAATCTCCTTTTTGATCGCGACTGTCCCATTAACACTTTTCCCTCCTACTTATGTGGTATTTAGCTTATTTCCACATAAAAATTACCACTCTCATTAGGAAGAGTGACTAAAACCTCCCCCTCCCGCCCCTAACGAAAGTTCTCCCATAGGTGGAAAAACTGTTAGACGTACATGCATTTAACTAGGGGTATTATTAAGATGAGCTCGGTAGTAATAACATAGTTCGGATTCAGTGTATCATCATCCCTTCTGTCTTGTCTGCAATCAATACGAGGTGAGCCCGTCGGAGTGTCAAAGGTTAATCTTTTTCTGAATAAACTGCAGCTGTGGAAAACGCAAGAATTTAACTGTAATTTTACTGTAACCTTCGAAGTATACTAAACTATTTGCTTAAAATTAACTCTCTTGAAACACGTTTATTTCAAAACTCAATGATCGGAGCCACTTTTTCTGGTAAAAACTTACTTTTGTGTTTCTTTTGATGAAGCCTTTCCCACTCTTCAAGTTAAGGTTCACGCGATTTTACTACGGTAAAAATGGTTTAAACCTTAGGTATAAACAAATTTACGATCTGTTTTCAGAGGCAGCAGACACGTCATTGACCACTATGCTCCTTACAGTTCTCTGCCGAATTTTTCAAATGGATTTTTTTCCTTCCATTTGATGCGCAGTACCTTTTTTGTCTCTGGCAGCTCTTGTATTGCACTGTTTCACAAGCAGTAATATTATAAACATCATCACAGCAGTTTGCTAAACTCGAGAAATGAATTAAAATGCGAACAAGGACTTGTTCTTTTAACAACGTTTCTGCCACAACGCCATGATGGTGCATAGGGACCAAGTAGCTGTGCAAGATAGAGTGAGTGGTACAGAAGCCGGAACTTGTAATCAAAGCGCGTGCAAGGAGCGGCAAATTGTCATGCTACCGTGCCTCCTGCACCGTGCCTCCTCGCGCGCGCGCTAGCACGCGCGCTGCTGCGAGACAGTGCGGCAACATCAAATGGGACACGTTCCTGCACCGACCCACAACCCCGTGGGCGCGGTTCTCTATCCCCGCCGTCTACGTCAGCCAGGCTCGAACCGACTGCCCCGTTCCCAACTATAGCAAACGTCCAAACGTGAGTCTTCTTGTCCTGGCCCTGGAGCCTTTGTCACAGCTTTTGGTGCTTAAAAAAAACAATTCAAATCATGGCACGCGGGACTGTTCTCCTCATCCTCTGTACACCCTCACACCCACCCTCTCTACTCCCTCCCTTCCTTTCGACCATACAGCTAAAACACATACACATTAGCTCAACCTGGCAGAGTGCATCATATGCATAATTAGCATCTCTGTGTGTGTGAGCGAGAGAGTGAAAGAGAGAGAGTCCACCAGCTTTCAGGTACGGCGTTTTTCAAGTCTGCCTGTGTCACAACTCAAAGTACAGTCCTACCATTTCCGACTGCTCAGGGGAAAACTGCCTGCTCCTCTCAACTTTTCATTCGTTCCAAGTCGGGGTCTTTAACAATGACCCCCCCTCCCCTCTACCTCTATTTGACGCAGCACCTCTGAACCCTCCCCTCCCCCACCACCTCGTTAGACCGCGTTCCTACGTGGCGACGGTGAACAATCTAAACATGCACATGCGACAGGCTGGTGGCATTGCCTCGCTCAGTGCTACATAAACAATGTCGTTAGGTATGCTGCATTGAGCTCTGATTTATCCCGCTGTTATATCAGTCTCCAACCCACATCTTTTTTTTTTCCCCTACGTGAAAGGCTTTCACGCGACAAGGTAGAAAACCGGTGTACTGGAAAGCTGGTGCTGTGTATGGGACTTCATTTTGAGGGCGGAGGGCTGCAGTGCTGGAACCGCGCAACACATCTGGGGCACCTGGTGGGCACGTTAGATGTGTCACTCTGCGCTCACAAGAGCTGCTGCTTCGCGACTAAACGTCAAAATATTCGAACGCGCAGCCACGGCCCCAATACGGCCTTTAACTGCACCTCCAGCCAGCTAAAACAATGCCGCCCGAATGTCACTCACCACCGACCTGTACCTAATCAGATTAAACATTCCTGTTCGAGGCGATACAAGAAGGAAATATATATAACCTTTTCCGTAACGTGCAAAGTGTCTTTCTGTGACCGGAAGCTGTCACTGCGACTAACGGTACATGCGCATTTATCAAGGACCGCTCTCGCACTTCTCAATTGAAATGAAAACATGGCAGAGGTGCTGGGCAGGTGCGGGCGCCGAAAGCAGCGGAATCCAAGGAGAAAAAACGGTAGGTGACCATTTTCTTCCTACGAGATGTCTCAGCTATCTATGCAGTTGAAATTCGCGATCGTTTTCTTTCAGAAATTGTTGATCTTGCGCGTGGATGGGGATAATTTCTTATCCGACTGTTACCTCTGGCTACCTGCCACCACCACGTAGAAGCAGACGACGACATTTCCGCGCGTCTCTTGTCGTCAGAATTGTGACGATCGCTTGTTTTCGTCTCTGCCAAATGTCATTTCGGTTCAAGTCCTGTGGGTGAATGTCAGGATTAGCAGTTTCAACGCTAGGTGAGCCAAGGTGAGCTGTGCTAAATATGGCTTCTACGGGTCCTCGCGGCGGATTGTGTGATGTGCTGTGGTCCTTGCAGAGTGGTCCCTGCAGCCTGTAGTTAGGCTTGCTGTGGCAACTAACCACCATCACTATTTTAGGGGGATGGGTGACCTATCTTTTGAGGCTTTGAGCTTTTCATAAATTATGCGTGTGCAGGTACAGATTGTAGATTTTGAATCTATTCGTGTCGAGTGGAAACGAGAGAGTGTGGCGATGGCGGATGACGTTTGCTACGCATTGTAGAGTTCAGTGTCAAATGGGATGCTGATGCCATTATGAAAGGCCAAACGGAGGGCGGGACTCAAAAGCAACCCGGCTCTAGGTTTCAGCTGAATCGATCTAACAAAATTCCTATGCACGCCGACCCGACTGTAGCCTTTGCACCCTAGTTGTGTCGTCCTACCTATGTCTGCATCTCGTACATAATGAGCTGGCTGTTAAGTGTTTCGGTCATGTGCGAGTATGCTTGTGCCAGTGTGCCGTGTGCTGTGTTTGCATCAGTCGTAGAGCAAGTTGTAGGATCGTGTGTCGTAGACACAGTCGCGCTGTTGTCAGCCTCTCTGCAGTGATGCCGAGTTGAAGAAAACCATATGGCCGAAATGCATATCGCATTACCTTGCCAGGCGTTTGATGGTGTGCGAGTGTGAAAAGTGTACAAAGAATGCCTTTGAAAGTGGCTTTAGTGCCTGCGCTACAAATTATGAGTTTAATTAAGCTGTTGTTGTTACAGCTGAAGAGCTATTAATGAAACAACTTAAATTTGTTGGTGGCAATAGGATTTGTTGCTGTATTTATGTTTTGGGGAAAAATAGATTTTTTTGTAGTGCTACTCAGGTGTTCACACACTTATATAGAGAAGCACATGTTTAACCTTATAAGCTTTCATTCAGTTTGCCTATTACTTTGCCAGTGTACTGTAAGTATGCATAATAGCTGAATTGATTACATAATAATTAAGCATAAAAGATTCTATATACATTGTGTAAATTTCCATATTTTTGTGATGTTCATTTCATATATATATATTCTCTAGTTTTTAATCAAAGGTAATACCTTTATACATGTAGATGTGCAGTCTTTTCTGTGGTTCCATTGTTTTGTTGCAAACAGAACATTTTTGTGTTAGAGATTAACCTGTATGTTTTTCTCTCATGATGTCATGGATGCTGCTGCACTTGTTCCAGGGTCACCCCCACCCCCATTATTCCCCTTTCTCTTCAGCTTGGGTCAATCGTTACTGTCCTCTGATTGGCTGGAATTTTTCTCATGCCAAGTGCGACTGTCAGACTTGCAGAATTCGGGAGCTTCTGTAATGTTCTGTCTGGGGCTGCTGCCTCCTATAGAAAGAAAGTGTGTGGGCTGTCCTCACTGGCTTGTCACAACTATGCCTCTCTCTCTTCCTCTCTTTTTCTCTGTCATGTACTGATACAAAAGAAAGACACCATTTGTGTGTGTGAGAGAGTGTGAAGGGGAAGGGTATAAGAGAGAGAGAGTGTGTGTGTGTGTGTGAGAGAGAGAGAGAAGCACTGAGAGATTTGGGTACATATTAATAGAAAAAAAGAGAATGTGCACATAAGGGAAAAACAGCGCCATACACTTGTGGCAATGTGCAAGGTATTTTATGTTCATCACTCTCTTCATATGAGACAACTTGTTTCTGATGATAGGGACTAACAAGACTAAGTGGATTTCTCCTGGCCTATTTATAGAGCAGGAAATATTTATGTAGGATGAAGAGAAACATTGAGTTAGTATCATTTACTGATGTGAATGTACTGGGACACATTTTTCCTTCCCCTTTCAGTGAACTTAAAAATGTTTATATATTTGTAGTTTGTATGCGCATTTAAATCAAATCTGTTTGAGGTAAATTCATAACCCTCAAATAATAAAATATGTTAAACTTTAAACTTACAAAATGTAGTCTGAAATTAGTTAAGTTTAATACCCAAATGTTTCTGAGTTAAGTAACCCAGAGGTCATTGTTTATACCAGTGCCTGTGGAAAGTATTTTTTGTTGTAGCAACAGCACTAGTAGGTATGTTTAGTTATATTAAGGCTTGCTAGGAGATTATACAGTCAAGCAGGGTTATACAGGTATGCATTCCAGGTGTACATTGTGCAGTAATTCTCCATTCTACGGATCTGATGTATGTTGTACCTGTTGATTTTGGAAGTTGTAGGATGTGTAATTATCTTGTTTAGTTGTTTTTAGGTTACTGATATAATAATGCTAAAAGATGATTAAAACCTCTGCTGAATTACAATATTTTAGCTAGATTTTTTGTGTTGAAATTTTCATCAAAAGTTGAACAGACAAGCAGAAACATGCAAAAACCCTGTAGTGTCCCAAAGGATTGTAAAGTGGATTTTAACATTGGAACTGTAATTTGTATTTACAAATATGTACTTCAAATCAGGCTGCTTTGCCTAAATTTCTAATGACTTATTTTTCCCCCATGTCAGGTACATTAATTTTTATTTGTTTTTTCTTATTTCTCTCTCTCTCTCTCACAATGTTACTTACTCAGCTTTAGCTGATGTAATTACTTTGAAGAATTAGCTTTAACATTTATGAATGCTACTGTAGGTATTTGTTACTCAACACACATTACTTATGTATGTTATATATATATATATGTGTGTGTGCATGTGTATAGTACGACTTCTAGTTTATAGTATTTTAGTTTACTATACACACTGCTTATATTGTGCAGTGGTCTTTTAATAAACTGATCAAACCAAACTGAGGTAACTTTTGCACTCTTCCTTTTCTCTATCTTTCTCTTTCTCTCTCACACACACATGCATGTATTTGACTAGATTTGCATGTGCACACACACACACAGAGGAACTTGTTCTTGCTTGCTGCTTACTTTATAGAAAGGGGAGTATCATACTGAAGCAAAATGACAACATTTCCTGGTGTTATTGAAGTAATAAGGTTTTGAAATGTCATGGCAGCATTATGAAGTGTCATTATGTGTTTGCTACCTCACTTGCTATATTTTCCAGTTGGAAAAGTTTGTCTTCAATGTTTAGCAAACTATAAGCATGATGTTAAAAGTTGGCAGTGTAGTGGCAGTTACACTGGCGAAGGGATGCACAATTCATACAACAAGACTGAGCAGTAGAGTTGACAAAAATGTTAACAGATCAAAGTATGTGTAATGCTTCGGGTTTGGGAACTTCCTGGTTAAAGTGCTTGTGTTCCCAGTAAACAAGGAAGTAGATAATATGGATAGAGGCATAACAAATGTATCTGTCATCATACTGAACTCACAAAAAAGGATTTGAATTAGGAAACGGAGAAAAAAGAAAAAAAGTGCTGGCAAGCCCTAAGCAAAACAAAAAACAAAAAAAACGACAATAATAAAAAAGCTATGCAGTCTCACCAGATTGAAATAGGCCTACACATAAAGTCCCTACATCTGTCACTTTTTTCCCATCTGTTAAAAGTTAAACATACTTCGTGATTGTAAGACTACAAAGATTAATTCTAAGAATTGCTTCAGACACCTCAGGATAGGCGTCAACTTTACTTATCGTGTTTGCAAACACAGTTGGAAGAGATCTACCTGGCTTGTGCATGCACTGAAGTTAATATTTATCTAAATTATGTTGATAGTGTGAATAGGCGAGTCATTGACGTGAGGTGAATTTAACTCGACCTCCTACGAGGTCTTTTCGTTAGCCAGTAATTTTTTTTATGAACAATTACGAATTTTATCGTGCTGTCGTGCAAAAGGGCTTTAAAACAGGCACGCGCCAGACGCGGCTGTAAAGGAAGCATGTTATCGCCGCGCGTGTTTAACAGGTAAGCATCAAAGAGGCCGCACGCGATGGTAGCGGCTGAACGCCAGGTCGGTTTTCTTTTCAGTGGCTCTTGACACGCTCGCGACAATGACAGCCACTCAGGTAGCGCCGCCACTTGACCGCCCCTTTATACTCTGAACAAATACCTCACACAAGCTCAGGTAATCGGCTCGCGAAGGCTGGCATGCCGCGGCTTCTCACCTGGTTATTGACAGGTGCCACCAGCCAATCAGAAGGCGCGCTGTAAGCGCCTTTAGCAGGTAATCAGCATGCGACAAGCAGGAGACAAGGGTTGGCAAAGTCGCTCAAGTGTGATGCGAAGACAACTTAAAACTCGAGAACCCGCTATCGCATATCAGTATTTATTGACACAAGACGCTTGCTAAGTTTATAGATTAGTGAATACTGCCAAGATAATCATAAAAATTAAAGCGAATTTCTTCAATTTGTGAAGAGCAGGAAATATTTATTATCGAAATGATTTAATACACAGGCACAATAAGACCTTGCGAATAAAGAACAACAATTTTATGTTGACATTAACATATCACAAACACTAATCGTTATGGAGTTTTTCTTTTGAAATATGAAGTTGTTTTTTTTAAATCAGTAGTTTTCCCCCCCTCTTAATGCTTATCCTTTCACATCTTTTTCTTGCGTTGTGAGGGATGTTTTCAAGCACAAAGACGTCGCCATCAAGGACTTTTTAATGTAACTGGCATTATTCACTAATGTTAATCTCTAGATGTTACATCTGGTGTGTCATTTTTCTGACATAAATCGCCACTTCCTTTCCTCTTTGTGTTTCCTCTCTTCTCATTTTCGAGAATTAAGAGGCAGTAATCGTTGCAGAACGACACTTAAGGTCAGTCGGCTTATCTTGGTTTTTGGATTTTATCACCATTTTTATTGAGAAGCGTGATCGACGATCGGTTGTTTTTGGTTCTCCTGAGAAGCTTACTGTGATGTTACTGCGCATTAGCCTTCATGCTTCTTTCATTTGTGAATGTTCATTAAAATGATTAGATCGTTATTTCCCTTTGATGATGGTGGTGATGATTGTTGATGATTGAGAAAAAGCAGGAGGAGGTGATGATGATTCAGTCTAGATTCCTTTGTATACAATTCTGCAAGTAATTATTAGCCTTGAAGGATGCTTTAAAAACAAACGAGAAACAACTAAACTAAAAATAATAATATAAAATTCTAGGCGTAGTATCGCTCAATGATTTATTATGTTTTAATTTTCTTTTTTTACTCTAATTCAGATAAACTATTCTTCAGTTTTGTTAATGAGATAAAATTCGTCCATTTCTCCCCCCCCCCCCACACAGTTATCTCTCTGACGTACTTCTTTCTCCTCATGTGATAACTTATAAAAAGGAGGGAAATTGGAACCTTAAACGGGAATATTTTATGCGGTTTTGTGGTGTCCTGGCATTTGGCTTGAACATTTATGCATGCGTCTTGATGTAAGCATGTTAATGAACCCCTAGGTCATCGACCTGTATGCTCGTGTGACGATTATTCAGATCGCGGGTTGTTTCTAGGTCGTCATCCCAGTGGTCGGACATCATTTAAGAATGGCAGTTAATTTTGTCAAAGGTGTACTAGGACATTACAGTGAGTTTTCTTGTGTCCAAACATGCCTTGTGTGTGCTGATCTCTCTTCTGGTAAGCTTTATGCAGGTTAGAAGAGCGCAGTTGGGCAAGGGAGATAATTGATTCCCCCCCCCCCAAAAAAAAAAAACAAAAAACAAAAAACAAACCCTGTTGACGGGGAAGATATTGATAAACACCTGCAGTATTGAAAAGTTGAAATGTATTTTTTTCAGATGCCACTTTTCAGTTTCATTTTGGAAGGAAACAGTCGCTGGCCGATTTAACGTTGACATCTCTAGTACTATTCAGAGGGACGGAGAACTCAGACATGAAAGAGACTTTATGGGATATACTAATAATTGCTTCTCGCATACATAGCACAGAGCACAGGCGCGCGATCTTTATTGTCCATGTTCTCTGACCTTGACATCTAGGAGGTCGAGGGAGGTGCAAGGGTCAAGTGGCAACTGCACTAATCATATCTTCACCTTCCCCCGTTCTAGCAACTGCCATGTGGGTAAATGAGGGTTCATCTTCTGGCTGCCATTACAGCCCTGCAGAAGGAGCGAACAATGTCATCAAGCGGGCGACAGGCCTTTAATTACAGGTGGGACGCCCGGGTGGTAGTGGAGGGGGAGGCGGAGACAAGCGGGCGCTAGGTTACTTTGCCACAGCCATATCTGACAACCAGTTTCTTATTGCCAACATTTAGGGCCCTCTATCTGCATCGGAAGGAAAAAAATGGTGGGCAGTTGGTCACTTCAATCAAGGCAAGGTCCGCCTTCGGACGTGCGTTGTCGAGGTGGACGTTGCTGCTGACCCCCGGATATTCGGGTGGCAGCCGTTAAGTGTCACGTGACCTCCCCCCGCCCCCTTGAGTTCGTGCACACTTGACTGGCATGGAAGACCCGGGTGGGATCAAGGCAGACTCAAAAGCAGCAGGATTTGTCATGGCGGGCGAACAAGCGGTCGTTTGCTTCCGCGATTGATACATCGCTTTGAGGCTTGGCAAGCACTACCACCCCCACCCCCCACCCCATCCCCCCGCAACTCCCACTGCAAGAAAAGGTCTCGGCCGCTGAACTTCACAGCCGAGTACGTACTTCGGGTGCGCTTTTCTTGAACCCGCATCGGCTCACGAGACTCGGCCTCTGACGTGGTGGAGCTCGCGACAGGGGAGAACTGAGAGGTGTAAGGCTCCTGGCGATCGCATCACGTGTCGGCAACAATGGCTGCCTCTCGAACCGGAAGCAGCGCCTTCAGTCCACTCGAGTCGCGTCTCCTGCGCCCAAGACAAGCGGGCCGCAGCCTCATTGTAGCGAGGCTTCATTAATATACTTGAGCAAGTTCACGGTTGCCATTTCTTTTTTCGGTCCTGCTGCTGCAGAAATGTGCCCTCCTCTGGCTGGCGCGCTCGCATGTGACTGCCATACATATCGGCCGTCACTTGTCTTCTGCACTTCCCTACCCCCCTTCCCCCCCCCCCCGGACAACAAAAGACGGCAAACTGTGTTTCTTTTTTGCCTTCAAGTTAGCCCACGACGTAGCGAAGCTGACGAGGGCCAGAAAACCGGGGCACGTGGCGGGCACGCGCTTCTAACGAGGTCCTAGGTGAGCTCGGCGAGACCTCGTACCTGGCCAGCCGTTTATTATCCTTGATTAAGCCCGGAGGACGATCCTTTTCCCCTCACCCCCCACCTTTTCTTCTCCGCTCCGCCCCCTCCCTCCTTGGCGCGCTCGACACCTTCAGGGGCTCTCGGATTCTCGTGTGTTGGCCCGACACTGTGGTTAACATTGCTCAACCCAGCCCACTTCTTTGCCAGCGCGGCCCCAGGGTGGATAAAACATAAAATATATTCGAGGTTGTTTGTCTCGGCGCAGAGCTGTCATTACAGGCTTTGTGAAGTTTTATTGTGTTACCTGCCTGCCGCGCGGACGTGACAAGACCGTCAAGAAGGGCGTCAGAGGGCATCAGATTTCGCTGGTCCAAACAAGCTTAACAACAAAAGTGTGGGCACATCTGTCAAGGGAACACAAAAGAGGCCGTACAAAGGGAGCCCAGCTACTTTGTTCCACGCGATTATTTGCGATCTTTTAGATGCTGCCTTGGTCTTAGTTTAGTATATGTGACCAAACTAAGCTCTTCTCCTCCTACCCCCTCCCCTCCACCACATCTCCTAAAATGTAGCAAAAGAAAACATCAGGAGATAAAGGCACCCAGATACAAAGGTTCGCCCACATCTCCTGAAGGTCTGTAGACTGAATGGCAAGATGAGCTTTCAAAAGAAAATCCAGCTGCGAAAATGAAGGTGAAACTTTCGTTTCAGAGAGACATTTTCTTTGGTAGGTTCTAAAGCTAGGCTTTTTTATTACCATTTTACTGCTGTATTCTAATAACATACTTTGATGAGATCAACAGTAGCTTACTTATCGGAAACCCTGTTTTAAACTGTACACGGAGCATCAGCCAGCTGTAGAGCTTATTACACGAAGACCTGTGAACATCGCATTGCGTTAACACTACTTAATCTGAGCTGTGAGCAGAAAAGAGGGCCATTCGTATAGAGTGAGCCAAGTGTAGACCTTAAATCGACCTGACAAGCCGTAAGACTTTTATATTTTCCTCGTCACCTTCCCGTATGGTGTAGATACATATCGTCTTTCTATATAGCTGTATCTCCTTCAGCAGAGGCCAGGAGGGTCATAGTGCCTAACACAACTGCTTTTGTTTTCCTTGCGAACAGAACCAGTTATAAAAAATGTATTTAGCGATCATAGTAGACATACAACAAATTTAAAATCTGTTTACTTGGACGTAGAGGCGATAAAGACCCGTCTGTTGGAAATCTGATTGTGGAACATTGTAGCTGATGAAGGGAGTCACACGGCAAACGGAAACAATGTATTTTCTTGCTGTTTGGCGTCTCTTCCGGGTGTTTATAGATCTTCGTAGATCTGTGTGCGTAAAACCCTTTTATTTACTTGATTTCCGTTCCATCTGGTGGACTCACGTTTGAATAATAGAAAAATAATCGAAATAATACACAAAGATGGGCTTATAATTCAATACACAGCAGTAGTTGAACGAAGAACGCGCGTCATACAAGTTGTATTCGGCAAGGAAACGGCTATGGTAGCCCGATAATGCCATGTCACAATTGGGTATTTTCAAATAAAAATCATTCAGCTATGCACAGGACCCATGGCTTATATTTTATTTTTATTGTGTAATGGAAGTTTCTCATTAGATGTTCACTCACCAGAATAGAGCTTGTGTTCCCATTAGTTCAGGATCTTGATGCTTTTTTTTTCTCACAGATCCACTGGACTACAAGTAGCTTTAGCAGGGGAAAAGTTATGGTAACCCGAAAGTGTCATTTCACGATGTGGCGTTTTCAGATCAAAATTACTGTTATACAAAGGATCCCTGAAATAATCTCTGTAGTTTTCAGAGAAATATTTTGTATGGTTTAGCAAAAAGAGTTTGTGCTGCAAATTAGTTGTGTTATAGTTCATCTATTGTAAAGTTGGAGTCTTCATGCAGATAACAGGAACATTTACCTCCATAACATGTGGTTTTAGGACAGATGGTAAAATGTTGAGAAAACCAGTACATGTTGGCGTAACTTAAAATTTGTCATGTTGGAACTGAATTCTCACAAAGTGCAAGTGAAAGATTGTATTTTTGCTGTTGGTGTTTCCAGTTCCTGAACTGTCTTCTCGAGGTTATACTTTGAGTCGCTGTGACCGCAAGCGCAAAAATAAGCCAGGGGGAAAAAGGTCTCCTCCCCCGACCCAAAGAAGAGTCAGAGGGAGCATATGACTTGTGATCAGAATGTCTGTAGCGCTTCTAAAAATCCGTTTGATGAAGAGTTTGTTCCCCTGACTTCTTTTAGAGCTAGGTTATATATATATGCGCGCGCACGTTATTACTTATTACTTTTTTCAGTATTACTGGGCTTCATAGCACTGATTGTTTAATACCAATTATCAGTTTCAGAATATGAAGTTCTTCCTTCAAAAGTAGAAACTACTGCGTTGTTAGTGTGTGACTGCAGCCGAGACTAATTGTCGGTCGCCTATTCCACGAGCACTTCCTTTTAAGTGGCACCTGCCAGGTCATAATGTTACGTAACTGGCAGCCATTGTGACCGTTCTCGATGTTTTGCATACTGCAGTCGAAATGGTATTTCTGCATAGTCCGTTATCTTTGCATAATCATTTATGACGTACTACAATGTAACTAGCTTAGTGAGAAAAGTTGAGGGAAAGTTATACTCAAATCCCTAGTGTAAGAGCGGCCATTCTAGGTATTTCTAGATCAAAGATCTTAGGGAATTGGTTCATCTAACCTTTGCAGATACTTTCCTAGTAAACATAATAGGGGAGCGAGCGAGCGAGAGACAGAGAAAAGTATTTTGTCGTTGATAGGCGAGAGAGTGACGGAGCGCCCTCAGGAGGAGGATGACATCTGCCTCGCTAGGCACGCCTCAAAACGAGGCCGGGTAGCTAGCTGTCAAGAGATGTGCATTTAATAAGGTGAGCGCCTCCAGCGAAAAAATGACGCAGCAGCGGGTTTCCAAAGACACGAGTAGCAGGAGGCAAGGCGCGCGGCATCATTAGCAGCCAGATCTCGCTGCTGCTGCTACTGCTGCTGCATCCCTCTTCTCCAGAAGACGCAGGAGGACGCAGAAGCAAAAGGCCGTTGTTCCTGGGCAAGAGAGAGAGAGAGAGACGGAGGTGTTTTGTTCGGCCTGATGAGGGTGAAGGGGACTTTTGGGAATGGATGCACCTGAGAAGAGCTGGAGGGCAAGTGTAAGCCGTGACGACCGAGGACTGCAATTTCTGGATCTGCTCACAGTCCTGTGACACTGCCATTTGCGAACTTCTCATATGGATGTTCTCCTCGCTATTGGTTTCCAACATCGCTCGAAACTCTAGATTCATTGACTGTTTGATTATTTCCTTTTTTCCTTTCTCTTACAATGGATGGGACGTACGGGAGGGTGGGGGAACCTTTGACGTTTAACGTAAGTTATGGCGTTATTTATTTGGTCTGAAGTCGGACCCGCTATCTCTCTGTCTATTGCTATCGGTCCGTTCGTAAACTTACGCTGCCATGCATTTATCTTCTACAGAGTTACTTCAGGTTTCTTCTTCTTCTTCTTCTTCTTTGTTGTTACGGCTGTTGATAGTTGACCCAGATTGAAAGTATTACATATTAGTTGTTTCTGTTCATATTTATCTGTCAGTATTGGCCTTTTCAGATAATTACGTGACTGGTAAGTCTGCCGTCTTCATAGGCCCCGTCAGGCATTTAAGAGATGGCGGTCATTATCTCAGCGAAACTGTGGCTGAGGCAATACACATTTTGGGCCAGTTCCCAGACATTGACCAACGTTGAATGAATTACCGCTATCTCCGGAGGTTTTAACCTCCTCGGGCAACGGAGACACAAGGGGTGTATGGGCAGCTGCTGTGGTTGGATGGCTCAGTCGGGAGCGTACTTTGCGCAGAGTGGGCAGGTGATGTCTCGTGTTTCTCATCACGGCTTGTCTGGATTCATGGGATGGATAGGAAATACACCGTTGTGAGGTTGCCATCCCTCACTGACTTCTGCTTTTTTTTTCTCTCGTCC
Source organism: Marisa cornuarietis (assembly GCA_004794655.1). NCBI lineage: Eukaryota > Metazoa > Mollusca > Gastropoda > Architaenioglossa > Ampullariidae > Marisa > Marisa cornuarietis. The sequence goes on along the minus strand of SMMW01000592.1, from coordinate 3,288,996 downwards.
ATCCGGTAGGCTGTGAGAATAGGCTACGCGTGATGCGATTTTTTTTTTTTATAGATTTGTATGTATGTGTGACTATGAGTGGAAGTTAATAGATTCTGTCTGTCTCTCTCTTAATTTTTGTTACCGCTTTCTGTTTTAGTGATGCTAATGGTCACAATTCCCATGAATCTGTGTGGCTTAATGATTACATAGTGCTCCAAGATATCAGCTCGTAACAAGTTCCGTGAAGCGTTTGCTCGAGTCTGATTTTTTTTAAGCATTTCATAAAAGTGGACACACAGAAGTCACACAATTAGAATTTGCAGTTTTCAGAAATGTTTACATGCAGACGTGCTTCGCAGCAACGTGTTCACTTTTTCACTCTCTCCACAAAACCTCCTTCCCCCCCGCCCTCCTCCAGCACAGACACCGCCGAAGATCAAGAGTGAGTCTTGCATGCCTTAGAGAGCTTCTGCATAAAGCATAATGTGAAGAGTCATCTGGGTTCACTTCCTGCATGACGGCTGGCAACAGTGGAACTGTTTCTTATAGCATTTTGTGGTTGAGGCTCCCCCTTCCCCGCCAAAACCTGTTTCAGTTCTGTCTTGCGTTACACATTTCAAAAACATCAACATTTTATAATCTTCATTAGCATCTATACAAACAGATCACTTCAAGCAGTTATAAAATATCAGAAACACTGATAAAATGCGAAAGCTATAAGTATAATAACCAGTATGATGACGTGGGGTCTACTTGAAAAATAAAGCAATATACTAATGAGTTTGAATGCTAGCTTATTTTCCACGAATAGGGCTTCACGCTAATTTTTTTATTTTTTAATAAGTCGACTGCTGGAAATGTCTGAAGAAAAATTTGATTCGAGATTTTTTCTGATGGATCACAACGGCTTACCTCTCCAACCTCTTGATGGCAAATAATAACATTTTATTTCGGCTTAAGTTTGTCCCTTGACATTGCAGTATTGGCGGTGGTGGTAGAAACGGGATTATTACAATTATACGTGGAGAATGTAATTTTTTTCTTTTCCTTTGTTTGTCAAGTATTTAAAAACTGCACTTTTTTGGGGGGGGGGGGGGCAGGGGCAGGTATAGGCAAACTTTACGTAAAAAGAAACTATTAATTATTTTAACCCGTGCGTTTAAAATTTTTTTTTAGATGTGCCTGAGACAACTAAATATACACTGTCGAAACTGCTTGATGTCAGTGAGTCAGTGAATGTCGATTGATTATCTTAAATAAGGACATTCTTGAAATGATAGTTTTAGCAACGGCATTTAGGAACACTCAGGGAACGCCTTGCCAGGAAAGCAACTTTTGGGCTAAACCTAAGATGCAGCGTGGTGATAGGAAGCACAGGACCCAACCCACGGAATGTCTTCAAGCCTGTGCTCCAGAAACCTGAGCGCTCTTCAAGTTGATGTTTTGCAGCTTGAGTGCTCGGTGCACTGACAAACAGAACGTATTTCGGAGCATTATGGAATGTGATAAGGGAAGTATTTCGGAGCATTATGGAGTGTGATAAAGAGCGTATTTGGAGCATTGTGGAGTGTGATAAAGATCATGTTTGGAGCATTATGGAGTGTGATAAAGAACGTATTTTGGGGCATTATGGAGTACAGATTTCCTCCAGTCTATCCACATAGCACCACCTACCCACCCTCCCGCCATGCACTGGTTTTCTTCCCAAGGGTTATTCTGTTCTTCGCTCTAAGACCAAAATGCGTGTCATCGCTTGCTTTTGGCGTCTGATTTTATTTATGCAGAGCTTATAAGCTGCCGTCAGACTTGTCAACAGGACGGAGAATTTTCCTCACGTGGGCCGGCTATGTGAAAATTAACGTTGAGCACAGGGGAGAAAAATCTGGGAGAGACCAAGACTTGCTGTGTATTTCTTTTCCCACGTGGGTGGTGTTCTCGTGAAAGTTGCTCTCGCGTGTACCTCTGTTTGCATATCTGTCACCACCTCTCTGTGAAGTTTATATGATATACCTACTCCGTAACAGTAGCGTGAACCTTTGATCTTACTGATGGTCACATGCCACGGGCCAAATAAAATAAAAAAAATACTATAACTACTGACTCTTTAGGGGTCATTATCCCCATGGTATGGATGATAGAGTCCTGTTTCGGTAACCGCTGGGCAGTGCCAGTCAGAGGCATGCATTCATCCACAATGAGCTACCGTCTACGGTGTTTCGTTTAATGATCTCGACCTTGTAATTAGATATTAGAGTGGGATAATTAAGTCGGTGTGGAACGACCGTATGTCACTGTGGATGGCCGTCTGACCTTTCGGTTTGCAGGTTGATGAAGCAGTCAAGACTTACTTGAATTGCTACTACTGCTGAGCTAATTTGAAAGAACAGTCATGGTGTCAGCACTGCGCATGAGATTTTGGGTGTGAGCAGGACAAGGGTGCAGCGGGTGGGTGCGTGGGTGGAAGAATAAATGTATGAAACAGGTAGACAAATCATCAGGAATCAATAGAATACATTAGGAAGCATTATAATTATTAAGAACTGGAAAGCCGTGTACTTTACTTTTTCACAGGAAGTATGTGGGTCTCCAGCTGTTTCTGGGAAGTATTTGGCTTAGGGGGCTTGTTAGGATGACATTTAATTGCGCAGTGGCTAAAGCGGCTGTTACCACGAAATCGAAAATTGGGTGTTATGAGTTCGTACCTCGGTTCCGACAGACCTCTTTCTCGATTTGAAACCTGTTTACAGGGCTGTCTCGTCGGTGGTTTTCTCCGGGTACTCCGATTTCCTCTGCTCTGTGTGTATATGTGTGTGCGCGCGTGTTGATGATGAAACTGCAGTTGATGCCTGTCCTCAAAAGCTTTGTGTTTGTGTGCCTGTGTAAGGCGCTTTATACCAGGCTATTGGCGGGAAAAGGCGCCACATAAATACAATTATTATTGTTATTATTTGTTTGCATTCTACTGGTAGAATGTGAAACCCACACGACGGTGACTTGATTATTTTCAGAAAGAAAAGATCCGAGAGTGGTGTGTCTTTGCCTCCATGAGGATAGTCGTCTGTTACGCGCTGTGCAACATACGCCTACTGTTTAGAGAGAAATAAATATTTATTGAGACTTTAAAAGTGATTATGTTAGATGAAGTGATTAAAACTGTTTGGAAACGGGGCAGAAATAAAACGTCTCATTGGGCTGAACTGTTTAATCGTCAAGTTTACATATACATACCTCAAGTAACATATACCTGGCGTTACTAGTGGAAAATAAAGAGGCGCCTATGATGACGATGATAGTGGCGATTATGATGACGAAAATGACGGTGTTGAGTACTCGGTGTATGATGAGGCTGATGTTCATTTGGATATAAATATATTGTTAAATCAATAAAGATCTTCGACGCGCGCGCATACACACGCACACACACACTCTCACTCAGGGAGAGAGAAAAAGTTGGTCTTCTGGCGTCTCTCCATTTCAGAGGCTCTATCACAACAACATCAGTCTCTCTCCCTCTATTAGCATTTCCTTTCCCACCCTGCGACACATGTATCGCTGTAACCAGCCAGTCGTTAAATCCTTTCTCATTACGAAGATGTCTCCGAAGTCAAAACTGTATCAGGATCGCAATCAGAAAAAAACCCAAAATCACACGCTAAGGAGAGGAAATTAACTTTTCACACTGCATGTGCGAGTCAGTGTGTTGAGAAGTTTGTGACAGGCGCTGTCGCCGACGCCATGCCGAAGAGGTAACCCAATACTGACCAAGCCAAGGCAATCAGTATGGCCCGTTGAATAACCGACAGAAAGCATATAATTGAGAGACTTGGGGCTCGCCAGTTTTCTTCGGCACACCGTCATACACGGTATCTCTTCTGACGTCCCTAATCTTAATTGCGGGCCTTGCAAGGTCGGAAGTGATATCATCGTCTCGGTCTGTTTTGATTGGATCACCTTCACCCGCTCTCCCTCCGTCCCCCACTCTTTCACTGCATGCAGCACGATAGAAGGTTTCATTGTGTTCAGTTTGGAACTCTCTCGCATCAGACCCCCAGACATTCTAGATGGAGTTAGGTTATCAAGGGTCGGTTGTCTTCTCTATCCCACTCTTTCCCACTACCACTCCAATAATTTTTTTTCCTTGTCTTGCACAAAGAACCGCTAGTTATCCCACGCTCTTCATTGTCGTCACCATCAGTAAGATTAAACACTGCATGTATTAGATATATATAATTTGATGACGCATATTCTGTTTTTAAGTGTTTCAGATACTGTTATCTGCATCTGTTAATCTATTAATCAGTCCTTGACATGGGACCACAGACTCCACTGGTTAAAGTAACCTTGTTTGTTGTATTTAATAGATTTAACTGAGTTGTCTTGCTATAGGTGCTTTTTAAAGTTTGATGTCAAAAAATGCACTCGTTTAATATAGGCTTGAGCAATTTCTGTAAATTATATTCGGACCGTGCACATGTTTTTCTGTGAAGATGTTTCTCTGCATTTGTGCTTATACACATTCTCTCATCTACTCACACACAACTCTCCTCTCTCTTTCTCATACATGCATCAAGATGAGAAAGGGGAGAGAAAGAAACATAGAGACACTGTTCACAGTTTGAAAAGTCATCGCTTCCAACCGTTGTACCTGTCCAAGAAACCTGTGTCCTTGAGGAACGTCAGTCCTAACCTTTACCCCCATTTCTCTTTGCAGAAGCTGTCCCTTTTATCAGAAGGTTGCAATATGCGAAAGTGTTAGGTGGAATGAACTTTTCTTTATTACTCGATACTCAAAATTTTAGAAGTAATAAGATCGATGCGAAACCCAACGCCTGCAGCTTGATCCTTCTTAACATTTAATTACTAAAGCTGAAGGCGTCGCAGTCGATGACCGCGCTACAAATGTTGTTTACGGGTTCTACGTTTTAAAGGAAGAAGCGTCCAGTAGGCAGATTATGGCGGGATGAAAACATGAATGTTTGGAATTGGTTGGGCAGATCTGTAAAATTTTGTATTTTGAGTGAACTGGATTATTTCACACCTTCGTCAAATCTCCGAGAAATTATTGGTTACTTTGTATATGAATAATACATCTGTTGATCATTGTTCTGCTGGAGAAGGCTTTCGTGGAAAGACTGTTTGGTATTTAACAACACGCTTTAGTGTCCCAGTTGTGCAGCCGTCGAGTTGAATTTTCCCACACGGTACAGAAGGACTAGTGACTTTGTAGGAACGCATCTAGATGACAGGCTGTCAGGTGAAACAAAAACAATCATAGGTGTCATAGGTGTTTCTGAGACCGAGTAATGACAAGCACGGTGGGATGAACATGTGAAATGCAGGTAGACAAAAACACAGCATTCAAGGTCGTGCAAGGTCTGAAAACACCAGGTGCAGGTGTTGAAAGCATTTTTTTAGGAATTGAAATGCGTGGTCTGTGTTCGTTGGTTTTATTTGTGCATAAGTTTCGAAGACTATAAATCATTGTTAATATTTATAGAAGTTGGACAAATTTTGATTGAACAAAAACCTGTCGGAAGGCTCTACTCAAGAGAACTTACAGGTCAAAAGAAATAAAAAAGAGGAAGGGGGATGGCCTCGAAGAAGACACGTTAATTACACCGCTGGTACTTAAACTTTCTTCTTCCCCTCCCCCACTCTGCACGTATATAAAAGATCACGAATGTCCCGATTTTGTAAAAGATATTAGGAATTCATCTGAGTAAACGGAGACTGTTACACGAACAAGACAGAAGACATACGTGCACTACAGCGGCATGGCTGCGATTAAAGCTAATGCTGAATAGCGGACAGAAAGAAACACCCCTCTGTTGGAAGAATTATGTGTTTAACACAAGTATATGTCAATATTTGCTACGATGAACTAATGGATTTGAGATAGACACATAATTGGTTTTAGTTGGAAACACAAGGGTTTCGCTTCTTGTAAAAGAATTTTTTTGCCGTTTGCTGAGTTAACTTCTGTGAGATAAAACTATGCCCCTGATTTTTGCTGTTATTTGTCTGGGTAGTAGAAGCAATTGCGAGGGGGTGGGAGAATCCAGCCATCACCGAACCAATCCGGAATCATCCAAATGTGCATGTCCGAGCTGGTGATGTGTGCATAAGGTAAGTTATATTGAGGCAGATACCTAGATACCTGCCCGCTCAAAGCACGAGATTAAGGTGAGGGTAACGTCAGGTCACCGTTTTTCATTTTCATCGTTGAGAGACATGATGATTTAGCGGAAATCCACTATTATTATTATTGCCTGAGTCATTCTGAGAAGAACATTTTATGCAATGAGTATGAAGTAGCGAGGTGTAATGGACTTCGTTACCGGTGCTGTTGGTCTGTTCTACCTTGGCTCCGTTCTGGGTTGTTGAGTTTGTTTTGCCTTGTTCATCGCGCGTCATCCGGTTGGCTTACGAAGACTGCTGAACCATGTCCCGCTTTCGATTATCACACTTCGGCATTGGCAGGAACATCGTGCACCCCACTCAGCCCCTCCCTCTCCCCATCTTAACCCTTTCACATAACTTTACATGTCGCTGGTCTCGTGCGTGTTTGGAGGCTAATGCTCCTGCTTATCCTGCCAGCAAATGTGAGTAATTATGATTTACATGATGGTGGAGAGGGGTAGAGCCGAGACGACTGCAGTGGGATTGAACTTTAACGTGCTGAGTGAGGCATTCTGCAGAGGCTGGTTAAGAGATAAGGGTTTCTGGCTGAGAAGTTGATATAAATAGGGAACATCCTGTCGAATGTTTCTCTCGAATGCAATAAAAGACCATAAAAGAGTGTTTTTGTTCTGTGAGTAACGTACACAGGTACTGATGGTTAGTGCCTTGCCGAGTGCTGAGTTCAGGGAGCAAGTTACCTTTAATACTGGCTAACGGCCCTGTTTGGAACCAAGATGACTCTCAGTGGCATACATGAACCCAAGTCGTGATTAAGGTCATTGGAAGGAAGCGGTAGATTTTCACGCAGCGGCATAGTAGAGCGTAGCCCGGATGCAGGCCGGTCCATAAGGAGGCATGTTTCACCTTGCTGCCACACACACACGCACACTGACCCCCAGTTCTCGGGCTCGGCGGGACCTCAGGTGATGTGTGATAAGAAGCAGGTGTGTTTGAGGGTGGGACAGCCTGCCAGGAGAGGAGGCAGGTAGCTTTTTCCTTCACAGCGTTTCCTGTGTTTCCATCAAGCATGTCTCTTGCCCCTAGGCCCTTAACCCCTGTCTAATCGTCTCTGTCCTTATCCCCCCCCACTTGCCAACCACACCCCCTAACTACACACATCTACCCCACTACCCCTCCACGCTAGCATCTTTCCCTTGATTCCGTTTCGTTAGTGAGGAGCGCAATTCGCCCTCCACTAGCCTGGTGCTGTTTACTACACCTGCAAACGCCCTGGCTTCTCCAACCTCTTGCCACCTATCATGTCATGGTGGCTGGGTCTCGTCTACAGCACTTCGGCGTGCACCAGCTGACAGGTTGACCTGTCACGTGTCTGTTTGGGCGACTGTCACAATTGTTTAACAAGGATGTCAAAAAACGAAGCCTCTTCAATTTGCTTGTGACAAAAAAAAAAAGGCCTAAATCATACTGGGCGTAGGACCAATGACGAAAATGACATGTACACGTTTTCTAATATTTATAAATATATATATAGAGAGAGAATGAGCTACTTGCGGTGACAAAAAATATTTGGTTCACTTTTTGAAACATTTGTTGCGAAATCCATCAGTCTCTCTCTCTCTCTTTGACAATTGTAGAATATATCGCTGCAGTTTTCTTTTTAATTCGCGCCTTCAAATTTTCATCGCTCTTACAAATTTCAGTGACATAGTAAAAAGCTATTATTTTTTATGTTTCTTCTTTTGTCAGTATCTTGTGCCTTCCAAACGAATAAATGTTTAATTATAATGGTTTGTTGCTGTTTCGTGCATGAGGGAAAAAGCAAAGTGGGAACAAGAGAGCTGTGTCGCTGACTGGGGAAGACAGGTACCCAGGTGTGGCAGGTGATAGCAGCACCTGTACCAGCGCCTCGCCTCGCCTGGGACTGGTATCATCTTGTTGATACAGGTCTGAAAACAGTCGCCGAGGAACCCACAGCGGAGCTTTGTCTCAATGACCCCCAGACTCTCCCCCAACCCTGTTTAGCTTTCCTCTCCTTTTTCTACCCCGATACTCAACTTCCGCCGTTTCTGGCCCTTCCTCAGGTAAAAAGATTTGGTCAGAAAGACAGGATTCTTTTACGAGAAGAACAGTAAAAGAATGGCAGGAAGAGGAAACTCCTAAACCTCTACCACCCACCCACTACCCCGCAGAAGGTTCCGAGATTAAAGTTTCGCAGAAAAAAATGTTTAAGACCGGAGACTACACAATCACATCAAAATACATGCTTCGTAATGCAAAAGGGCCAGACAGCAGTATACAGCGATGAGAGTTGAGATGATTGTCAGGCACCTGGCAGCAGCGTGAGCACAAACCTGAGGTTTACACGTTGTTCAACCCGTTCACAGCACCGGCCGGACGTTTGTCCGCCAGCTCCAAGCAGCTGGAAATATTGTTTATAAATATGTGTGCAAACCAGGATGAAAGAGCCGCTTGGATGGTAAGGATATATAGCTCTGAGATTTGTTTTTTAAAGATTCTGTAAAAAATGAATTTAAATTGCGGGGCCATCGAGAGGGTGCAGTTAAGAAATAATTCTACACCTTGTTTTCTTCTGAAAACAAAACGTGCACGTGATTACTAGTATTCTGTTGTGAAAGCTTAAAGCTAAGTTATTTATTTTATAGCAATAAGCTGTACCTAGTTTCCAGACCTCTGTAATCTTGCCCTTCTCCTTCCAACCTTTTTCCCCTCGGGATTTTTCTTTTCGTTCATACCATTTTTTTCGCGCCCTCGATTCTCTCTCTCTTTCTTGAAAGAAACAAAATACTTTCGACGACAGAGGCGTACAATCTATTTATTTTTAATTGTTTTGTTTAGCGTTTAATGAGAAGATATACTGTGGGATCTGACGGGTCACGTTTGGAGACTCAAACAGCAGCAGAGAGAGAGAGAGAGCATCGTCTCATTCGAGGCAGTGTCTGGTCTGAAAGCGACCAGAGGGTGACGAATGTTGCCAGGGAAAGAAGATTGGAGGATAAGAGAGGATCTGTATCAAGAAATCTGAGTGTAATCCAATAATTCATGTAAATTGGCATGGGTCGGGAAATTGAGTTGGAATTGAAGCCTCCTCCATCTTCCCTTCTGCGCTTTGCTGTTTGATTCTTTGTGAGGACGGCTTCCCTCCATGACAGGCTTGCTCTGAAAGACGCGCTCCGCAGAACTCCGGTGAAGAGCAGGCAAAGGAGAAGCTTGACAGCGACGACGTAATGCCACGTGCAGTACAGTTTTATGTTTGGTTTCAAAGCAAGGAGGAGGGAAGGGAGGAAGCTTTCATGTGAAGACTCTTCTGTCTCTCCCTCCCGCTGCATGTATTTGACGAAGTTATTGCCCGAAGTTTCGTCCGCGGACACGGATTAAGAATTAGCAGGGCAAGCTGGCCTGATTTAGATCGTAACTTTGTTTTTCCTTTATGGGAGCGGGGGCAGGATGTGTTACACTGGAAAAACAAGGCGCGTGCAGTGGAGGAGGTCCAAATATTTAAGGATGTGTCAGCTGAGTTACCTAATACATCGTTAACTTATATAGCGCCGCAGCTCGGCCTGTAGGACAAGCTCAAGGCGTTATACAAACAACAACAACAACACACACACGGACGCACGCACGCACGCACACACGCACACAAGCAAGATAGCATGTAGACGTGTTGTCTCTAGAACGCCATGTGGAATGATGAACGATATGTAGCCAGCAGATGCTCAATTAATTTGAAAAACTGTAATCCAGACTGCAGATGCTCCTCTCCACACCGCAGTTCCAGTTTTAAACAAATCAAATAGGTACAAGTTTTTTGTTGTTTATTTCTTTCTGCTCATAGGATGCATAGGCTAGCATATCTAATACATTTGCTTCTCAGCCGAGATTTAGTCGAGTAAGCGACACACACACACACACAGAGGACGGACGGGAGGGAGGGAAAGCGAATGATGGACAAAGAGAGCGTTCCCTACAATGGCATGATGAGAAATGACGGCAAAAAAAAAAACTGATGAGATCTTTATGTCCAGCATTGAAATCGACCCGGGGTATGTACCAGATATTGCCTGTAAATATTGCAGGGCCCATCGATTACCACTGTGGATATACGATTTCAAGCAAACACTTCGATACGGTTGAAATGGACGAGTACGTGTGGGTGGGTTTTGGCCACATTGGGTTTGGATGACTCTTCATTTATAAGTATCACTGAGGAGGTCATTTGAATCGCCTTTGCTCGTCGGTGCAATAGCTTAGTGAAGATGGATGGTAATCGTACTGGCAACCCACTGCATCAGGCGGATTCACCGGCGAATTCACTGGGGACTGCAGAACACACACACACACACACACACACACACACACACACACACACACACACACACATTGGAGTGATCAGAAGCAGACTGGTATCCTTGGTAATGTCATAACATCCACCCACTGAACCCCATCTGGTGTAATCAGTGCTTAGTCTCTTGCTGAAATCGAACAGGCTGTGACAGCGCTATCACCACCAAACTGTCACAACCATTTAAAATATTCTGACACTAAACACAGGTCCAGGGGAGAACACTTGAACGGCAGCCTTAGAATATATCAAAAAATGTTCTAAACATTTGAGAATCAGGTATCTGCTGGACATAACGAATTTTTGTTAAGCCTTGGCAAGCGTCTTCATGGCAGATCAAGAGGATGCTGGTACAGTCATTATCAATTACAGCCTTCGCTTTTAATTTTGTGACGGTACATTGAGTATCTTCTCGTGCATGAACTGAAGTGAAATGGAATAGTGGATTAGCACCTTACATCTTATTTTTCTTGCCATCCTCCTTGATTATAATTTAATGACGCATGCGGTCAGACACAGCCTTTTTTTGAGGAGCCTTGCCTGCAAGGATTCCGCAGCAGCAGCGAGACGTTATGCCCAAGATGATAAACTCGACAATTTTTTGCTTTGGCATTCGATATGTCAGTCTGTCAGCCCACCCCCACTCCCACATACACGTGGAAATGTGGAGAAATGCTGATCCAGGTGACTGCCTGTTTCTTATCTGTAAACAATGCTCCATCATCACGAGCGCTTTTCGCCTGGAAACTAGCGCTTGGTGGAGACCCAGTGGTATCAAAACACAGGCTTAAAATATGGTCTGCGGAGCCAGAATGGCCATTTTCCGTTAGCCTTATCTCAAGCCTCGTGTCCAGCGATCATCGCCGCACAGTAGAACTGAGCCTCGGCTGAAGGTCTGTTTTGCATGCGTTTGTCCAGGCTTGCGCGTGGCCTTGCGGGCCGTGTGCAAAAGCAGGACGACAGGGCTTGGTCGAACGGTGAGACTTTACGAGGAACCGGGCAGCGTGCAAGGGGAGGAAGGGGGTGTGGACTGTGTGTTCCGTGTCCGACAGGAGCTGCCCGCGAGATGGCAAAGTATTGACCAAGAACGAAGGAGAAGACGATGCCAGCGTTAAGGAAAGAGAAGCAGAAAAAGATCAATATTATTCATGATTTCTGAGTGGCATCCTGGAGCGAATAAATCGGAGATCGGAACAAGGTGGGACTAGCTTATTGGGAAATGGGTCACGCAGAAGAGAAGATTGTGCGTACTTATGTAGTAGCCATCACCTAAAATGCAACCAGATAAATTTAACGCTAGACGGATTATAGATGCAAAGTAGAAGTGGTTGGTGTGGCATAGTTAACATGAAATCATGTTTGAGACGAGATAAAAGGCAGTGAAATCTACTAATAAAACTTTACAGACATCTAAAGTAAATCGAAGGCGCTTGTCTCGCTTCTAAGTTAACTACCAAATGCGTACGGTTACGCATGAAAGCACACACACACACACACACACACACACACACACACACACACACACAAACTCTCTCATACACACAGACGCACGTGCGCGTGCACTGCCACACACTTTCTACTTCCGTGTTGCTAGTGTTTAGATTTAATATAGCACTACCACAGGCGTTCTGAGAAACCGGAAACAGAAAAACGTGCGAATAAAGATAACTAGAATTATCAGAACTTCGCCGTGACAACTTACCTGAGCTAATCGTGGACATGATGCCTGGTTTCAACATGCAATCATGCCAAATTCTCAGGTGTTCAGCCTTGTGGGGCTCAATAATTTACATTTGCGCATCGTTTACGTAAATTGTGAGGTTTCCTCATGTTAAAAAAACAAGTTTTTACCACGAGAAAGAGATTAGGGGAAGGAGACGAGAAAGTGTCTTTAAATCCTTTAAATCTCATTTACCGTTTAATTTCTATTTATTTACTTTTTTTTGCACCTGAGTTGCAGTTAGGTATAGATTTAATAGATAAGGGGGTATAATTAACGACGCGGTCTTTCGGGCTACATCTTCTCATATCATTAACAATATACTGTAGCACCTGCCTCAAACATCGACCTAAGCTGTAATTACCAGACTGACGGTGTGGATCCAGCAGACTAGAATAGTCAAGGACATAAACTCTGAACATGAAACACGAACCTTGCATCATGATATTTGTTCAAATGCAGACAGTTTGCTACAAGCCCTAGTTATAGATATGTTGTTACTTTTTGTTATTCATTAATTCTAATTATTGCATCGTTGAGAAACTTAAAGATGCAAGGTATTGCTCATTTGGATATAACCGCGAGGCTGATGGAGTTAGAAGTGACGAAACTATATGAAGGAGAGCTGGAGATTGCATATGGAGGTAGTAGCACCACATGATATTATCGCACCATGGTCTGACAGCAATTTTTGGTACAAACAAAAGTGCACGAAGATTTCATGACAATATGCGAGCTGTTTTTTTTCCCCCGAACTTTAAACTCGTTCTTTCTTTATGACTCCATGGGAGAAGTGTTGCGTAAAATTAATCTGCAAGCGGGAAGTTAATTAAATGCTGTTAAATCCGGTTACGGCTCTTACCAGAACAGAGCATGCATTATTAGGAAAAAGCCTCGTGACTTTAAACAAATTATATATGACCTTTTCAGACGTCCTTCAGTCTTTAACTTGCAGAGAACCACATGAGGTTTGTTTGCTTAATAAAAACACCCTAATGCCCCCGTTTCTTTTTACAGTTTTTTTAATTTTGTTATTTTGTTTGTTTGTTTTTGTTTTTTGTTTGTTTGTTTTTTTTTTGGTGCGGGAGTGTGCCTGCTGGACAGGTATTATTTTAAATTTTTTGTCGGACCGGACATTATTGTGAGACCCATCTGTCTGGTAACAGCCGCTCTTGATATCATCGACATCACTAAGTGCTTGTCGTATCCTGAAAGCGTGGGTAATGTTTCCTGTGACAAACTAAGTAAGAGGTGTTTCTAACGAAATCCACAGGTCAAGAACAGATAGTTGTTTGTTACATACGCCATAATAAGCGGTCGTTGATAGACAATCTTACTATCTGGCACGTTTCCAAGAAAGCGGTATAGAAATGACTGTATGCACTCTCAGGTTACTTAAATTGCATCCACAGACATGAGCATTACACTGTCTCGTCTGCGGTCCCCCCCCCTCTCTCTCTCTTTCACACACACACACACATTAATAAATTTTTTTTCTCGCTCCCTCCCCCCCCCCCTTCACAACCAACGAACCGATTGACCAAAGAAGCAAAAGGCAGCCTGAACGTCCATGCCGTTATTCTTGTACCCACAGATTCTGCACCCGTGTGAGTAGCGGGTAAGGCCAGGATAACTAAATCAAACCTCGAGATTCTTGTGTCCATGGCCCACGCAAGTTTATCCTCATAAATAAACATATAATGACCGAGTTCAAAAAAGAAGAGCTACGATGCAAGTCCACGAGAGCGCGGGGCTAATCTGCCGGCAATGAAAAGCGCGTTTTGCATGCTGATGTTTGTCGCTGCGGCGCCATTTCCACCAATTTTTGTGGTTTCACATTGTCTTCTTCGGCGAGCCTGGCCCCCACCTGTTTACACCCAGATAGCTCGCACCGAGGAAACATTCTTATCAGCTTTGTGGCTATTTCTTGCAAGATCAACTCTAAGACAAGCATTTTCACTTCGCCTCATTTTTCACCTTGGGCTAGGAAACAGCCACCTACCTATTGTTTTTGCTCCAAAGTCTAGATTTTGTTGGTGATATAGTTTGTGTCGAGCCCTTAGGCAGTATATTATTCTTGCACCGTAAAACCTTATAACAGTTTCTTTTTAAACGCAAAATATGAAGTAAATTAAAACGTAACTAAATGACAGAACATATACCCAGCTGGAAAAAAGGAAGGAAGGGGATGAGAATGAAAGAGAAAAGAAATTGAAACTCAAACGAGAGATACCGTTGACAGAGTACAGGCAGTGTTTTGCCTATCGTTTTGCCTTCATCATGTTAGAGGAACCTAACTGCCACCTCCTTTCGTCTCAAAACAGACATAGCCGACATGTGAATAGCTTACAAATCAGAAGAGACTTTTATAATTCTCCCTCAAGTTTATAGTTTGGGAAAGTCCCATGACCTGGTGGTTCACCTTGTGATTAGTCAAGTAGAAGGTCATTGGTTCGATACCTGCTCGAGCCTGTATCTGAACCCCCCCCCCTGTCGAAATGGGTAGGAATGGGTACTAGATTTATTAGAGAAAGCTTCGGAAGGGCTTCTCTCTTTCTCTCCCTTAACTGTAACCAGTCTTTGGGTGGGCACGATGAAATGTACCAATATGGATGTAGGTGCCACAGCCGGACCTATTTTGTCTATGGAAGGACTTCTCTTGCCTTTAACTCGAGAATCCACTCTCAGTTCTCACACTCTCTCTCTCTCCACACACACACACACACACAATGGGAAAAGGGAATAGCCTGCAATTTTTTAAAATCTTATACAGAGAATAAATTTTACACGAATTTTCTATCAAAAGTATATTTTGATGTCGTATATATGTAATATACAGCTGCAAACACGAGCGCACGTTCTCTTGATGTTCAACCATAGGTAGAGCTGGCAAACACACGGGTCACATGACTGCAGCGTTATCTCCCTTCCAGATGGCCAGATTGGCACCAAATGTGTTGAAGCTCAGTCGTCGTCATAACAATGACAGCCCTTGTTCCTCGCCCTTGAGCGCCGAGACCCACTAGGGGTCGCTGCTTGCCTGCACTTTATGGAAACTGCAGGAAGGTGCCGGGAGGTGCAGCAGAGCTCACGTGCTTGCAGTGTCGCTAGATTTTCCGTTTCGTTTTGCGTTGAACAGTTTCGGGTTTATCTGCAAGTGGCCTGAGTCTTCTCGCACAGAATCATGCAGTAATACAAATAGCTTTGTGCCCTAACAGTAAGCTTACCTCCGGCCTCCTTGTTCTAGCTTTAGATGGCTCCCCCGAGGTTATAACCGGACACGCAAGTTTAGAGAGGTCCTTGCCGATCTCTTTGTCCCTTTGTTGCCTCCTGTTTGTAGTTACCAACTGTGGAGATACGAAACAACCCCAAGGACATAACGATAGTTTTCATATCAGAATTCTTATTGACTGATGGGATGACTGGTGCTGAAGATCGTTGGGTTGACGTGGGTCGAAGAAAAGAGAAAAAAAACCTGTGACAGAGACAGTTGGAGATATGTATTACAGGACTTGTGCTCTATCTGATGGGAGCAAAGAAGAATGACGATTGATGAATGGACGGACAGTACGGTGATAAGATACAGGCGCATATACATGATACACTGCCATGCTTCTGTGGCATCCCACAAACACCAGCATCGCTACAACTGCTGGCATTATGTAATCGCTGTGCGCTTGCTGCAGTGACAAAGGGAACTCATTTCTGTACCATAGATCCATATTAGTCATTAGATAGTTACTGCTGCTCTTAGGGACATTTATTCATATAATTTATTAAATTAGTTTAGTTTGATCTTTTATTCATGCAATTAATTTTTGTTTAATCTTCGGTGTATTCCAAACGGCTATATAATAGTGACCTAAAGGAAACAAAGTGTAAGTGAGCTCTACGACATGCTAGAGTACGTATTTTTCAAATATCCTTTGGTGGTTAATAAACACTGTCTTTGTCGGCCTGCTTGTCCGCTTCTCTTCCTCCTTCTCTCTCTCACTTTCTCGCTGGTACAAACTGTTAAAAAAAAATTAAGTATATCCCTTGCAATCGTCAGACTAACTCGCGTTGCTGGACGATGCCCGCCCTAGCCCAACTTTTTTCCCCTCAAATGACTGGGTTAATTTCGTTACAAAGATACCAATTCCCCAAATCTGAGCGTTATCATTATATTGTACTTCGAAGAAGGTCGAGACGCAGCAGCTATATAAAGTTGAATTCACACTTGTGTGGCTAAATAGCGTCTTTTCACAAAATAGCCAGTGGGCTGTCTGGCGATTGTCTGAGAGAGCACTGTTTGCCGTCTAATCGTGGACCCCTCCGTTCCTGTTTCATAAAGGGAGAGAAGAGACAGCCTTTTGGGGATAGGCCGAAAGGCGCTATTGGGGCATTTGTTATCTTTGCCTCACTTGCGGCAGGGACACATCGACGATGGCAGCAGTCTGGGTCACCATGGGAACAGTTCTTCCTTCTCCAGCCTCGGTCATTCTGTTCGCCAGCCATGTATTGATGCGGCAGTTTCTTAGGTTTGATTACTCTCCCTGTTTCAATTATTTTTCCTCCGTCGGGATCGAGTGGGCCCTGCAGGAGAGAGTGGGTGTTTGTGTCGACGACATCCAATGTTTCTCGCGAAAGCAGCAGCAATCCACCGTTTTGCTTCAGTCAGGATAATCAAAACTACCCTTTCAAAACTTCGACTCTGCAGTAATTGAACTGCTGACACGGACTATCTTTTAAAAGGGCAAGCGATTCTAAACGACTTTGGTGTAGGTGTGTGTTTATGCAACAGTTGTATCTGTTTTTGGCATGCTACGAAATCTCATCGTGTGGTGGATAAAAATTTGTTAAATAACTCGATTCAGCTTCCAGAGTAAAACATAGAACAAAAGCAAAGAGTGTTCAGCCCAGAATGTTTCTTGTCTGAATAATCTTCCCATCAGTACACCTGACATAATGTACCCATCATGATTTGCTAGGCAAGAAGGCGAAGCTGGTCGAATTTCTGGCAATTGGCGCTGGACCCAGCACCACTGGTCTGACTTACATGCACAGGTGATAACAGGTTCTCAAAACGAGCTCATATACTGAAAGGCACGATCGTGTGCATGGACACCATCTTTAGGAATAAATGCTGTAGATTGTATACGTACACACAACATAACCGTGAGGTGCGTTTGATACAGTAGACAGAATATACCTGACAGGTAGACTGTATTCTTCAACGTGTGGGGCTCTTTTTTTTAAATGCAGCAGTTTCGATGAGTAAAATCTCTTCTGATGTTGACCATTTTACTGGCAGGGATCAAAGCAAGCGCACATTTCTTTTGTGGTAAAGGAAGGATTTTGACACAGTGCTCTTTAATAACAGAGGCCAGCTTGTAGGTAGAGAGGGCCGTTGACAGTTCGGGCAGTCTGCAGAAGCGAATGAAGACTACATGGTGTTGGCACTGCAGAGGAACGATAGTGCAAGAGTGAAGATGAACTGTAAGGCTCGTGGCGTATAACTCAATCGCAGGCGCTCCTTCATATAGATTACACTTAGCACGTCACGGCAGGTGGGGTCACAGGTAAAATAAATTGTATGATATGAATCACCTTTGGGGCTGGAAAGTTTTTTATGGTGTAAACTACCCCCCCCTCTCTCTCTCTCTCTCTGTCTCCTTTCCTCCCACATCCTCTATCCTCGTCAGTTTGTCTGTTTCTCTATTTTTTCTCTCTTTCTGGCGCGTGCGAGCGCGCGCGCGAGCACACACACACACACAATGTTCTCTTCCTGATATCCTTCAATCTTCCTTGCTTTCAATAAGAAGAAAAAGATCACATACACGCATCAGTTAGAAAACTTTCTCCACATTTCCCCTATAAAAGGAAATACTGTGAGTAATACTATGATTGATATGCAGTGGCGTAGGAAGATGCTGGGAAGGCAAGAATGTGAACGTTATTCATTGTCAGCATGGAGCTTGCCCCCCCCCCCCAAAGCCGAGCATATTCTTACGCCACTGATATGTTGTTGATGTTACTACTATTCAGGCATGCAGACTTTCGTGTCACATGAGTGTACATACTGTTGGGTTCTTTTTTCACTTTCGATTTGATACTTTGCATGTTGCAAAAGATAGGAATAATGTAAAACACAGATAAAAGGGGGTAAATCAAAAAGTGTCTGTACTTCTCTGGCCTTTTTGCCTGAGTCACCGTTTTCTTGCGCACCTGCCTGAAATGTGCTTGTTTCACCTGTAACAAAGAAACGCATTCACCGTGACCGAAAAAAAAAAGAGCTAGCATATCTCTGAAGGATGTTGTCTTAAACTTTTGACACCTATAAGAACTGAAACTGGGCCGCGCCATCTCAGAAAGGTCAGTGTGAGTGAGGTAGGTGTGTATGTGGGGGTGGGGGTGGGTAGAGAATCAGAGCCTGTGCAAGGTGCTGATAGTAGTGACAAGCGTATCAGACAAGCAATTAATTTCTCTTGCTAATTAGCACGTCCTGCTTATTAACCGTTTCGATCGACACCTTGCTGGTAAAGGTATGTTCACTAAGGTTGTAAATTCTTGTTTATGTCAACGAGACCCGTTCAGGTTACTTGCGTGTACTTTAGTGACCTAGTGTGTGCGATGTAGAGAGAGAGAGCAAGTGTGTATGTGTGCGTGCGTGCATACATGCATTCATGCTGAGTGCACACGTACTATGGTAGGATCAAAGACATAACCTAATGAAAGGAAGTCTTTGAATTTTAACTTGGCCTCACGGAGGCGTCCTGCCAGCACTAAATCCATCTAACTGCTCCAACCTGGATTGCTGACAGCAGACCGCCTGAAGGAAAACTGTGTAGTGAAATAAAGAAGCCAGACCAGCGCCGCTTGGTTACTCTCCACCAGCCGACAATCCGTAGGCTTATTAAGTTGAACAATGATGCCGTCTAAACATTGATGACTTGACGTTCGTCCTTCAGTACAGCGTACCGCTGCTTACCTTCGTTGCAGAATGATGTGGAAATCTGTCATCGGCACTGCACGTGCTACAGCTCGTGGTCGAGATGACGACCGGCGGGCTTTCGTCGACCGATCTCCAGGTGTGTACGTTGTTGATGCAGCCAATCCTTTGTGTACCGTCGTATTATTTGAATGGAAACCTTTGACTTCTGGTGGAACTAACTGTAGCTTAGTGAATCTTTCTGTCAATAACCCCTTGTGTGTTGTGGAGTGAGGACACTAACCATATAACATCCTAATTTCGGAATTTGACGCTGTTGCTATATTTACTTGGTCATGGGTTACCCCCCATATGTAAAAGAATAAAAAGCAAAGATGTCAGTTGCTCATCTCATATGCTTTCAAGCAGACTTAAACATATTCTGTTAAAAAAGAAGACATATGTTTGATTTATTTTTCGTGAACACTTTAGTAGCTAATCTGTGGTCATTCATTAGGTAATGTTTGAGCAAAATGGATTTTGTACATTTGTAACAGTACATTCATAGAATGAGACTAGATACGTTTAATTGTATTTATCGAGTAAATTATCATTAGATAATTAATTGCATATTATTGTTGTGTTTGAAGTGCACGGTTTGGATGCAGTGTAGAAACAGAAAGTACATCTAGAATTGTCAAATTTATGTGCTTTTGTTTTTGCTTGTTTTGAACTGTCATGAATATTTAATCGCAGATGCTATAACACCATTTGTCTGTCTTCGAGAGATTCACGAAAGACATCAGTCATAATAAAGTGATTTTAAGATCACCTGATGTGTACCATTTGTTACAAAAAATACATAATAACCTTCTGAAGCGTTTGTTTATTTGCGCTAAATTTATCGCGTCTTTTCAAATGATGAAATTTCTGTGTAGGGAACCCACAGCCTCTTTAAGAAATTTGTGCTCAAAGAAGTTAAAATAAAGGCTGACTTAAGTTCAGTTTGTTGGGTAGTGAACAGGTCAGGAAGCCACTCCTCACAGGCCCAGAGCTGGCACAGAAGATATCTTGGTCGCGGTGTGAGTTCATGATGAGGATGAGGCAGCAGCACCACAAGACAGCCCAGGCCCAGCCGGCAGGAGACGAGAGCCGAGTTCACGGGGTTATCACTCCCCGGGAAGGTAGAAAAGCACAGGTAGACACTTCATACCTTGATTAGGTGACTCAGTGGGGAAAACGGAGAAACGATAGGAATCTCAGAACCTGCCCTCTCGGTCATGTTTTACCGTGTTCGCGTGTGATAAAATTCTTCGCAAATTTTTTATGTTTAGAGAAAGGTGGAAAAGAAGGATGCCTTGTAAACAGGCATCCTTGTAGGATAGGAGTCCAGAACAAGCATTTGTTTGTTTTGGTAGCCGATGATAATCTTATTGCGTTTTCGTGGTTGACGGCGTTGATGGGCGAGAAATAGACGTCAGTGGGGCTTTCTCCCCCTTCCTCTTCACCCTTGTGATGCTTTCAAGGAAACCTCTTTCCACAGGTTGCTGCTGTGTATCACCAGTACCTGCTATTGCGCGTTCAACGCTAGTGAGAAAAAAAAAACCGAGAGTGGTTGTAGCAATATGAGTCAGCTAGAAGGAACGGAACTAGTTAGAAAGTGAGCATCGAGAGCGGTAGTACACTAAGGTGCGTACACACATGCGCAAAGATGACCTCACTGCTGTGGTCTACAGAGGGCGGTGCACGATAGTGCATTGTCATTACTCGTCCTTTGCCCTCTTTCCCCGCCCTACCCCCATCCGGCATTCACCTCCACATTGGCCACCTGGATCGGTGTTGACGCTTGTGCGAAAGGTCAACCGCCGCTCGTTTCGGTCCAAAGTGTAAACTGGGTTTTGGCAGATACTAATGCAACCGATTTTACTTCCTCAGTCGAACAGCTTTCACTGCATGTGTGTATGTATCTGCCCTTATCTTTGACAACGGATATGCCTACTTCATTTGCATTGGCTGGTAACGGTCCGTGTAAGCTTTTGCTGAGTTTTGAAAACGTGAAACAAGTGGCGATTGAAGTGTTGGTAAGAGCGTCTCTAGTATCGGCAGTGGGACTCGATCCCATCGAGTCACATGCTGATCACCAAGTCCTTCGCCCAGCGCGCGCCACTTCCGGATTTCAGCTGTCGGCCACGTGACTGTCCATACCTTTGCAACGAGCATGCTCCACCGTTATTAACCTGTTTTAAACAGATTATATGATAGATAGTATCTCCTCTGGGTTACTTTCTAACGTTGAATCATTGATTGAAAAGAAAATAATAATAATAATATAATTCTCGGAAAATTTGCTTAGCCTAGATGGGTGGTAGGTGGGGCAGAAGATATTGTCTGTGTCAAGATCGCCAGGTCAGGGACACGACCTTTTAAGGCTAGACTAGAGCTTTAAGAGCGAGAAGAATACCTGTTCTCGGTGCTAGCGGTGATGGGTTAACAGCGCACGGTGTTGTGGCCATGTCGCTGGGTTAACAGCAAACGGTGTTGCAGACTTGTCGCTGCTGATGGCATGCACAGGGGGGGGGGGCAAAGTGAAAGCCGAGTCAGGCAGGAAGTGACGGTCCTTGTAGGGGCGGGGATGATAAAGGGACACCACTCTCATGTTGGGTCGTTGTAATTAGGCACCTTTAGCTTATCTGTAGTACACAGAAGGCTAGAAACCTGAGGGCGGAGCAGGAAGACCGGAAGCCAGGGGGCAAACGGCGGGGAAGGAGGTGCATAGTGTAGTTTGAAGGTGGAAAGATAGCAGTACAAGTGGGTGTAGTGGGGTCATGGTGGTGGTGGAGTATTCTGCACTTGAAGGGTGCGCAGCTAAAACTTTTGGTGCGCTTGTTCGACGGCTGGGCAATTCCTAACCGGTAGAGACAAAGGCAGCTTGTGTAATTTTCACAACACAATCACGAAGTTGATTCCTCGATGTAAAGCGAGATAGCTTGTGTCAGTTTCAGGAATGAACAAAAGGCTCTTTAGCTTGTCCACGTGTGAGGTTGTCCACATGTTGACACTTGTTTAAAGATGTACGCGGTCAAGGATAGTTTGATACATGGATTTGATACATGCTTGTAAAGATATCAGATTTATGCGTTATTATTGATGGATGCATGAACAGTAGAAATTAAGAGACAGCAGTCAACACGTGTTAACGACGTTTAAATAATCTAATGGACAATATCTCATAAACTGTTTTTACCCCCGCTGTAATACTACGAAGGACATTGTATGAAAACCATCCACGTCTTTCTTCAGACACTTAAAGAACACATTGTCACCTTCCATTTGCTCTTTTCAGCCGTGACGGTTTGGGGAGAACATACTTTCTCCAGAAAACCCATAAAAACGGTCTTGGTGATACAGATCTGATCATACAAGAGTTTCACTTCGAAGAACATTTTGGTATTGTAAAGCAATAGGCAGTCATCGGTGAAAGAGAGGGAAGCGGGTTAAAATTCTTCTACAGTAAACTGTCGCTTGCGAGAGGGAGAAGGGTGCCCGTTGATAATTACCTCTATGCAAAAGTTTGCCTCTAGATTGGGAATATGGTTTGACATGGAATGGGGGGGGGGGACGCCATGCTCAAATGTCATAGTGTGACATTTCGCTCCTTGACATTTGGTCGCAGGTAGAGAGGTGCTGGGATATGCAGGGCGAGGTTTCGCTCAATGTTGCCTCAAAGGATTGTTTTTCCGCGCCTGAGCACTTAGATCAGATTAACCTGTCGCGGCACGGTATGATAAACCATGCTGCTATTTTCAATTTGCTTCAATTGCCGACTTTGTGGCGTGCCTTGATAATTGACTGACTCATGAAGGTATACAGACGCCCATGCTCTCATTCTGTTGAATTTTCATAGGAGGTGGTGGGCTTGGGAAGGAACTTCTCTACAAGCTCGCTGCTTAGAAAAAGGTGTTTTTTATGAATCAGGATAAGGTTCTTTCTGGCTGTTTGTCATCTGCAGAGTATGTGCTTATCTGCTTCTCCTTCTGCTTCTGGTGACAATTTTTACTTCTGATGTTTTTCATTATTTGACAGTTTTGATCTTCAGTGATAGTGGCTGCTATAGTGACGATTGTGCATTAATACTTTTGTATCAAAGTCAACACCAAGAGAGTTTGTAGTGGTAACTTCTCGTGGACATCGTGCGCGCGCGCGCGTGTGTGTGTGTGTGTGTGTGCATGTAAAGAGTGATCGTGCTCACATGCCTTTGTGTGACGTCCCTCTGTTCTAGCGCTTGGGAATTCATGATTTTTTTTAAACTTGACATCTCTAAGAATTTTTCGAATATGCGATGTGTGTGTTCTAGCCTTTTTTTAATCATCAGGATGCGTTCTCTGAGGCTGTTTGTGCGAGCGCATGTGTTGCAGTTCGTTCTTCTGTTTGTACGTGCACGCGCCCTGTGTGATGGTGGTGTCTGTTAGTGAATGAGAGAGGTAGAGAAAAAGAGAGGGGAAGGGAGAGAACTTCACAATATACAGAGTTGTAAGGATCTGCGAAAGCGACGACACGTTGTAAATGGCGTTGGGAAAGAAAATATATTGTTTATGTATCTTCGCGTCGTATTAACGCACACGCCGAGATTGGGGCGAGACGCAGAGTGGATGGAGCAGCCAAACCCTCGATCACTTGCCTCATCAATAATTACACAGCCGAGTCAAGGGACGCGCGACGGAGACTGCGCCAATTACGCTTAGAGCCAGCCAAGGATTGACTAGTCAAACCTTCATGAAATAGCCAACCACAACCTCTCACGCCTTTTTTATTTTTCCTATATTTGAGGAGGTGATGAACAGGAGGTCTCTGGTCATTCTGTTCGTTTTTAGTACACAAATAAGCAAACTTGTTGATATCCGTGTAGGTGTGTACGTGCACGACGGGTTTTTTTTTAATGTTCTCAATCTATTTTTTTTTAAACAAAAGGATCTTATTTGGGATCTTCCAGTGTAGCTGAACTATAAACCTCCCCAAACTCGACCACCAGTTCTTTCCCTTTGTTATGCAGATCATCAAGGTCAAAGGCGAAAGGTCGTTGTTCAGACTCGAAAGAAAGGCTTAATCCGTTGTGAACTAGGAAGTGGAGAAGAGAGCTAGGCGTGGCGGTGGACTTTATCGCAACGCGCCAGAAACACTGACTGGGGTCCTGATTAAACTCCCTGGAGCGAAGCAAGGATAGAGGCATTATGTCAGGAGCTGAGACGTTTTTCATTGTCAGCTCTTTGTATTAGCTGTGGACGATCTTCGGTCGCCGTTTTATATTTTATTTTAGAATTTTTCGTGGAGAATAGTTGTAGGGAAATGGTGGGAAGGACAACAGCATTGTCTTTTTTGGGGAGGGAAAAATAATTTTGATACCTGGGTACTTCAGTGTTTCAGAATTGTATATTGTGCCGTAGAACGTTCTAGACCGTTGCCCACGACTCTGTTCGCAAGAAGGCATGCTTACTGAGCGAGGGTTTGCACGATTAAAGGAAATTCCCTTGCGATTGAATCAGCACTGAGAGGGATGCGAAGGGGTAAAGGACGGCTGCTGAAAGATGGATGACACCGTTGCCATCTTAATCTCCCTCCCCACACTTTTTTTTATTTGATGTTCTCTTTTATTGCTGTTCGCCTTCGCTTTCTGGCGTCACATAAAACTGTGACAAAGACGCTGACCTTTTGTTCTCCCTCCACCATGAATTTTATCATCTCGATTCACCTAATTTTTCTTCCATATCTCAAAAACGTGGGACCCACTTCTCACAACAAAACCCTGCCTAACTCCTCATTTCCACTCGCTTTTCCGATCGCCACGGCAGGGAAAGGGGGTTGTTGGAGGTGGGTATGGAGAGAGGTGGAAGAAAGACGCTTTACAGTTCTTTTAGTCGCGACAGTTTTGTCGATGGCCGCCCCCCTCCTGTCCCGACTCTCTCTTTTTTTTATTCCGGGGCGTCCTGCCTCCTGTCAGATTCATGCCGGCTGTCCCTTTTAAAAAAAAAAAACCCCGACACCTCATTCCCAGCTCGCGTCTTTTGTCGCCCAAACGGAGGAAGCAGGTAGTTGAGATCATCTGATTACATTATACTCTCAGTGTGCACTTGCAAGCAAAAGACGTGGAGGGAAGAGAGGACCCAAAAAGCGAGAGGCTAAAGCTTCCGTCTCTAGAACGTGAGGGTCGTGTGCCTCGTCACTGGAGGTTTTTGTCTTCTTTCTGGCCCCGTCGTCGGTCGGCGAGCGTCTGCGAGCCACTGAGATCATTTCTGACGATGACATAGATGGATCTCACCCTTGGGCGGGAAGAAACAATTGGCCGCCTTCAGTGTTGCGATGGACGTGAAAGCGGGAGAGTGCGAGGCTCTGCCCGCGAAGATGATGAAAGAAGAACAAAGGAAAAGCGCCAAGCGGCAGGCACAATGGAAGGAAGCTGGAGGTGAAACAGTGAAAAGAAGAATGACACTCAGGGTGGAGACAGAGGACCCGACCCGACTGCCGGCCAGGGAAGCATGGGGGTCGGGGCTGGGGTGGGGTGAGGAGTCGGGAAGAGATTCTACACACTCAAGACAACAGTTTGAACTGTTTTTGCAGAAGGCGTCAAGGCAAGTGTGCGTGGATGCAGGCAAGCGCGTCCGCTGGCACACACACGTAAACACGCACGCACGCACACACACACACACACACAGACAGAGCAACTCAAATCCATGTCTTGAAAAATTCGCAAATCCCAACATTTAGCCAACAAAAAAGAATTTCGCCTTCTTCTTTCAGCAAAATAAGTACAAAATAAAAAAAAGAGATTATAGAAACAACAGGAATAGTGAATTTCTAGGACATGCTTATTGATCATTTAGACTTTGATTAATTTTTTTCTAAGACTAATGTTTTACGTTGAGCTGACTCATTTAGATTGCGAATAACAGTTCCTTGCAGATTCAATAGTAACTGATCGCACGGCTTTTCATTTTGTGCGCACAGGAAAACATAGTCTTTCAGGTATTTCAGAAGGTACACCGTGAACCAAAAGTACTTTATTCCTGAACACCTTTCTGTTACAAAAACGGAATGTCAGTATACATGCCTGAAGGTGTTTTATAAAGTATTGAAATATTTCCAACTAAAACCGCATAGCGATCTAAATTGTAAGAGATGTGTGTGTGTGTGTGTGTGTGTGAATGTAGTCAAATCAGTACGATGTATGTCATGTTATTACTTCCTTCAACATTCTAGAACACATTCAGGGGCGTAAAAGATAAAAGTGTGCCATTTCGGTAGCGGAAAAGTGTTCAGAAATATAACACTTTGGTTTAGAGTGTACTGTGTGTCTGTTGTGACTTCATTTCAACGTCAAAAAACAGCAGCTGACCTCAGGGTGGGTTTGGGCGGACTCGGCTTAAGGTATTCAGCGATAACCATTTATTACAATTTTTATTTTGCACTTTTACACACCAGTTTCATAGTTTCATCATTTTACGTACTTCATGAAACAGTCGATTGTTCTTTAAAGATTTTTTTTTAATTTAATCATCAGCGTCCGTGGACATTGCGTGCATGCACTGGAGTACGCGGCAATGTTTGTGTCGGCACTACCGAGCTGGGCGAAATAAGCATATTGTGGCTATATTTTATTTGTTATTTATTATCTTTTACTGCTTATTAGGCTTCTGTACTCAACAACTAGAAAATATGAAATGTTCACAGTTAAGAACCAAGCGTGACACCGAGTTCTGATTACGTTTTCTTGGCTTTTTCCTTTAAAATATTTCATAATAATGGCATAAAAATGAAGACAGTTCCTTTAGCACGATTACTCCTGCATCCATTAAGACCTGTCGAGTTTCATGTTAGTTCAGGACACCAATTATATGCTGTAAATATGTTTTTCCCCATCTGTAGCTCATTTCTGATTCTAATTTGAAGTAAGACACACAAAACTCTTTGACGGTAATGTTGATAACTTGCTGACGGGAACATTATAAAAAGCTTTTAAAAATACTTTTAAATGCTATGTTAGGTGTGAGGCCCTGAAGAGCGTGTTTTAACGAGGAGCTTTGCGTGGAAGATTTTTAGTTTTTGGTATAGTTGTTTACTTTTGTCTACATTTTTTTAGTCATATGTCCTTTTGCATTGCATGGCATAAACCTTTCGCTGGTCGCAAATTTAAAAGTTTGTCTAATTGCAGAAAAATACACGTAGAAATTAAACAAATGTTTCAGAAAAGAATCCGTGTTTTTTTTTTTTTTTTTTATAAGCTCGTCACTTGTCCCGGCTTAACTTGCTCTGGAGATCTGAGGAATTTTGGAGCTCTGTAAATTTTTCTTGAGCAAAAGTCATTTCTTTGCCAGATTCAGCAGCCATAGAAGATTTCAGGGCGTTTTTCAGATCTGCTTCTTTGAAATCGAAGTTGATCCCATGTGTCAGTTGCCCAGTACTGCGTGATGACTTTTCTAGATTTCAAATATTCTCCTCCTTCTCTCAATCTCTATCCTCTTCTTTCTCCTTTTGCCCTGAAATCCTTGATGGTCCTGCATGTTTTCTTGCAAAATGAATCAGCCATCTTGGGAGTAAAAGGAAACATAAAGTTAGAATAATTAATTATAAGCTTGCTGTAGACTAATCTGTAGGCTTAACTCCACCAGCATTGTCTAATGGCGTACGGTGATTCTTCGCCGATAAAGCTCTCAACCCTCCAGAAGGGGGCCATCACCGGAAACACAAGGTGCATCCTGGGAACTCGGGCAAGCCTTGCAGACGGAAAGATAGAAAATGTCGGATGAGGGGATTTCGCCCTTGGTGAAATCGGCTTACCTTGTGCCATAATAGCTGTCATCTGATACCTTAGCTTTTTTGTGCGCGTGTTAAGTTTGCTGGCTTGCCTCTGGCGCTGAGCAGGTGTGAAGTCTTTTCTTGCAGACAACTCTTGTTTATGTGTTTTGTACCTTCCCGAAACTTGGAGAAAACACTGTTCAATTCAGTGTGAGGAGAAATGCTTTTTTGAGCTTAGAGGTAATGCTTTGTAATAATGGCCGTCGATCTTACCTCAATCCCTTCCATCTCCTCTTCTCTTCCTGTATGTCCATATCTGTTCCTTTGTGCCTGTCTGCTTGTCCTTTTTATATTTTGTCTGTGTGTACACGCGTGCGCATGAAAGAACAGAGAAGAAAAATTCATTTATATCGTTTCTGAAGTTCTGCTTCTGCGTTACCATGATTTAATCTGATCAGCTTATCTTTTGCGTGTTCGTTTGTTTGTTTCGCTTTTGTTTTTGTTTGTTCTTTTCATTAGGAAATTGTGATCATTTCAGAGTCACCCATAACGCATACCTTTTATTTATTTCTTGCTTGAATGCTAGTTACATACACTTTCCTTTTTGCATTGAGACAACTTGAAAAATCCTTAGTTGAGCAAGGTATCCGTAAAGGCAGTCTTGATGCGTCTTCCTCCGACTCCTCCAACGATTTCAATATGACTTGTACATGCTGTAGCCTATCAGCTAGAACCATGTAGAGACTCTTCGTCGACTGTCATTTCTTTTCTCGCCATCGATGGCCAATCTGGTGACGTGACGATGGCGTGAGCTTCAGGCAAGAGACAAATGTAGAAGATTCTGGAAAAAAGCGATGATGTGGTCAAGAGCTTTTGAAAACATATTTTGAATCAAATCGGTTGTTCGCGATGAGCAGAAGGCATAGGAGTTGAGTTTTGAGTGTTTTTTTTTTAAAGGTTCGTAGGTACGATTCAGGTAAAATGAATAGTAAAATGGTCCTTATGCTCATCGAAGCAAGACTAATGTCAAGTTGAACTTTTTAAAAACGTCAACAATTTTAGAAGAAAATTCATATAGGTGCAGACCTTACTGTTCAGACCAACTGCTTAAACAGGCTTCACCGCTGGTGTCTATCTGAATGTGTCCAGCACATTGTGGTATCCCTGGCAGACCTTGGATCTGCTGGCAACTGTAAAACAATGCATCACTTTATACCCATATACTGTTTGCTAAATTTAAACGAAGAGTCGGCCATGTGTTTGATTTGGCTTTACGGGTTTTTTTTCCACTAGCATTAAGGCAAGTGAGCACAATTGTGAAAGTGTCCCCCCCCCTCCGCCTCGGTGGTTCGTCGTTCCCAAGGGTAGTTAAAATCTGTGTCCTGTCTTCTAAAGTCGTTCACCATGGCTCAATCTTCCCGCCAGGCAGCGTTTTTCTATGACTGATCAGCATAAGGGAAAACTGCGCTCCGTGCCTCGGCTTTTAGTGTAGAGCTAGGAAGTGTTGGGCTGTTTTGAATTATCAGCCTACAGACAAATATTGGGCTGTTTAGAAGTATCAGCCAAGAGACAAATGCAAAGAGCTTCGACGCAAGAGCAGATGCAGATTGTACAAGATAGACTCCTTTTGAGAGTGACCTTTCCGTGCGGTTCTCTCGCTTTATGTGAGATATTCCTTTAAAAATGATAATAAGTATTAATCATTTAATTATTAATAATTAAAAATTATTATTATTGTCTACAACAACAACAAAAGCATCAAAACCTGTCCCTTGAATAGAAGCTCCAAGCGCAATAGTTGTTACGTTTTCTAAAGGGGAATATTAACACCTGGTTAGAGCCTTCATAAATACACAGCTTCCTAACCCACACTCGCGCACGCACACACACACACACTGGTAGTTCTGCTACATACAAAAAGGTGGTAGTGTTTTTTTGCTGTTTTGTTGCTGTGTGTCAAAACCATTCTCATCGTCAAGCAAATAATCAAAGTGAAAATAGTTTGTTTCGCAGTATGAACACTGACTGCTTCAGCGGCGAGAACAAAGACAAAAAAATGAGGCATGGTCAAAATAGATTGACCAAGTGGGGCTAACAAAGCGAACTGTGAGTAATTGTGCACGGTCTCAGAGGATGTACACAAAACTCTCTCTCTAGAAGTTCTTTCTCACACGCACGCGCGTGTGCACACACACACACACACACACACACACACACACACACACAGATTCTCGGAAAGGAGAGAGCACTGTAAATGAGCCGTGCCTCATTATAATCTGCCGAACGAAGTGTCCTCTGGTCGGGGTTATCGGGTGCACGAGCGATGGG
Source organism: Marisa cornuarietis (assembly GCA_004794655.1). Taxonomy (NCBI): domain Eukaryota; kingdom Metazoa; phylum Mollusca; class Gastropoda; order Architaenioglossa; family Ampullariidae; genus Marisa; species Marisa cornuarietis. The sequence goes on along the minus strand of SMMW01000592.1, from coordinate 3,258,768 downwards.
AGCCAAGCGTCACTTGCTAGCAGCCTGGCATCAGGAGGCCGCACGCGCTGGCCCGCTCCAGTGTTGTGGCATTAATATCGTCGCGTTGTTGATGATCTGTGATTACAGCTTCACCTTTCCCTGTTCCCTCAGCTCTCGTGAAGGAAGACAGGTGATTGTTGATTTGATTGTCCTCCGCTTGGGCTGGCCGCTGTCTCACCTTTTGTCCACCTTGCACCAGGGATGCGACGAGGCAAGGGGGAAGGAGTAATCGCTCCATTAACCCGATCATGTTCAACGCTGGCTAACGGGCCCTTCGAGGCAGCAAGTGAAATCTTCTTAACCCTCACGGGGCATGGTTAGAGGTGAAATTTCCCATGAGTCTTCCCGAGTCGTCTGGAAGCTCGGCAGGAAGCTTCTGACAAAGCACACCTGAGTCCTCAGACAGGATCACTCACTCATACGCATATCGAGTTCATCTCGTCTTTATGTGTTGTGATCAGCCTCAAACCCTCACACTAACCTTAACCATAGGTAATCCGCAGATCCCGCAGTCACTTTAGACGGGCACTTGTGGAGTCTACGAAAAAAAAAAAAAGACGGAACCTAAATATGTGAACGGACTAAATGTGTGTGTGTGAGAGAGAGAGAGAGAGATGAAAAACGAACCAGTGACATAAACCACACAATATGTAGCTGCTTTTGTCACTGCACTAACGATTTCGCAGAAGGAGATCAGTAGTTAGACTTGTATAGTTATCGGCAACTCGCCCAGCCCGATTGGAAAAAGTAAAGTCGCCTACGGCTAGCGAAGAGGACGAAGACTGAACGAGAAGTCCACCATTACGTTAGAGTGGAATATAGGAGCATTGCCTAAATTGGAGTGGATTTTTGTGTGTGAAGCGGTGTGTTCTTTTCAACAAGTTTACCGCTTCTCGCGCATACAGTTGCGTGGGGGCGAGGCTAGGAATATAGCTAAACGCTGTGTCGATGCTTTACACACACACACACACACACACACACACACACACACACACACACACACACACACACACACACAGAGTTAATGCTAGTGAAAGTATTTTTGGAATTTTTTTAGCATGCTTGGTTAGCGTGAGTGCTTGTCATGTGCCGACTCCCTCCTGACCCCCGCATTCCTCTCCTCCTCCCCCCAGAGAGGAGTATTAGTCCCTACCCCAGAACATGCACATTCATCATTGGGATTCGGCAAAAGTGAGTTCTGGTACCCAAGGACATATTTATAAGAAACACGTCTGTTCTTTTATCCTTCCATCTTATGGACACTATTAAAATGACGTTGAAATAACTATAATAATACAATTGAAAGAGACGTTTGGAAGAAAAGTAACTGGCTATGTTTGGTTAAGTTAAAAAAAAAATTGCGGTTTTTATATACACAGATACTTTTATATGTATATCGAATGTTTAAGACTTGCTATTTGTTCTCTCTTCCCTCCATGGGCTTATTCTAGGACGACTGTGACTAGGTATGTTGGTAGGTGTGACTGGGCAGCGGTACGTGTTCACGTGCATTATGATGCGGACTACACAAAGGCCAGCACACCAAGCAGCAAGGCAACAGCCTAATCGTCCTCCATCAGTCTGGCAGCCTGCCTACTGGTCATTTATTGTCACCTTTGACCCATGTGACTGTGCCACGAGTCCCAGCGATTAACGGCGAGCTTTTAATTGGAATAGGCACCAGTGACAGTGGTGGTGGATTCCCCACTGGTAGTCGCCGTTTGACACTGCCCAAGCGACGTTATAGTAAATGTCAAGGTGACGGTTTAAGTTAAACAGAGTTATTTGGAGAGAGGCAGGGAATGGGGAGGGTGGGGTCAGGTATCAAATTTGTGCGATTTCTGTTTAGTTACTGTCGTCATATATTTATGTGAGTTTAGACGCTGACAAAATAACATTGTGGCACCAGAAGTTTGACTATAGGTTAACATGTACATGTGCTTGCACTTGCGTGAATGTGTGTGCGTGTGCTCACCCGCGCGAGTACCAGTCCATTGTTTCTGTGTCTCGTGATTTTGACAGGCTGAGACTTTCTTTGCCTCTCGAAATTTTTTCTTCTCTCTCTCTCAGCGTATGTAAAGGCATGTGTGTGAATGTGTGCGTGTGAGAAAGATAACGAATGAATATATGTGTGTGTTTTGGTGTCGGAAAGAGATATGTATTTATGGAAGCCTCTTACCAGGTGTTCATTTTCCACTTTAGAAAACATAACAATCATTGAAAGTATTGTACTGTGCTTGGACTTTCTTTTCTATGGACAGTTTTTTTGTTGTTGTAAATGATGATGATTAATTATTATTGTTGTTTTTATAAGCGAAAATCTCGCATCCAGCGTGGGCTCACCTCAGTCAAAATTTCACAATTTCCCGATTGATAATTTTGTGATTAGACTTATTTATGACACTATGATATGTTCTAATTCCTGCTACCTTGACTGTTTTGATTTACGATTATTTTTCACTTCACCATAGAGGTTTATCTATTGGTTCTTTGCACTTGACAGATTTGCGTCAGATTAAAGTTTGGACTGATTTCTTCAAAGTATCTGACATCCCTCCTTATAGAATGAGATCTTTTTCGGGTGAGAAAGGAAAATCTCTCGCGAAAACAAATGAAAGCTGTTGTACTAACCCCTCCTAGGTTTCAACGGAAAGGGCTACAATTTTTTTTTTTTTTTTTGCAGTTGTCGCTTAAACGAGTTGGGGCGTGTGGGGGTGGGGGTGGGGTTTGTTGATTATGACAGCCTTATATACTGTGTGCCATTGTATATTTTCATCACGTTCATGCCTTTTGTTCTATGTCACAGAAGAAAAGACGCTTTCAGACGTGATTTTTTTTTTTTACGAGAAGTCTTATTGTACACTTTAAGAGTGACATAACTATGCCATGTAGCTAAAAGTTAGCAGACAGGAATAATATTTAATCTGTGATTTTCATTGCCACGCAGCGAGCAAAGGAAACAAAGCTGGTAGTGGTGCGGGCTGGGAGGATGGTGAGGGGAATGCTTTAAAAAAAGTGAAACTAGCAGAGCGTCAGTGTGACCTGATGATGTGGCTAGAAAGAGAAGACGAAGCGAAGTCTTGACTGCATTTACTAATTGCAATGGACACGTGTCCGATCCTTAGTTGGAGTGCAGTATTGATTCGAGCAGTTGGACCTTGTAATAAACTGCTATTGGTTTTTTTTCCACATTATAGCTTGCCGGTTTGTTTGTTTATTTATCAAGCTTATTTAATGCTTGGATTTTATGTACCTGCTTTCCATTGATCCCAGCATTAAGTTTATCATCCACGTACGTCTTCGTTTCCAGACCCTCTTTCTTCACACTCCCGACCAACCGACCTCTCTCATTCACTCCACCCTCCTCCTACTTCTTCCTTCCAGTTCCACCCTCTCTCTTTTTTCCAGAGGTTTCATTTTCTTGATTTGCATTCCTTATAGACAGCTCTCATTAGCTCCACACACACACACACACACACACACACACTTTTTTGCTTTTGTAAAAAAAATGCACATGCAGGCGCACCACGCTGATCCTTTTAAGTCAAAAGGGGGTGCAATGGCAGGCAAGTGTGTGCGAGCAATAAACACATTTTAAGGAACTAGACTTTGAATGCTAGCCATGACGTTCAGGGATGAGTTTTAATCAGTGATATTGAACACGGTCTACATGCCGATGCATTTGGCGTTGTAATCCTTGAGAGGAAATTTTTTGGAGGTGGAAGATTGGGAGAGTGGGGGTGTGAGCGGGAGAGCGCGTGTGCGTGCGTGTGTGAGAGAGAGAGGGAGGAGGGAGGGGGCTTAAAGACAAGCTGTAGAACTTGGCTGGAGCTAGAAATCAATAGCTTTTACGGGCTCCTCTATGTGGGTAAAGTGAGATGTATGATGAATGGTGTTTTGATATGTGTGCGAGGCAAAAGAGCGGTCGATAAAGCCATTTTGGCCCGGCCTGGCTTGGTTAGGCCCGAAGATGGAAGGTGCAGCACGTGTGCTTTCCGTTAGAATTGCTCGCCGCGGGCTTGTCTGACAGGGTAGGTAAATGATACGGCCAAGCTTGACCACCCAGCTGCAACCACTTCTCTAGGCTTTCTCTTCCTCCTCCTTTTTACCTTTTTTTTAGGGATGGGGGAGGGAGAAGAAAACGCGCGGACGTAAACATCAGACGAATATTATACACTAACATACACATCATGATGTTAGCGACATTACAAGAAATCGGTTCGTTTTTATTTATTATTATTATTTTTGTTTTTGGAATAGAGATGTGAAAATCCCATTTTTTACCGATGTTTCTTACAGGCAGACTGTCAAAATCGGGCTTGCCACGTACACACTGATATACAGACCATCATGGTTAGCGGTAATGGGTCCATTTTTATTTTCTTACTTGACATATAGATTTGAAAAATCACATTTTTATCAGTGTTTCATAAGACGTGCTGTCGAAACCGGACTTGCTACTGCTAACATTGATCTAGCGGTTTCATCAAGTCCGTCAGATATCTCTTGGCCAATCGTTGCATAGAAGAAATGAAGGAGTCGGTAACAAAAGGGCGGAATTCCCCAGATAATGGCTTTTCCACGTCTCACCAGTTGCAGCCATCTGACTTTGTCTAGTTTTGTGATACGTCTGTGACAGTCCTGGTGAATTAGAAACGCAAATATAATAATAAAAATAGAAGCAGAAAAATAATGTATAGACACCAATTCCCCATGTAGATGAAAATTCAATGAACTTTACACGAAAGACTACAAAAAAAAAAGACAGTGAACCATTCAAAAACACAAACGTCAGCAAACGAATGCCACCATGACCTAAATCAATGTATGTTGATGAAGAAATGAGGAGTAAACAGAAGAATTCTCTTGACTATGTAAGATATTTATTAAAGAGGTGGGTCTTGAGGCTGGCCTTGAAAGCTTCGAACTTAGACGCAGTTGATGGTGCAAGAGTATCGGCTGCACCAACCTGATCTTGGGTGCTCTTTTATCATGTTGCCTTTTGCTGGCAATCGATATGTCTTGCTTATAGCAATAGATCACGTGAGTTCATGATGCAATTTAATAAGGCCAGAAACTGTCGTGTCGCTAGTCGATCCTAAGAAGGCCTCGAGATGAAGAGAATAATAAATTCTTTGAGTACTGATGCACGTACTGGAGAGAAGGTGTTGAGCTCTGAAGTTTTAGCTCAGCGATGGAGATGGTAAATTGTGACTGATATAATTGTCGTTTAAATAGAATAAACAAGTTTTTTTTAATGTGGCGTTTTTGGATTTTTAAAATTCTTTTATTTAAAAAATTTTTTTTTCTCTTTTTTGTATCTTTCTAGTTTTTTGTTTGGGGGGGAGGAGGAGGATGCTTCATCTTTCTGTGTCGGGGAAGGGCGGCAGAAGGTGCTGATCGCCTTTTCTTTTGTTCATGAGGACAGGACGACAGCTCACAGCGTCTCCCGCTGCTTCTGATTGCACACCTAGGCTTCGAGATCCATCCCTGCCTTTGGCGTCTGCAGCTTAGGGTCAATAACAGATGTCCACTCGAGCCCGCCGGGACACGCCATGTAACGCCTCTTTCCCCACCCGCCTCACTTCCCCTACCATTTCTACAACCACACTACCCTGTCGTGCTGCGTTGCCGCTGGCGTTGTACTATGTAATCTAATTGTGCATCCTAGTGCAAGCAAAAAGCTTCAGGTCTCATCGGTTTCTGCGCCCCCCCCCTTCCAGACCCCACTACCCCATCCCCCCCCCATGCTCTTTCCGACTCCTCCCGTTGAGCCGGCTGTGGGCCGGACGTAGTTGTCCGTCATCTGGCTAATTGACGGAATGCAGATCGGTAACTTAGATTGCCAGTGTCACCTGGCAAAAGGTAAAAAGCAAAGTGGCTTAGGCCAGTGGCTTTGTGAGAGGATCGATGGCAGTCTGGGACTATGGTGGGAGGTTTTGGAGGAGGGGATTGTTGGGGAGAGGGGGGGAGAAACGTTATCCTTTTATTGTCGTCAACACAGCGGTGACCGACTGCATAAAGACTCAAAACGCACGCAATGATTAGCGATGTTTGACACCGCGCCGTGTCAGGTCCACGACTGTCGTGCCGTCCGTCCGCCCGCTGCTGCTGCTGCTGTAGGAACAGCGACAGAGCCCGCGATGGAAGCGGCAGGATGCGGCCCGCAATTAAGACAGTTGACTCATCATGCCGCCTGTCTGGGTCCGCTGCTGCAACGTCGAGGGTCAGATTTTGGGGACGTGAAGCAACGTGAAGGGGTCTTTAGCTCTTTCATGTCCGTGGGCGCATCACGTTATTCCGATCAGTTGAAACAAAGCAAGAGATTTACTTTCGCAAGGTGCTGGGAATGTTAATCTTAGGCTTATTTTGTTTAAGGAATGTTTTTAGGCTTTGATTTTTCTGGTACAATCTGCCCGTTGCTTCTCTCGCGCACATGCGCAGCCACATATGGATGCACACACACACACAGGCAGACGTATTTTTGATTGCTATTAGAGCTATGAATGTCGCAACCACATTCCAGATGAGCTCCACTTTTTTTTAAATGGCTGTTGCTTAACCGCAGTGGTATCAAAATCTTTGGTGGTATTTTCCTCCCTTGGCTGACATAGGCACATAAATGGTATATGAGATGTATTATTAATGGTTTAGTCTGGTCCTGTTGGCGAGCAGACCATCGTCACGTGACTCGAACCATCCCAACAACGAGCGCGAGAGCGCGCGCGCTGCTGCCAAGAACTCTGCCAGACTGGTAATTACAGACAACAATTTGAAGCATCCTGGAGAAAAAGAACTATTCAAAACGCTTATGTATACCGTTGGTTGATTATAACGACCAATTACGATTGGATGACTTATTTATTTGCAGCCAAACAGTTCAAGTCTACAATTTAACCTTTCATTATTACTGGGGCGGGGGGGGGGAGGTTGCCGCCATTGGCCAAATCAGCCAGTCGCCTCGAGGCGAAAATCATCATCTTCTTCATACAGCGGGAAGGAGGGAATGCTTTGTAAGTTGCAAGAGGCTGCTCGATTGAATGGTTCATTATGTGCGTTTCATGGCCCCCCTCTCATCCTGTAGCCTCCTGCATTCAGCGGCCGGCGGAGGAGGAAGAGAGTTGGCAATGGTCGAGGTGTTGGGAGGAGAGCGGGAGGGGGTAAAGAAGGAGTGGGTGAGAATTTATAGGAAATTATATTACAGGCACGCATTATGATACCTTTAATATCCATCATTTTGTGTTGGATGCTTTTCGGCGTGCCGCGCTGAGAGGAACGTCAAATGTTGCTATTGTGGGCCGCGCCTTTTTGTAGCGGCAGAGCCCAAAAGACCGTGTGATTGCCATGCAGTGGAAACTGGATTTGCGCTCAAGATCGCCCGTCAAACAATAGCTTCTCATAAATTGACACTTAAAAGTCTAGGAGCGAAGCGCTAATTTGGAACCGCGCTCCATTTTCCAATCACGACAAATTCATTTCCTCTAGTTAGTTCTCCATTTGAATTTAAGGGTAAGTGGAGGTGGGAGTGGGGGTGCTCACAAAACTTGAGGCCCGTAAAGCGTGGCAGAGGCTAGAGTCGGAAGAGGCATGAAAAAGTGGAGGAGCTTGAAGGAGAAGGGGAAGGGGAAGAAAGGTATGGAGTTGTGAGGGTGCAGGGGAAGAAGAATGGTTACGAACCTGGAACACGTAGGGTATTCAGTCCGATGGCTACACGTGGACTGCAACTCGAGCTGGGACTCAAAAAAAAAAAAAAAAACAAAACAAAAAAAAAAAAACCACCGTTGTTCCTAATCGTCGATCACTCATCGCCCTCCTCTTCAGTTTCCTTGATATAACGAGGGCACTTCCTCGTGCGTTTTTAAAATCCCTTTTTGATTTGAGCGGTGGGCTAGGTGGGGTGGGTTGGCGGGGTGGGGGACGGGAATCGTGGCAGTGTGACGGCCAATCTGCGCGCTGCGTTACATCAACAGCAATTACGGGCGAACTAATAGTTCATCGCGCCGTACGTCACGCATGGCCGACTGCCAAGTGAAGTGCTTTGCATCAAGCTGATTTCTAGAGCGGATCCCATGTGAATCCCACTCACCCCTTCCCAGCTACTCTCTCTTTCTTTCACCCCTTTCCTACACCCCCACCCGAACCCCGCCTCTCCTCTTCTCTTTCCTAACCATCTTCCTGTCATCCGCTGTCGCTGTGAGTTAAGATTTGCTTTTGATTTGATCTCGTTTTATTGTGTTGTTGGGAGCTCAGCCTGGGTCCGAGAGGGACCCGTGCCTTGGAGGAAGGGGGATGAGGAGGATGGGAGGAACACGCACGTGAGCGCAGGCCGCTGCTGCAGCAGGGATGCGCTGCTCATGAGACATCACAATGACGTACTTCCGGTTGTGAAACAAGCTGTGATCTCTTGTCAGCTACAGTCAGCTTGCTTGAATAGTATTCTTCAGCTTGCTCGTTGAGAGAGAGAAAAAAATGAAATGGCAGGTTGTGATGGATTCTTTGGGATGTTTTCTCGTTGTGTGTTTGTAAGAGAGAGAGAACATTTTATGCACTTGCTGAGGTTTTTTCCAGCATAAGTAACGGGAGTCGCGAGCGTGGTACTTGGTGGTTGATGTCTTCAGCTAATTTTTATATGACGTATGTCATCATTCCTGAATTGGGAAACGTGCAGTCGGTGTGTCGTTTCCCAAGGCACGAAGCAACACGGAATGGGTAACAAACGCATTTAATCTGCTTATTTGTTTATATCTCACGCTAATGAAGAGACACGTAAGTGGAGAAATAGACACGGCAATGTGTATTTTACACATCCTCATCATTCTCCACAGTGTAAAGTTTCACTCGCACACACGCACACACAGACATCATGGGGACTGAAGATAAGGCAATTTTCCCACATCTCCCACCGACACTCTTCCCCATCCTTCCGATCACAGCTGGCGTCGATGACTGAGGTGTAAGAGATGGGAACAGAAGGTGGTGATCGCAGTTGGTCACTTGCGTCGATGAAGGACATCAGGTGCTGTTGTCCTCGGACCATGTTCTCGTAACGTCACGCAGCTCCAGCCTCTCTTTGAAGTCGCACCTCGCTCCCAGCGTCCGCTCCTTTGTGTTCCCGCACTCCCGAGTTAGCCTCCTGCTTAAGTCGGTGAAGATTTTTAATTTTTCGTTCCTAACCGGGCAGTCGGCCCTCCACTTGAAACGAGCTGCGAGGACGAATCAGGTATTGTGCGAGACAAGCGCAGGAAAAACTGTTTACCTTTCAAGCGCGGGCATCAGCGCCAGGTGTAAAATCTTTAAGGAGGTGGCGAGTGGGCTGGCGCTCTTTATGGGAGACACAAGGCCACGGTGGAGGGTTGTGACAACCCATAGGTGAAACACGGTCGTCGTGTTTGATCACCTTTCCTCTATTATTTGCCCTCTCTCTCGTCGAACTGTCTTAGACCCTTGACGCACCAGACCCCCCGCTTCGCTCCTATTAAGCTATCGCCTACTTTTTTTCTTTCCTTTTTTTTTTTTTGAAGGCAGTGGGGTGAACCTCTCCGATTGTTCTAGTCTCTCTTAATAGTCCAACGGTCCCAAGGGTCTCACGGGACGGTGTTCTTTTTTTAAATTATTTAATTTTTTTATTGCAGCGTCGGTGCCACGGGGCGGGCAGCATGACCACGAGTTCTCTGGGGGGGGGGTAACCCCCCGCCAACTCCCACCACCACTACCAACCCCCTTCAGAAATCTTAGAAGCTTGACATGCTAGTAGTCACATGGTGAAGTTTCCACACTTTGTGTGACAGGCCATCATCAATGGGGAGTCGAGGGGTGGGTGGAGGGAAGTGTGGAAAGGGGCCGGGGTGGGGTAAAACTGGAGGAGGTAAAAAAAAAAGGACCTGAGATTGTGTCGGTCGCATTGTGGTAGTGTTTGAGGAAGGAAATGGAGTTTTTGGGGGGCCTTTGTTGCTTGGGATTATCCAAGGTGCCTGCAATGTAAATCTTTTATGTTGTTGCAGTCTGAGATTTGGCGTGCCTGCCTCATTCGGCGATTTGTTTTCACACGGCTGGAAAGAGGGATTGTTTTCATTTTATTTGCCCTTGATATTCTGTTTCTTGTCTGGAGCCACGGTCATTGCCTTGCGAAAGTGGTTAGGGGGAAAGTAAAAAGACCTTTGATATTATGTATTTGAAAGGCTTTCTCATTAAGGGAAATAAAATATGATCGGTTTCTAGTCGTGACGGTAGGAACAATTCCCTTCTTATTCAAAAACTGAGCTCTCACAGCACACCATTAGAACAATGAGGCCTGATGACCACCTTCAGGAGTGCTTAAGGGACAAACCCAGATGGCACTGCTTTCGCACAGAGCGTTATTAAATCGGGCTTTGAAGGGAAAGTGGCAAAGACAAGTAGGGAACCGACCTCACGAAGACCTTCATTCACAGACACATAGGCACAGACCCACACCCTCGTCCCTCCCCAAACACGCACATGCACCATCTCAGACTTCAGCAACATAAAAGTTTTACATTGCAGGCACCTTTCAGGTAATGACTTCTAATGTATTCGTCTTCCCCCTAGGTCTGGCTGCTGTAGGCTTTTGCTAAGCAGTCCACGTCGAACTTCCATTCCCACGTAAATCTGTTTGGTTGGATTTAATATTATTTTGGTTTATAACAGTTTCGTGTATAGGGCCTCTTCTGTTTCTTTTTCATTCTCACTCCACCAACCAACACCTTGTTTGTCTTTCGCAACTCCTGGAAAGTTCTAGAATGAATTCTCTCTCCGATTTCACTTATACAGCAACTAAGTATTGTATATAAAACAATAAAATCGCTGTATCTCGCGAGGTTTTGCAACATTGGGAGGCTTTTCTTTCACGAGAAGCGTTTGGGGACCACACAGTTTATCTGTCTGCAGACGGACAGCAGATCTCCTGTTGGTGGTTATAACATACTCGCTTGACTGCCTTACGATACCTGCGGGACCCACCACAACGGCAAACAAGCCGAATCATATTTTGTGTGGCAGCCTTCGGTGGTAAGTCTTCGGGTGATAGTGTGCATTCTGAAGACAGAAGAGTAAGTTTAGTTAGTATGGTTATGGTTAAACTAACATGTTGCTGAGTCCCAACGGATAGTTGTACAATTTTTTTGGTGAACATGGTGGGTGTGTAGGCGGGGGGAAGGGGTGGAATGGCTGGGGATTCTCGTTACATTCCTTTTGACGAGTGGAATCCTTTTGGCGCTGATATCATCGTTGCCATCATAACTGCATCATAGCTACCTCATTGTCACTTTTTTGGTAGCATATTTCACACAAAATATGTACTTGCAAGATACAGGTCAGCACGCATGCACGCATGAGCACAAGCGAAATTAATCTTAATAAGAAAATGAATCAATATCAAGCTAAAGGTGATCGGGTTGGGGAGAAGGGGAACCTCCATCGACCGGACGGATATTGGTCAGAGAACGTGTGCGTGTGTGTGTGTGTGTGCGCGCATGGAGTGTGATGAAGGGAGGGTGGGTTGGGTCGGGTAAGCCAAAACCAGCAGGGATTTTCAACCAACGGGAACGTGCTTACGGAGAGCGAGCAAGCGTGAAAGAGAAAGAGAGAGAGAGGTGGATGGGGGTTATTGGAGTTACTGACTGTAGCAACGTGAGTCACAGGAGGGACAGCAAGCGAACCTCGAGTGCGGGGAGGGCGCTATTGGTGAGGGAGCCGAACTAATTAATAGATTACAACAAAGACACTCTCGACACAGCCAACATCAAGGGCTATGATTCACAGCTTTTTGTCTGCGGAGCCCTTCGCTTCCGTCTCTCCTTCTCCTGCCTCCCCCCCCCCTTCTTCTCCCATCACGCCCTTGCCTCCATCTGTACATCTTCCGTGCCGGCGAGCGCCCTTTATGACTTGATCTTGTCAGGGAACTTTTTAGTGACAAGGGTAAATTTAGCCAGCAAAAGTTGTATCTTCATCTCACAGTTTATAACCATGGCACACTGCACACACACTGGTGATGCGGATTAGTTGTCGAAAAGTTCGTGGAGTTATCTGCCTCCATAAGCAAAAAGAAGCAGAGCAAACGAAAACATTGGGCAGCAAAGCAGAACAAAGCAAAGCAAAACAAATCACAACAAAGGTAACGTTGGACATCATCGGGGTTGTTGCTAACAGTTTTTGCACACTTGAGGGTGTGTCATTTCTTGAACATGAGTGTAAGAGACGTATGTTTGGGAACTGAACAACATAAAAATCAAGTCAGTAAACAAAAAAACAACAGAAGAGTAAAGTACTTGCAAGGTTTGCAAATCGCGGTTTCTGTGGGTTACGAGGTGCATTGTAGAACATCAGTACACGTCAGAGTGGTAGCTTAGTTTTACATGCAACACCATGGGAGTTGTGTTCCGTATGTAGTAATAAGCTTATCCCCCCCCCCTCCATGCTGTAAATCCGTACTTTTCCTTATTTCTTTTGTTCTTCTTGCTCTTTTTTTTTTAATATCAGACGTAAATGTTTCGACGAAGCAATAACATAGGTGTATCTTTTTGAATGTATCCCTGAGCTAAAATCCTGAAACAATAAGTTAACACTGCTGTAAGTAGGAAGGCCAAAAAAGTTTTTGCCAGTTGCTTACGTCTAAACTTATCTACCATCTATCATCGACTGTTGCAGCTTGTGCCTGAAACGTTTTAAGTGCTGATAAGAGAACGATCAGTCTCTTCAGCTCACTTTTTATTACTTTATAATTATTATTATTATTTACATATTTGCGCATGCATGGATTTTAGTAGTCTGTCATTCTTAAAACGCGCCTTTTTAGATAAACTTCTATTTCAAATGGTAATATAGATACTGGGTACATAATATTCATGCAGTCAACGGAGGGACAGGGTAGTGATAATGTGCATAAGTACACCGACAGAAGGACTTTCAGAAACCAGAAAAGCAAAAAAGCGAACATCCAAAGAGCTTTTAATGCTTTGTGGCGCTAATTTCGCCTTGTTTGGCATACTAATTTTAGTCACGGAAAACATTGAAGAAACCATAGTGCTTGGATTTCTACTCCTCTCCCGACCCACCCCCGATACTTACGTCAAAAATATATGCCACAAATTAAACTTGGTTGATGCAGTAAATGGTTTAAAATTTAATAGTGAGGATATGGATGTTCAATATTTTTCTGATTGTCAGTTTGTCCGATAGGTGTGAACGAGAAAAAAAAACAACAGCAGAAAAAACCATAAAATCCCGACCCGGAACGTAAATAGCTACATGTGTCTAAGCGCCCTTCAATATCCTTCTCTCTGACCTGTGAAAAGGCAAACTTGTTTTAAACACTTGCTTCTAATTGCCGTGCTCTTATCCACCCCGGTGCACCCGTTAAAAGATATCGATCAAGCTTAGCTGCCTGGCAGGAAGGACACCGGGTGAACGAGGGGCTTGTAAAGACGTCACGGCGCACGCTTTCACACCGGGGCTTTCGTCACACGAGCCGGATAGGGTCGATGAAAACCTTTCTCAGGTAATTACAGGTGAGGAAGGCGGGTCGTGCTAATGCAAACGGGATTTCTGTTCGCGTCAGGGGGATCACCGGTGCAGAAGGTGGGCGGGCACTCGACGCCGGCAAACAGCGGACGGGGATGGAGAGTTGTAAAGGGGGGGGGGGGAATACATGTTGACTGGACAATGGCGCAAAGGACTGTCGTGTTGACTGCGAGCCGCCAGCTATTACGGCGACAAACAGGATTGCGCCGGCTGTTGCATGGGATTGCGGTTTGCCGTCGTCGCCTTTTTGCTCTTTGGTAGCTTTGATAAATTGACATTAGCATGTTGCGTTTTAGTGTTTCTTGTTGTAATGACTTTATCGACTTCTCATCATCATTTTTCTAACTTTATTATATATTGTGTGACGCGGAAGACTAAATGTTGAATACCTCAGTACCCCTGAGAGGATGAAAGAATAATCTTGAACCTTGAAAATTTGCTTCGCCAGCTATTTCTGCTGACAGGCTGACATTGTTACCATAATACCAACCATTTAGTAGACTTACTGCTTGGACAACCACGTGCATTTGGGTCATTTTTTAATTATAACATTAAAAGAAACGAGTTTTTTTGTTTCCCCCAAAGAGTACCACCTGGATAGCGGCAGTAAGCGGGTAGCTATCGGGTAATGTGGAAGGGGGTCATTGGAGAGGAAGGGAGTTGAGGTTATGCATGTTACATGCTTGCCGCCAACCAACCCCCCCACCCCCTCTTAAAAAAAAGTTTCCGTGTCGAGACGAATGGATAGGCTGTGCAAAGTACACACGTGAATGCCGAAAGTATCTCGCCACATGATCAACGAAAGAAAAGAGCCAACAAATCTTGGAAAAGAGCGACGAGTAAGCTCGCATGACTTTTTTTTTTTCAACCCCGCAGAAGGCGTCCTCGGTGCTGGCTGCCCTGGCGCGAGAAAGAGGCTGACACTTTTGCCGGCATCTACCAAACTGCCGCCAATCGGCAGCACGCAGTCCTGAATGTCGTAACGCCGGGCATAGCGCGCGTTCTTGGAATACCAGACGACAAAACTGGAAACAGATGTGGGCGAGAGTGACCGTTTAAGTGTAATTTGCGAATAGCTTGGTGTGCAGGACACTAACATTGCGCACGGGAACATCACTGCCATGGCCGTGCCATTCGGGCCAGATCATCATCATCATCGTCGTCGTCGTATTGAGGAGGGATACGCGTGCGTATGCATGTTCGTTCCAGTTCTACAAAGAAGAATGCTTTCCTGCTACTGGCTTTGTTTTGAATGCGCTACATGTGCGAACAGGCGAGTTGACCGTAAGACGCATAAACAGCCAAGACAGTTGGCACTGTCACACAGTCGCTGATTTTTTTTTTTTTTTTTTTTTTTTGCATGGCAGAAGACTGCACCAAGTATTATGGGTAGGGGAAGAACGCGAGAGAGAGAGAGAAAGGATGGGGGGGGGACGTAAAAAAGGGGTGAGTTGGTGTTTGAAAATAACAAGGTTCTTACGAATTATGTAGCTGTTTGTTTTTATGTAGATATTTGTCCTCGTTGGCGCGTATAACCAAAAGATGACGATGATAATGATTATGATTATTATTATTTCTTCGAAGTCAGCTGAAAGGCATTGCCCGACGCTGACCTCGCGGAGTCTGATGGCTGCTCACGGTCCACACAAAGGGGCACAAAAGCCGTGGAGGCGTGGGGCGTGACGCAGCAGGATCGGGGGTAGGGGGGTGGGGATCGAAAGTTGCGGGAAGGGAGGGCGACGATCAATCCTTGAGCGAGATTTGGGCTGAGGGAACAGGAGCGAGGCTGAAACATCAGCGGCAAGCATCAACCGTTTTTGACGTGTCGTTTAACGGGTCCCGCCGGCCAGCAATCAGACCTCCTCCCGGTTAGTTTCGCCCTCCTTACTAGTACATTACATTTCCCGCAACCCCAACCCGTCGCGTTGACCTTACGCCTCTTTTAGAGTGAGACCGTCGTCGCCAAATCACGTACTCAGTTTCTTTTCTATGCCTGTCCCTTAGAGCTTTATCTATCACCACCGTATTATTTATTTATTTTTTAACTGATGTTTTGATCGCTTATTGCGTTATATCTGGAGCAGCAGATTGAAACATCTGTAGATTGTGTGAAAACATTTTCTTTATAACGACGGGTCACACTGTTCTACAGCCCTGTCAGCTCTGATAGGTGATGCATAGGGTTTGCAAGAACGTACAGCAGGTGTTTTCTGAAGACCATTTTTGTGTAGCTTTTTTACGTTTGCTTAGCGGTCTTACAATGAAGAGGTAAGGCCCGCCAATCTCTGGCTTGCGGCACAAAATGTGGGTTCGTTTGTTCGCCTGCTGAGTAAAACTTACATAGTCGAGATTGACGCATCGGTGACGGGGAGAAGCGAAATACACATTGGGAAGGTAGAAATTTGCATTCGCTTTCTATGGTTGCCATGACTACCAAGACGAGGGCAGTGATTCATCCTTGAACAAGCGGCACCTCTGTGTAAACGGAGGGAGGGAGGACTTGATCCCGTCTGTCACATTTTTCAAGCAGACTAATCAGAATCACATATCGAGTGATGATCTCTCTTTTTGTCTGTGCGCGCGCGTCTGCATGCATGTGCACTTGTGTGTGTGTGTGTGTGTGTGGAAAAAGGGATTTTACGTCATCGCGCTCAGACGACTGGACCTGCGCCTTACTCAAGAGAGGATAATCGTGTTTTCTTATTATCTTTTTCGTCTTTTCCCATTTCCTTGCCGGCATAACATTCCATCTATTCCTCCCCCCTCACCTCTTTTTTTTTTCCTCCACTACCCTGTGTGCTGCCGCATAAACGTGCAGAGAAGCATTCACCATCCATACAGCATGTAGTTTTTAAGAACACAGCGCCTAGACTACTGTGGTTCGTTCACGCCCACTTATCAGCCTCGCTTACCCCCTTACCCCTCCACCACTTCTCTCCCCCCTTAAATCTCTCGCCCCACCCCACCCTTTCACATCCAAGCAAAAGCAAGCGTTTTCTTCTTTGATTGAACCCGTAGAAAACTCCTTTGCCCGCAAATCCTTGTATCTCGAGGAGTATTGATACATGGGGGGTAGGGGGGTACGGCAATTTGTTTTCGCCCAAAACAGGCTGACAGGAATTCTGATTGCCTGTGATAGAGAATGAGCACGTGTCCAACATTGTGATGTTTGCCTGTCGTCCTCTTACTTTTTGGCAAAGGGAATTCATGTATGTTATGAAATCGCCAGTTGGACTTGCTCGCCAACAGACGAGTGACGCTTGACATCCCGCTCATTTTATTTTCCCGACGTGGGCCGTTTGTGGTGTAATTGTTTGGAGGTATTTTTTTAATTATTGTTTTTGTTATTATGCCATGCGTGCCGTTTGGAAGTGCATGAATTTCGTACGTCATTTGCCGACTTTGACAGATTTGCAGTAGATAGAGGGTTTCTGCTCTGTCGGATTTATTTGCTAGATGCAAATTACAGCGATTTACTTTTTTAAGAGTTGTGATTTCAGAATAGGCTGGGACTAAGCGAGGAAACGCTGGATGAACTTGAGTGTGTTCACCTCGCGTGGCTGATGATATGTCATGCAAACATTCGTTTGTTGTGGGTAATGGTCTGAAGCACGCTGTTTGTGAATAATGTTCCTGGCGTTTTGTTGCGGTACCCAAGAGTCCGAAACGAAACAGCTGACACGTGGACACGTGTGCGCAGACGTGGATATTTTGTTTCTTCAGGTTGTATGCTCTCCTTTCCTCTCCCCAGCCCCCTCATACTTTCCCACTCACACGTGCACATACACATGATTATTCCAGACATTCGGGTCTTCCCCTCCCCAGCCCGTAATCGTCATCAAACTCGATTAAGCAGTCAACATGATCTTTTCATCAGGTATAATCAGGGATTGTGGTGTGGAATATGGGTGTTCTGCAGTTTGGTTTTGTAGACCGAGAGAGAAAAAAAAATCACAGCGATACAAGCGACAGCACCATTCAAACTCAGTTTCTCGCAGAAGACAGACGTATGACGTCATTAACAGAAGCGGCCTCTGGAGATTCCCCCCTCCACTGTCGGGCTTCAGCTGCTGCTAAGTACGTGAATGGCTTGTCCCGCAAGAAAGGCTCCCAAAAAGACAAGATATAACTAGCTGTTTCATCTCAGCATTGGTCAATGTTCTTGATTGTCCAGGCACATTGTCTGTAGATACAATCTGAGGTTCTTGTTGACCCATGCCTTGCAAAGGTCAGACAACAACGGTAACTACGATGAAGTAGATGAAACCGAGACACAGTTGGTTAATAATGTGAAATGCGCAGGTACTGTAGCTTTTCTCATGTCAGATGTCTTAGGTTGGGGTCTTAGATGAGTGTTGGGATAGGGGATACGTGTACATGGATGTATATGAGACAAAGATGGTGAATTGGTTTCATGTTCTAAAGAATATATTTATGTAGGCCTAAACAGAATTTTAATGTAACAGTATTTTTACTCAATCTGTAGCAGTTCCTTCTCGATGATATATATATATAGATGCTAAGCAGTGGAAATAAAATATTTGCCAATTAGAAGTTGCATTTTTGATTCTAAAAAGAATTTTACTGTGTATTGTGTTCCAGTAAAATGTACATTGCAAAGAAACAAAATAGAAAAACAAAAAGAAACAAAGCTCAAAAAAATTTCAAAGTTCAACAGGCAAATGAATCTTGCGGAATAACCGCTTTACCCAAAGTAGGATGACCAGGCCGTCGGAGATGATGTAGGTCAGATTCGTTGATGACGTTCATACGTGGTCAATTTGTCAGAGTGTTTACTTTATCTGAAATGACGCGTTCTGTCTGTCACCTGTTTGTATTAACACCTCTGCCGGGCAAAAGATTCTCCTACCTCTTCAAAAGTTCTGGTGTTCTGAGACATCATCTAATGTTTAACTTTCTCACACATGTTATCAAATGTTCTGGCACATGTTCTTGTTTGCACGAGGAGAGAAGTGGGGAGACCGCGTGGAAAGGGTACCTCCACCCCTCTCCACGTACAGGATCTACATTTCCACTTGTGTTTTCACTCATCGTCTTGTCCAAATAAGAAGGAAGCCATTGTGAAATGTTGCGGGTGTTTTGACGAACGGAAGGGAAGAGAGGAAAAAATTGGTCTCGACATCTCGGTGTAGCCGTCACCTCCCAGCGACAGGTTGACTGATGACGGCCGGAAGGGGGGAGGTGTGGGTACACCGATATCGGGAGGGTCTCAGAAGGTTTATTTATGTAGCGAGGCAGTATCTGCCGCAGATATCGGGGCAGCAGGGACATTCCTTCAGACCTACGGCACCGGCAGAAGGTAGCAGGTCGGCGCCAACCTGTCGCATGGCTCAGAAACATGACCTGAGCCACTCGGTGAGTCTCAGCTCTCCCCTACCTCCACTCCCCACCTCTCTCTCTCTCACTCGCAAGGCTTCTTCATCCCCTAACCTGTCCCCACCTTTGCCAATGGCGCCCCCTATTGGGAAACAGACTGCGAGGCTCTGCGAGGGTTAGTTCCAAACCCTGAGAATGCGCTTCCTGTTGATAAGGTACGCCAGCAACCGACAGGAAGTGGCGCGCTTGACGCACGCAGGTGTGCGATGGTGCGGCCTGGCCTTGATACCGCTTTGTCTGGCGGCAATCAACAGGTAGCTAAAGAGGTGACCTACTTGTTTGCTGGAATAGTATTAATACTGGTGACGCTGAATATGTACTTTAAAAAATAATGCAGATGTACTTTAGAACGGCTGGTAAGATTTCGATTGTTGATTGGCCTTAAATGGATCTTTGAAATTATTGAAGTGAGGGTGGAAAGGGACGATGTTACCTTAGTAAATTGCATTATTCTTACTTTGCAAGTGCCTTTGACATAAATTCAAGATATGTGCCTGAAAAATCAAAAGCGTAATCAAAGCTAAGCGAAGTTTCACCTGTAATATTTCAAGGTTAGGTATACAGTCGGATCAGCAGGACAAGTAAGCAGCGCCTGTTAAGAGCTGGAGATGTACTGGAGACTTCAAACAGCTCTAGAGTAAGTTTAGTGTTGATGACATCACGTGACCAACCTGTTTTCCCACCGGTTTCCGGTAAGCGATGCCCTTGCTGAAGCAGTTCCACCTGTTGCCAGCCTCGTTTGAAAATTGGTGAATCCGCCCTTCCTAGAGCCTTTGCCCCCACGATTTTCCCAGGGTAATCTGTTGCTGGGGGCTGCTAGCACTGTTAAAAGACATCAGTCATAGGAATCGGAGCCAGAGGCTGCAAGAGTAAACATTAGCTTCGCTCTCCCCATCCACCCACCCCCACCTTAGCTGGTGTAACCAGGTACACGGAGGACAGCCATTCCTGACCATCCATCCTCCATTTTCCCCTCCCGCAAAACAACCACCCTAACCATTTAACCATTACATCCACTCAGCCCTCTTTCCTCAACGACCCCCCCCCCAACCCTCACTACCTTGTCCCTTCTCTCGTCTGCGAGCTTTTGGAGGGTGGAGGAAGAGATCTGGAATCTCTTTTTCTGCAGCCTACCTACCCTACCCCTTACCTCCTTTCCCTCCATTTAAGCCCTTGGTTTACCCCCTTCACCCCTTTCTGTCGTCTTTCCCGCCACCGGGGCCAAAAGTGTAGCAGATGCAATACACCTTCCCTGGGAACGCGCATTCCTCCGCACTTTACCTTTACGTGGCTACGTGGCGGTCTCCTCCTTCCCTCCCACCTTGCCACGTTAGCTTCTGTGGCAGACGAGTCTTCTTGTTTTCCCATGCCCCCACCTTGTCTCTGGCCGCTTTGACTGCGGCGGGTGCCAGATCAAATGGCGGCGGTGCCGCGGTGATGGCTTTTCCAGCTGCTGGGAACTTGGGGCGCTGCGGTCCCACGAACGGCAACTCCCATCGCTTTCGGTTGGAAAAAAAAAATCCGGGTGATCATGTACCAGAGAACGTAACATGTCGCACGTTGATGTGGAAGGTATGTTGCGCGTTGCTAACAGTGTCGACGGGGGTGTGCAAAGGTGCGTTGGGCGTTTGCCTGTGGTGTGGAAGTAAAATACGTTTTGGGGCTCCTACGGTGCGTAGTCCACATCACGGGCACTGAGAAATTTTCTCTTGTCACAGCAGCGTTTAGTGGCGTTAAAGATGAACAGAAGCGCTCACACACAGAGCGACAAAGGACTGACGAGAGTTTGCGAGAACAAGAAAGTTTTCTGTTTGTGAGTTCTGGTCTCTTGCATCACGGTCTTGCAGCAAGGAGTTGTGGGTGAGCCGTACTTCACTTCATTCAGGCGAAACTCAGGCAAAACTCAGGCAATCCGCCGTCGTCTGGTACATGTGTCGCAGTCGTCGCTAGACTCGCTGGCAGCCTCCCAGAAACCAGTTGTCATCATGGAGGGGTTAGGGGCAGTGCAGTGCTGTTCAACAGCAGCTCTGTGCATTCATGAACATTTCCTAGGGTGAGACTGTCATTGTCATTATCGCGATCCTCATCACTTTAATTGGTCTCAAGAGAATTTTCAGACAAAAGAATTCTTTTTCATAAACATGCTTTAGCTTGCCCATAGTGGATTTTTTCTGGTGGACACAATTTGTCAAAGATAGCACTTACACTTCCGTGCGCTTCCTCCCCTAATTCACATTCTTGTTGTAGGTAAGCATGTTGTGTGTGCTTCTGTCTAGACTCAACACTTGTGCACGATGTAAATCCCTATGGCTATGTGATACAATTGGGAGATTTGAAAGGGACAGACATTTTGCAAAATTGCGTTGTATTTTTGTTTTAGAAAAGACCATCTCTTCACTGACTGCAGAGTACGTGAATGTAATTAAAAAGATACCAGACCTTCCATGTTCAGTGGACATTTTGTGGGATTCTGAACAATTTTCACGCCCCTCTCCCCCCCCCCCACACACACACAGAGCCTGCAAAGTGAGTTGATTTCAGTTGCAGATATCCTAATATTTATTTTGAATCGATTGATTCAGACCAACAAAGTGATTCAGACCAACAATTGCGCCCGCGCGACCAAACACAGATATAGCTTCTTTAACATACGAAACATGACTACAGGGAATAGAAAATTGTTGATGTCTTGGAGTCCGTTTCACGAGGAAGTCCATAACGTTCAGCAACAGCTCCCCCAACTCCTTTTGATTCTGGTGACTTGTCCTATTACATACAGGAAAACATTTTTTCTGCTTTGATTTGACGCTATGTGTTAAAAGCTCAATTTCGAGAAGTAACACTGGTATTCTGGGGGAAAAGGTTGGGTTTTTATCAGTTTGTTATGTTGACGGGGAAACAGAGAAAATGACTCTCTCTGGTACGCACAAACGCACCCACACCCAGTCTCTCTCTCCCCCCCCATTATCTTTCGCTCACATTCACGCTCTCTTTCCCTCTCTTTTCGTATTCTTTATATATATATATATATAAAAAACACGCGTCACCTAAGTAAGGTAGTATAGCCTCCCTGTTTAAAAAAAAAAACAAAACAGGCAGAGGTTCAGGTTCTGAATGATCGATATGCACGACAGCAAACTGGATGCTACAGACGTAGGCGCCAGGGCCAGAGCTGCCCACGTCGCTCGCTGGCCAGACAGAGTGCGATCCACCGGCGTGCTGCCCGGCGACCTTCTTTCTGCAGGCGCGTGCCGGACAGCGTGCCACCGTGTGCGTGGTGGTGGTGGTGTGGCCAGCAACGTCAGCGATCGTGCAGCTGAGCGAGACGTGACGACATGACTACCCCCCCCCACTCTCTCTCTCTTCTTCTTTCTCTCTCGCTTGCTTGCTTACTAACTCAATAACTCAGTGGCGCCTATGGGTGCATCTGCTTTCCACTACAAACTGCCCATCCGCGTGCGCGCTAGCATTACATTTTTACCACCGAGCACTACGGAAATTCTGTATTTTGCTCATTGTTTGGTGCAAAACACAGTCTTTTGAACACTTCACGTCTAAACGTGTTTTTATTTTGTTTAGTTTTGGGGTTTCCCCCTATTTAGTGCTCCCCTCCCCGCTCTTTACTTGAGACACTCGAGTCAATGTTATCATTTCTGCTGCATCGACAGACGCTCTGTTACCTCTAAGTCTGTTCCGGTCTCAGCGTTGGGGGATCTTATCCTGTAATAACAAAAGGTTAACAAATGGATGTCCACTGCAGAAACTGTGCACGCAACGTTTACCACATTGTTAATATGGGAAAACGAATGGGTAGGAGAAGAAAACCGTTAAATTGAGAGAGGACGGCGTGCTTAACTTTGTAAAGCCGCTAGTCGCTTCTAGTCTCTCTTTAAAGATAAAAACCCCAAAACATGGGTGACATAAATACGAGGTAGATTAGTCTGGTTTTAGAGCATGCCATTCAAGCGCTATAGCGTAATGTATTTCATTGATGGATCAGCATTAAGTGGTGTGTGGACAAACGCTTTTTTAAAATTCGCCCTCTCCTCTTCAAACAAAGAAAAGCGTTGTACGGAGAAAAAGGTGTTCACCTCCCCTCAAACTTTTTTCCTCTCTCTCTCTGTGCCTGGTTCGATGATTCATTCCTCAAAGGACTTTGGCTAATTTTGCGGCGGCAGGAATATCAAATGCGACAGGCGCATAGAAAAAGGACCAGCGTGCTGGAAAAGGGGGCGGGGTGTTGGCACTGCATGGGGAGAGAGAAGACGAAGGGAAGAGTGAATAATGTGGTCACAGAGGACCGCGTGGGGGACGGGTGGGTGCGCTGGTGTGATAGGGCGGTATGGAGGGAGGGAGTGTGACGGGTGGTTGGGGGAGGGATAGGGGTAAAGAGCTACACGGACAAACGATTCTGCAACTGTGTTGTTCAACCAAGGTGTCTGATTAGCTCTCCTCATTCCAACCCGCCCCCTCCTTCCGCCATGGCCGTCTGCACTCGGCCAGGCAGCAGACGCTGCCATCTTCATTTCGCTGTGTGAAATTTATGTCTATTGCGTGCAGTGGCGGCCAGTGAAATCGCCTCCCACCCTTCCCCCTACCTTTATAATCTCCCCTGGCAATTATAGTAAAGCATCTCTGATAGCTGCTTCCTCGCCTCTTGTCTTCCCATCACCCACCGCCACCACTTCCACCACCACCAGCAGAACCACTACCACCGCCACCACGGGGTCGACGTCAGAGTGGAAACTACAAACTCTTCGGGGTCATATTTACCGGAGTAGCCGTGGAACAGCAGACTCGGTCTGAGGTGGCGCATAGCTTCCCCGGAAGCAAGTTTCGTGCACAAGAGAAGATAATGCTCTGCCTGTCTGTTAATCACAACCCTCCCCCCTCTTCCCCTTCACTTACTTTTCCCTTTACCCCCCTGGTTGCAATATTTTTAAGTCAGTTTGCTTGTTCGACCCAGCGCACTGAATCGCCACTTATTGGAGGAGTCTGGTCTGTTTGTTATCATGTCGTAAGGAACGCTCGATATTTCACGAGTTTGAAGTGTAGGGTTTGTTGGGAAGGAACTGGGGGCGTGGACTTTGGTGGTGATGGGGGAGGGTCAGAGATCGGAGACGAAGGCTCGTATAGTTGTCGACTGAACCACTGACATGTCCGGCAGGAGCTTGGCTTGTATCTCTGCCCCACGTGTAAATGATTCCTCCCGCTAACCGCTCTCTTTCAGTCTACATCATCAATGGCGGGAATGTCTGTTACGTGTCACATACGCTGAAGCAATCTGTGTGTGTGTGTGCGCGCGCGCACGCTTGCGTGTGTGCGTACGCTACAATCATCACCACCCTGTCCCACTACCGACATCATTACCATCACTATTACCACCACCACCACCACCACAATAAATCTTCGGATAGATTTCCCTTCCATCTACGTCACGATCACAGCGCTGCCTGTGATTGTGCGCCTGCACGAAGACGGCGTGTGGCTGTTTAGCAACACGCAACACGCTGTGTAAAAAACTGCCGTAACTCTGGCTGCTCAGGTAAATTATCGTCTACTAGAGACCCACTGTCCACAGGGGATATATGATTATAGGACATGTTGACATCATATAGGTCATTATATCTGTTAATATACGTTATCATGTAGGCTGTGTTATATTAGTAGACCTATTAATTTAGAATACCTTGCAGACTGACTCGCACCAGTTGTGGAGTAAATTTAAAGAAGTGCTTTTTTCGCGCATCTTTCATTCTCTTTCATTTTCACACACACACTACACACACAAGGAACAAGAAGCAAGCGGTAGCTCAGCCAATTCGATCAATGTTATGTCAAAGACTAAGGGTAGAGGGGGGTAGGTCGTAGAATATATTCGCAATCCATGTCAGAACCAGTAAGCATTTTCATTCATCCTCCGCCGGTGCACTCGTTCGATCACGTGACTCAGCTGCGACGAAAAGTGAATGCAAATCGTAGATTAATTTCTCGCTGTGGCCCTGGCCCTAATCTTTGTTTATTCTCCTCATGGCGATGCGATGCCCCGCCTTCAGCAGGAGCCTCGCTCCGGGTCGCCAGAGATCAGCTTGATTTCCGCGATAAGGGATCATCTTGCCCGGCGCAGTTTGTTTGATTTCATACAAGCGTGGCCAGATCTGGCACCAGTTAAAGAAAGGCGGGTTATTGATCTTTGCGCAGTTCGGCCTGCGTTTTAGGACAGTTTGCATAAAGAGGAATGCCAGGGATTGGTGGGATTCATCAAAAGGATGAAGACGAAAGGGAAGAGGGAGGTTGTAGGGTGGGGGAAGGGGACTAGCGGAGGAAGCGCGCCATCTCGTTATGTCCAAGAGGGAGGGAAGGAGGGAGATGGGAAGAGGAGACGGCTGTCGGCAAGAATGGATCCCCGGGCATAAACGTGGGCAGCTCGGAGGCCTCGCTAGTCTCGAGTTTAATGCTTGTGTTGACTTAGCATCCAGTCATAACCCATCCTCTCCCAGCACCGGGTCCAGGCTAGCAGCAGCAGCGTCTTCAGCCCATTTTCGACGATGACTTCGCCTCGCGCCAGGCAAGTCCTTTCCCCCCGATCACCCTTCCTCTCTCGTTACCCCCCTTCCCCAAACTCCACTCTACCCCGCTTCGATTTTTACTTTCGTGTTTTTGTGACTGTTTGAGTCTCGGCTCACTGCGCATGCGCGAGCGTGTTGCCTGGCTGAACGACGCGAGCCGGCTGAACGGACCAGCGAGCATCGCAAAGCATTGAGCAGCTGGACACGCTTCATGCTCTTTACGGTACTAGGAGCCACCGTTTCGGGAGTAGGAGGGGGAGCAGGGAGCCCTTGGGGAGGGGGCTTGGTTATTATTTTTCAAGTAGTGACTTGTTTCTCAATTTGTTAATATTTTTTAAGTTATGAAGCTGCATGTTTCTTTCTTGATCAAGAGAGAAGTGGTTGTTCGAATATCGGAGGATGGTTGGCAATTATCTTGGACAAGGTTGAGAAGATTTTTATTTTTTGAATGAGTAGGGTAGCATTATGTTATAGGTGTTCATGAACAGTTTGCATGTTGTATAACGTCAGGTCTTGTCTGGACGTTAAGAAAGTTAAAAAAGAAACTCTGCGTTTGGTTCAGAAAGCTGCAAGACACGACTTTGTCGGGTAGGGGTGGCATATCCAAAACAATCCCACCTCCTCACATCTACATACAAAATATGTGTATATGTATATTGCATCCGTGATTGCAGAATAGTGTGTGTATGTGTGTGTGTGTGGATGGGTGAGGATTGGTTGGTGGATTGGGGTATTTACGAATGCACGTACGTCTTTGTGTCTGCATGATGAAAACTGATTGTCCCCCTTATCTTCTCCCCTCTCTGCTCTGAAGCATTGTTTCATTGTTTTAAATAATTCATCTTTTTTGCGGGGGTGGGGGGTGGGGTTGCGTTTCCGTTTCACGAAAAGAAGATTGCTTACTTATGAGTTTTTCTCAACTTTATTTGAAAGAAACATCGTAATCATGAAATACAGTTCTCAGATTTACATCAACATGTTGTTTGAATGTACTTCAATATTTTTTAAATGCTGGTTTTATATATAGCAACCTAAAACACCTTTTGTCCGCCAAAATTAAAAGTCGAGATGAATGTGTGTGCGTGTGTGTGTGCGCGCGCGCGTGCGTGAATGACTGACGGAAACACAAATATTAAATATAGTGTGGCTAATGAGTGCGTGAAAGAAAGAGTGGGCGTTCCGAAAAAAATTTAGAAAAAAAAACAAACAATCGAGTTGTACGTGGAAGACAATTATGACATCAGCATCACAGATCACTCGCTGCGCCCCTGATCATTGAGTGGCGGAGAGATGTAATTACCTCCCCTGCCCGGGCCCGGCGCGACACAGCGAATGGACACTTTAGTCTTTTATTTGCACACACAGAGTTTTACTGAATTACCACCTTGTCCTTCCGCCAGCGACTGTTTGCTCCACTTTGCTGGCCGCAGGTAGGCCGTTCAACTGTAGAGGCCTGTCAACGGGCCCGGTGTTTATTCGCCATATTTGCTTCCTCTTCATTGAAACACTCGTCCTGCATCAAGCTACAGGCTGCGGCAGTCGATCAAACAGAACGCCATATTAGAAGTCAAACTTTTAACAGCACAGGTGATCATTAAACATTGCAGGCTTGCTGTATACACACCCACGGTAGCTGTAGCAGGACGGGGTGGGGTGGGTAGGGGGGAAAGAGTGTCCGGGTTTCATCACAAAACAGAAGCGCCACCCCTTTAGACACAGCTGCTTAACTTTCAGTTGTACCCTCAGCAAATCACAATGGGTTATGAGTGTAAGCTGAGGGATTAAGGCGGCGGGCTCTTGCTTGTTGTCATCAACTTTTAAGATTTTAATCAGCACAACAACCAAGTGGGTTTGTGGGAGCGTGCGCGCGAGGTTGCATTTCAGCAAGCTATCTTTTCTGTCCGCCCTTCAGCTTCCATTTGTATGCCGGGACAGGTGGGAATGGTGGTGGGGGTGGTGGTGATTTTTTTTCCGATTGCGGGGCGGGGGTCGTTATACCGTACGAGGCTCATTCTTGCTTGACACGAGCCCTTTAATACCTGCCTGCGCACCGGGCTTGTCGGAAGTTGCATTGAGGATCGTTTGATGCGCGGCGAGGGAGGTGAGGGTGCTTCAGAAACGTTACCATTGAGGGTAATTACACCGAGTCAACACAAAAAATGGCTCTTTTGGACGTTTATCTCCCGTGGCAGCCTTATAATTCAGTGTAATTGGCATCGATTCCAGCCGCTCAGTGATAGGGGCAAAAACGTTTATCGAATGCGCAGGTTACCCGTGGTCATCTTACCTGTGAAGAAAACGTTTATCGAATGCGCAGGTTACCCGTGGTCATCTTACCTGTGAAGAAGGTTTAGCTACCTGGAAAAGCGCTGGATGTTTGCTGACCTCGCTGTACTCTTATTCAGTTAAAAGTGTATACTGACCAGGCTTACTTTTACCACTCAACCCTATTGCACAATAATTAATGAAACCATATATAAGGCCAGCGGAACATGGTTTACTTCCTTAGTGCACGGACAGGCCTGTTAAGCACCCAGGTGACAGTTGCTGTGTCCTGCTGCTTCACTCTGCGTCATCCAAATCCTTTATCCAGCGGCAGCGCGTGGCTCATTGTCTCGTTGGGAAGATTGTCTCCACGTGGGAAGAGGGCCTTTCTTACGTCATCTTCCCAGCAGAAAAAAACTGAGTTTACGTTACGGAGGTAGCAGTGGACCAGAAGCAAAGGTGTTTGAAATACGCACAGTCAGACCTTGCGGTTTCCGGTCCACGGCTCACTAGAACGCCCCACGGAGGCTTTGCTGTACACCGTAAGTAGCGTAACCTCGGATGGAGGCAGCTAGATATTTGTGGCTCGTTAGCGCGGCCCGATTCTTGCCACACGTCGTGAGTGTTGTGTGGGTCTGGGATGACGAGACTCAACATATAGTTTATCTATTTTCGCTAATGCCTATTCTTCCGTTCTCGTAGTCTCTTGGGGCATCAGAGTTGGTCCATAATGGTGGTCGTAAACCACGTGGTACGGAACCTGAACTGTGCGCCGCGATTAAGAGAAGTATATATATATATATAAATATTGTTTCCATATCTTTGGCCATAGGTTGCTTGCTTGGAATACGTGCAGAGAAAGAACAGCTTATGTTTTTTGTATCCGATTTTATTCGTTGCAGAATGGAAACCGTTTGAGCAGGATCTGGTGTGTCTGCGTCATCGCCATTCGTCTTCATTCCTGTTCTCCGTTCCCCACCCCACCCACCACCCCTTTAACTACCATAATGCGAAGCACAGTTCTTGGTAGGCTTGGCAGAGGAAATATGTAACTAATGCGGCTTTTTTAGATCCTGGCGAAATGCAAGCTGTGGGTGGGAGAAGATAATAAAAGACGCGGTGTGGACTTTCCTCAGATTGTCGTCTGCAGCCTCCCAGGACAAACTATCGATTTTGTTTCGTGTAACCGTGGCAAGGGGAAGTAATGACATAAATCACAAAAGGAACCGATAGGCCTACATACCCAACTGTCTCACTTTGATCATTCGTCCTTTGGAAGACCAGCTGCTGACGTCACATGAATGTTACCAGCTGAGCCTTAGCTCCCTCCTGCCGTTTCACCTTCTTTTGCGAGGAAAAAGGTGGGGAGAGGGGGCAGAATGTAAGTCTCAGTGGGTGTCACCTTCTTCAGATTGCGCCAATGTGCTCCTGGTGCTGCGTGTCCGAGCGGCTTGTGTGTACGTACGCCTGCTTGCTCGCCTAACTGTGCGCGGTATTGTGTGTGTGTGTTAAAGGTAGAAGATGCTGTTTGGTCGCGCATTAGTGTTAATTAGTACTGAAAGCGCGTCTGTCGGTAATATATTAATAGTTGTGGTGGTCTTTTGGTGGTGGATCATTCTGCAGCGATATCGTTATCTTTAAATACAACCTTGGAGTTCGGAGCCGCCGACACGAACATCTCATTGCCTGTGCTCACAGGCTGGCGTTAATTACAAACTGTCGGTCAGAGGCTGTACGGACTGTGTACGCAGCCCGGAAATATCCCCGTGGGCGACGGCGGAACTGCCCTCGCATGATCACCTGACTCCGCGTCTGACCTAAGCAGTCAGGGCCCCGATGCTCGTCGATACGGTCGCCGCTGTTTCCTTGCTCCTTCCGTCAGAAACTGGCGTTTTGCATTTAACGACCGGCGTGCACCGCCGCGTACAAAAATAGTCCCCCGTTGTGTGTCATTCAGGCATCGCGGTTGAATTGCACCCAAATTATGGCGTGCGGTTCCATCACAGGTAGTTGCCTCCCTTAGCGACTCCGCAGTTATCCTTCCCTCGTGGAGGACCTAATTGCTAGGTTTGCATGTTTATGCCGGGCCTTTATGTGAACGATGTGTTTGTTTGGGGTGGATGGAGGACAAAGGGATGGTGGGGATGGGGTATTGGGAGGGCTGCCTTTTTGAAAGTTACAAACGTGTCGGAGATGGAAGGACTCTGTAATTTAAATGTTAACATTTTGCTTCTTGGCGCAAGTCGCGCGGCAGTCTGACGAATCAAAGTATACGTAGGAGAAAAGAAAAGGTCATAAGTCAGCCTTTGGCCTACGCATGGCTGCCTAATCTTAGGGGGGTCCCTTCGGTATAATTTGTTTGTCAGAATTAATTAAATAATGTTTGTACATTAGCTCCTTTTTGTAGGCTCGGTTTGGGGGTTCGCTTCGCTGTCAGTATTTTACCGAGTTTATGGAAGACTAATACTTGTCCAGATATGCACCGTTGTTTACAGATCCGAAAGATTGCATCGACCCGTTCAGAAGCCACTCGTGTAGGCCTGTCTTCTTCTGGTCGCTTCATTACTTGATCCTATGAGTACTTAGGGGAGGATACGACACTTCTGACACCATCGGTTAGAAAGATTGAAGTCTTTGGGGATAGTTGTGTGTAAGCAGTCGTTTCATTCCAGATTCACTTTCCAATGCTTGCAAACATTGTTTTAGATCGGCAGGTCACTTTAAAAGAATGGGCGTCTTGCACTGGGAAACGGGCCTGCATGTGATGAGCATCCTCCAGCTCTTGTTAGTGCATAAAAGTGCGCATTAAGATTGAAACACTTGGCTTTTTCAGATGTGTATTCAATTTTGTGTATACAAAAATGAGATTCGAGGGCTTATGCATCCCAACTCAAGTAGTTGGAGGCTGCTGTATAGTGATACGTTTTCTGGATAACGTTTCCGAATTTCCTCCCTGGAAGAAGAAGAAATTATAACAACAACAATAAAAACCAAATTAATTCAAAATTCAGTAACATGTATGATCTGGCTTCCAGTCCTGCATTTATCAAGCAGTCAGGCCTAAAGGATTATCGTGCCGAAGACATGAAAGCGTGATCTGTCTGCCGTTATGCAAATGATCTAATTTGCATCCCATCAGACGACAAATGTTGCTTGTTGTACGTACATTCTAATAACCCTACCCCACTTTTCTTCGTGTTAGCTGCATTGGTAGAGACAAAATCGGATTGCGAGCTAATTGTTATAAATAGCTTGTTTTGTTCAGGCCGTAATGCCTCACCAACACCTTTGGTCTGATTGCTTACTCTTCGTGACGATTCCGCCATTATTCACCCCAATTTTGACCCCCACCCGCAGGCAAAAGTAACTTGACAGACTAATGTTTTGTTTGTTTTTGTTTTTGTTGCTTTTAGATTTGAGGGGGGGGGTCGTCCTCTTCATCCTATTTGGTCGCATTTTTTAAGATCACGTTATGCAGCTTATTAGCACAGTAAAGGATACGTCGCATTTAGCGCACGCGCTGAACCGCCGGCTGTCAGACTCCGAGGCGATGGAATAACTCGTAGACCCAGTTCTCTCGTGGCAACGTCAGCTCAGGCTGTCTCTCAGACCCAACAGGACGGCGGGACTACGTCAAAGAAAACACAAAATGGCATCGATCGAAAGAACACGGGGCTGTATCCTTCATCTGGCTATTTGTACGTCTACCCCCACCCTTGTCTAGCGAGATGGAATCTTCACGTTGCCCCCTCGGAGCGCCCAGAGATTGATTCCTGGAGAGCCGCAGTCAGAGCAGCATGGCCGGCCGCTGGACTGCCGGGTCGGGCTGGGACGAGGATCGTTTACTCAGGAGTACAGTTTAACTTGCAGTTTTCCTTTGCATTTATTGCACTTCGACGATTCTGTCGTGTAATCGCAATCCTTGTCCTTAGTGATCTGACCAGTCTTTCGTCTTCTTTCTGAACCCTCCCTGTTCAGAGAGGGAGCGTATGATTGGCTGCCTAATTATACTGTTGTTATGGTTTCTTAGTGTGGGTTTGTTTGCATGTCCGAGGTTGTGTTTGCCTGCCAGTCGTGTGTGTTTGTGTGTGCGTGTCTCGTCTTTAACGATTGTCCGCTGTTCACCGGTCAGTGAACATCGGGCGGCTTCAGCAAGACCGATCTGGGCTAGTCCATAACCGGAGAATATGTATCATAATTATGTTTCATGTTTGTATATCATAATTATGTTTCGTGTGTATGTATCATAACTATGTTTCTTGTTAACCCGTCAAACTTCCAACATTGCAGAAATAGCCTGTCGTAAGTACGTGGGAAGTGGCCTTGAAAAATGAGATCTAGACTTGAAGGCATTATGAGAAGCTGCCCATGTTGGTTAGTTTCTGACTAATGCCAAATTCTGTGTGTGTGTGTGTGTGTGTGTGTGTGTGTGTGTGTGTGTGTGTTTGTGTGTGTGTGTGTGAATTCAGAAACGGAGGACCATAGAAATAAACGTTAAAAGGTTATGCGTTCACTAGTACATTAGTGTCGTGAGCTGATCGCTGTGTTCAGACTGCGAGTCTGATACTGTTTAAGCTCCTTATAAATGCTCTAGCTTGAAGCAGTAGCACCAGCACCAACCTGTGCGCTGCGGAGTCCGAGGCCGCTATTTATTGAAGAAGGCTGCAGGATGTTTTATTGACAGTGCCAACATCTGTAGCCGCTTGTCTCTATTTCTTTGGCAGATGATGGTGCGCAAACGCATAACCACTTGCGCTCAAGGCAGTTAACACTCGTGTATTTAAGAATATCTAAATATAGGAATATTGTGCAAGGTCCTGTTTGGATGTGCATCCTTGTGAGATGAAGTTTGGACCTCCTAGTACGAGCTGAAATACATATGATGATCATACGTAAATCTCTGGTGCCCTATGGGCATAGTTACACTCTCGGAGCGTAATGAAAATCGCGCTCTGAAATACTGCTTTTATATGCGGGTTTAGACTACTAGCATTAATCTCACCCATGTGATAAAGGCGATGTCAACTATATTAAAGATGTCAATGTCATTGTATATTATGTCACTCTCTTTCTCTCTCGCACACACACACATACGCGCGCACACACACATACAATCACACAGAATAAACATGTGACAGAGACGCATATACAGACACATGGCCACACAAAATGAGGTTCATCAATAGGAGTAAGAAAGAAAGAGGTGATTTCATTTAATTTTAGTGTAACCACGAAATATCACACTGGATAACAAAACCTTGCAAAACGAGCGTCAGCTGTTTTGCCAGAAGGCCAAACCGTATCAGACAAACATCAAAGTGCGAAAGATGCACGTGAAGTACAGCCATGTTATTTTAGTAGAACCGTCTAGAAGGTGAAGAAGGGGTACCATGCATGTCTAGCAGGTGGGTGACATCAACCCTAAGGCTCAGTGTCAACCTACAAGTGGGTGCCCTCTCCTCTACTTACCCGCCTCTCTTCCCTAGCAGTCGCACTGTGGTATCTAGGGCCGGTGATGGACGTAAGCGGGTGGCGAGCAGGTGATGACATTGTTACAGACGACGTGGATAAAGTGGAACAAGACGAACTTTGCGCGCACGTTGATGGGTTTTACACATTTGTATAGCGAATAGGTGTGCGCACGGACGCGTGCTTTCGTGTTACGCCTTTGCGCACATGTACAAGATAGTAAATGACAATTATACCTACACACATCTCTGGTACCATTTGACGAGCGGTTGTGCTTGTACGTTAGTACTAGTCGTTGGGGGGAAGGGGGAGGAGGAGGGACAGCTGGATAGGCGCAGCGGCTGACAAGGCTTAAGAAAGTACATCTCATGACGCCATGTTTTGGGCGAGTGTGCGATCGTGGAAAATCTTGGGCTCTGGATCATAACAGAGGGGAGCGAACGTGTGGTCACAACAGAGCGCAGTGAATCATTCTACCCCATGTATGAAACATTCGAGTGGAGCGAAATGTACTGCAAAACAGCGCATTAGAAATAATGACTAGTACTTCAATAGAGGGACAATAAGATGTGCGAGCCTAGTGCTGTGATTACAGAACTTGCGTCGTTGTAGTGACCACGCCTAGTGTATTTGACCTTGACCCTAACGGAGTTTTTTTCTAGGCTGGTGAACTCTACATAAAACAACACCACACACATATACACACGCCGAATGCACCCGATGCTACACGTTGTCGAGAGTATTTACTGATACCCTCGACGGTTGTTTTGACGGTTGCCTTGCAAAGAAGCGACCTAATCCCCGGCGCCCGCAACATTCAGCGCGCGCAGTCGATTTCATTTTTGCACGGCCTCGCTTATCCACGCACTCATCGCGGATCCAGAAAGCCAGCCCGCCTGCGACACTCGCAGACTGGGAGACGCGACAACAGAAATCGGAGCTCACGTGGAAACAAACGTCACGCTGGCTGGGCCCCTCGCGCCAGACCTCGGCGACGAGCTTGGAAGAAGGGCGGAGTCAGGTTCATGAATATGCTAATGTAGACCCCGCAGCCGCTGGCGCGGGCGGCACAAGCAGAGTTGACAGCCATTGAGGTGCGCGCGGGAACAAAGCCAAGCTTGGCGGTGGGCCGGGCCAGGGGAGTGATCTACCTAGCAGAAAGGTGAGAGACAGGTTGAAGGCTCGGTGCAGGTTGGCTGCTGCCTTCCACTCACGGGGCGCGCGTCCCGCACGTGGCTAGGTGTTGTCAAAAGGTGAGCGGCGAGCTTTGTGGCGGCATTTGTCGGGTGGGAGGTGACAAAGTCAGGGTAGAACTCGCGGCTTCGCTGTGCCCGTTGCGATCACGAGATAACTGTTAGCTGTTTCTCCTTTACCCTGAAGAAGCGGATTGCAAGACAGGTACAGACCAAAGGACCGAGGTTCGACCGGGGGGTGCCAGATTTCGTACAGGTTTGGTCTTGCAAGAAGAAAGTGGCCAGTAACTTGACTTTAACGAACCGTGTGCGGACCGCGCCTTGCATGAGTGGGCACACGCCAACTGTGACAGTCGCATCAGTCCAAGAGTGGTGAGAGGGTGTGTCTGGGTTTATGTTGCTGTCACGCCTGCCTGCATGATCCCTCCAACCATGTTTGGCGACCTGAGTCTTTTCCCCTTTGGTGAGTCTTGACCGCTGGTGCTTGTGTTTTTGCGTTTTTTTATCTTGTTTTTCGTTAGTTGATGGCATGACACTCGTGACTGCGCATTTTTCCTAGATGTTGTCGACTTGTTAACTCTCTTCGTAACACGAATTTTGTGTGACGATGAGCATGATGACTTTTAGGAAAGTTTGGTGTGAGACTTTTACATTAGGACCGTTGCTGTGGAGAGTTGCTGTGAAGGAATAACATAGGCGGTTGTTTAAAATGCATTATGAGATTAACTGTATAAATAACCTTTGTGGAGTGTTTTGCTTTAGTAATTAAAATCGATTTTTTATAGTTTTCTCTAAAAAATGTAATGAACGATTTGCTGATTAGACTACCACTAAAGGTCTTTTCGTGACATTATAGCAACCCTGCAATCAGTGAGCATGTAATGTTATGTACTGGGAATGTAGTCAATGTCATTTTTGTTGTCTGTTGTCCCTGGGGTAAGAAGGAAAATAAAGGTACTGTTCATTTTCCATTTTCCATTTGAAATTGTAGATCGCGAAAAGGACTTGTTAGGACAGTAATTAGAACACAAAACCCTTTGGTCTTTAGTCATTTTATTTTCATTTGGTGCATTGAATTATTGAGGAACCCTTAGAGCTGAGTTTTGTCCACGCCAAAATAGAAAATGGTGACCTTTCGGAGAGTAGGGGGAGGGTAACACACTTGATATCCTCAGGAATCGCATCTAACAGGCTGTTGTGGGACCGAGGTGAGGAGTACGAGGAAATCGCGGGCGTGACTCATGCGAGGTTTATTTAACCCACGACTTCCTACCTACAGCATACTGTAGAACAGCCTGAGCCCAGGCCTTAGATCGAAAGAGTTAAAAAGCTCGCTCGCTCTCGGGGCCGGCTGCAGCTGAGTGCTTGACTCATCAAGGTGGGTGGGATGTCCACAAAGACTTCTTTGTCTTTTCTTGCCTAAAGTTGTTTTGCTTGAGTTAGATGCAAGGAAGGGAAGGACATTATACTGAGCGCATGGGGGCCGGAACAGCATGCATGCTGGACTTCACTCGCAGACTTTGCAACTCAACACAGGTGCCCACAGGGACCGTAGCTCCACTTTTGTGGCTTTTGCCTTGATAAGACTTTTATCGCTGTGCTAATGTAGGCTTCGAACGTCGTAAACTCCGGCTCATTTCTGGCGCATTTGTAGTCAAGTGTCTGCACGCGCTAGGGTTAAGGGTCGTTCACGCGCTTTATCGATCATCACTAGCAAGTGGCACTACAAGTAGAACCTCTGCGGGTGAGAGGTAGTTCACCGCAGGTAGGGTTTGCTTTCATCTTTGTCGGTTTTCCGGACAGTCCCTGGCTACAAAGCGGTCAGGCAGCGTGCAAGTTAGTGAACAACGCTCATCGTTTTCAACTTTTGCATCCTTCCAGACATCCTACTGCGCGCGGTCAGGCTGCATTGCGTCATTGGCACGTGACACATGCAAGTCGCCGGGGATGCTGATTGTGCCTACCACCGCTGCTGCCGCAATTCCACTCCCAGGCGGGAAAATCACCTGGCAGTACTCTGCGAGGGGAGGGAAGGAGTGGGGGGGGGGAGAGAGCGGGAGGTTTATTGGCAGGGGGCAGGTGGTCCTGGCTGTGCAGCGGGAAGCGGGTGTAGCAGATCTTCTGGCCACAGGTATTCGCGGCAGGGGAAGAAAATCTCGTGTAGGCGCAGTTCGCGAGTTGTGGTGGCGACTGCTAAACGAGTGTAGATGGCGGAGACAAAAGGCAAACTTAGTACGTGGGAAACATACAAAGATAGTGTTGAGATAAGCACAAAGAGGGGAGAATTTTGGCGCCACGAGCGTGGGTTGTAAAGACAGACAACTCCCGACATACACAAATAGTCACCGGAGGGATGCAGTTGCCCGGGGGTGAGCGTGTAGTGCACTTTCAACGTGGCTGTGCAGGTGTACAAACGCGAGTAAAGTTTGGGTGGGTGGGAGTCTACGTGAACGACAGCAGCAACTTCACGTACAGTGTTGCCATGGCTTGTGGTGGGTCAAAATTCATTCAAGAAAAGACTTTTAATGCGTGAAACCAGATGCGGCGATATTCTTTTTGATGATGCTTTATGATCCTTTTCAGCTGTGTGATGATAAAAGACCGCTTGTTGAATCTTTGAAATATAATATCGAAATCCTTTTGCAGACTTTTTTTTAAAAAGAACCGTCGCAGTACAATTCTAATATTGATTCTCATCAAAGTATTACATGTGTTAGATTATCTAAGGTTTGGATACTTAAAAAAAATGGACGCGATTACGCAGTCTCGAAAACTCGCGCGCACAGCCCCCGCCGGGACCCCCCACCCACACCTCACATCTACAGTAAAAAGAGAGTTGGGACGCAGGGGGGGGGTGTCATTATGAGTATAACAGATAACCTGTATCCTGATCCAAGGTCTTTCGTGTTTTTCTAAGTTAATTTATCACCACCGAGACAGACCCCATCACTTCACACATGGCGTTTCATCTCCCGCATCATTTAGTAAACCTGAGTATTTCACCACGTCTGGAGTGGTGGCAGGCCAGGTTTTTTTATTTTCGTAGAGGAGAGGGGAACCCCTCGCCACCTTTTGCAGGCTGGGAGAGAAACAAAGGATTCCTGTGTGTTGCCATGCCTGCTGATGGTTTGATAGCAGCATCAGCTCTCGTGTTTTGCCTGCGCGCGCAGCGCACGAGATCGGACAGTCGTAGGTCTCGTTTCACATCCAGGAACTTTGGTGGTTTTGCCTCGCCAAACGGCCGCTGATAGCGATCGCACGCACCGCGCGCACGCGCGCGTACGTAGCGGCTTGCGAGTGAACGATTCTCAGTAGATGATGGCGCGAGAGGCCGGTTCATCGCGCTGGCATCGTTTGACACGGCGATGATTATTTTGAGATTTTATCCCGCGGAGCGCGATCGTCGTTACGGACATCAAATTCCGGTGTTTTCAGACCTGTTAAGAATTAAGACTTTCTTTCTCTTTTACTCGGGTGAGTCAAGTCATGCGTAGGGGGTGGCGTTGCTTCTTCCCCCCCCCCCCACCGGGTCTGCAAGGCTTTGAGAAGTGGGGGAAGGAGACAGGAAGGGGTGAAGGGAGAGGGAAGAGAGACGGCGGTGTGTTGTAGGTGGAGTGCGAGCGATAAACGGCGGTTGACGACATGGCGAGGAGGTAGATCGCTCGGCGTACTTGGAGGAGGAAGGTGGCTGCGCCCTGGTCCCCGAGATCCAGTGCTGATAAGCCCCGAGCCTCAAGATGTCAAACAGATGGGTGAAACGAGCGGGGAGAACTTTGTGGGAACCAGCTCATTTTTCTTCTTCTTTTCTTTCTTTTTCCAGCGACCAGTCTTGCAGGACGAGAGCAGGTGCCAGTACGCCATATTTGTGGATGGGTAGACTAGGTGCGAGTTTTGTTTTTAAATTGTTGCGGGCTATTTACTAGATGGACTCAAAACAAACAAAAAAAAAAAACAAAAAAAAAGAGAGCGGCATCTAGGGAGGGGACCTTACTACAAGGGGATGATAAGAAAGATTTACATAATGTTAAGAGTATGAAAACAGCTGTGCCAGACTTCCGTCTGATAATGACAGCAGCGCGAAACACAGAAACAACGTATCGTCACCTGGTTAATACTTCACGCGCCTACGGAATAACAAAGTCGGCTCTTCAGTTTAGTGAGCCACTGATTTTTTTTTTTTAAGCGCTGGAAGCAGAAACAGAACGTCCAGGCGACGAGACAAGTTCGAGTGATTTAAAAAAAATCAAACCGCCAATTTTGATGCTGAAAAATCCATATGTTCCTGAATGTCAGTGTGGAAGCAAAGTTGTTGTCGCAGTGACGCGAGCAAATTTCGAGGGTTAAACAAATCTTGCATCATGGGGGTGGGGGGTTTGTTCGGGGGGTTGAGGGGGTTGGGGGGGGGAATTGGCTATTTTTATGGCAGTGTCAGCGCAACACCGGCTGGCTGCTGGCTGGCTGGCTGGCTGGCTGCAGGGCA
The DNA here is from genome assembly GCA_004794655.1 of Marisa cornuarietis. Taxonomy (NCBI): domain Eukaryota; kingdom Metazoa; phylum Mollusca; class Gastropoda; order Architaenioglossa; family Ampullariidae; genus Marisa; species Marisa cornuarietis. The sequence continues at coordinate 3,219,838 of SMMW01000592.1, read as the reverse complement.
CGCCCACTGCCAGTGCTTGCCCTTCGCCCAGTCTGTCCCTGCGCGTGGATGGAGGACAATGTCATGTGTCCTGGGCGGTCGATATCGACCTCCATGGCCTGGTCTGTTTCGATGGTCGAACTGCGGCGGCACTAGCCTGGACACGTGACCCGCTTAGTCGGCCACACAGCTGCTTTTGCTGCATCCAGGGCTAGGTTGCATGAGAGTTGTCTGGTTTCCTAGTCTCCAGGGATTAATGTCCCTAGGGTATCGTCCAGAACATTTCGTTGTCAACCTCCCGCCTCAACAGCTTCACAGTTCTAACAGACGGTTATGCGTTCTTAACTTCATATTTCTGTTCTTATATGTTCTTAGATGTGACATAAATTACTGAGATACATGACAAAATAGTGCCAGCACTGTAAATTGGATCATTTTCTCAAGATGTATAATAATGAAAGCAAACGAAAACTCTTTATTACAAATCTTATTATTGGTTTTTCTGGGTTCTGTTGACATGCATCAGATGACAGTTTGAAAGATTCCCAACGCGCGTCGGATTTTGGTTTCCCGAAAAGACGAACATCTTACATAAAGGCTTGTAGCTGCAGTCTTGCAACTCCAGTAAAGGAGGCAAGGTCCACCCCCAGCCCCCCGCTCTTGGTTCAGCGTCATCTACAGGAAAGGTGCATTATCGCTCTTGCGAAAGGGCTCGCTGCATGAGGTAAAATTCCTGACGAAACAAGGCTTGAGAGGGTGGGGGTAGAGAGGAGGGACTTGGGGGGGGGGACAAGCTGCGACTGTCGAGCCAGGGGGGCAGGGGGTGGGGTGGGGAAGGGGGACTCGATGGCGTCAGGCGCGCGGTGGAAATGGGGACACAGCTGCAGGATCGTTTTCGTGTTGCCAGTGTCTAGCACCGGTACGCCGTCTTGCAAGCTGCCCGTGCGCGCTCTCTCTGACACTTTCTGGAACGCGGTTGCCAACCGCCCAAGCACGCAGGTGCAACAAGCAGGCTGTATGTTCTTGTCGCGTAAGCACGCGCCATATTGACGGTAAATTTACCGATGACCGGTGACTTGGTAAAAATCTGGTAAAAATCACGTCATGCCTGACCTGAGAGGGGGTGGTTGGGGCAACTCGGTCAGTCAAAGAAGTCTGGGCAGTGGCCGCTCAAAACGGCGCTTAACAGGACTTGAAGGGTTGATATTAAATAGAGGAATAACAAGCTACAGAATCATTCCCCATTGTGTGGGGAGGGGAAGATGTTTGACACTTAAACTCTTTACCGGAGACCCCGTTTCTGAAGATTGGTGTTTTGATAGAGAAAATCACGATGAAATGCTTTAAGAAAGATGCTCAGTGGCCATTATGCGAGATTGTATGTGTTTTTCTTTGCTTTTTTTAAAAAAATACTTAATTTACTGCTCTGCGAGGATGTTAATACATTCTTCCATCACACCCTGCCACACCACATCCCGTAAAATCTTCCTTTCCTCAGAATTGGTTGGAGCCTTTGGATGATATGCGAACAAAATCGCGCATAGCTGGTACAAGTAGTTGTGACTAGGGCAGCCGATGCAGCTGAAAACAATACAACCATTACAGCTGAAAACAATACAACCATTACAGCTGTCTGACAATACAATCATTACAGCTGTCTGAAATGCCTGACTTGGTCGATACCTCGGCCCTCGGCTTAACCTTGCCCTTTTCACCCTCCCAGCATTGAGCCTCCTTCTGCTCTGTTCTGAGCCTCGGATTACTCTTGCATCTCGTCTCATGCGCAAAGCTGATGTCGAGGCCCACACACACAGACACACGTTCATACTTGCATGCGCACCCACTTATGTGTGTGGTGGGTAGGAAGAGAAAATGGAGATCGGTTTCGCCTAGAGTAGTATCTGGTTTCTTGTTTTTGTTTCCCCTTTTCTCCCCCTCATCAACAGTCTGGAATGTATTGTACCCCTCAAAACAACAAACTTTGCAAAAATATTGTTCTGGTATGGCGAAGCTCGCCAAAGCGCTTTTGTTTAGCCACTCGCTGCAGGAATTTTGTTAAAAGTGTGTTTAACTTAGAGATAAGCATCTGAACACGTTTGCGGGTAGTGAGAGATTATGTAGACAACATACTGTATTCGCCAGTTTCATACAGCACATAGATGTTTGTTGAAAACAAGTACGTGAATGCCCCGTATTATCTTAGAAAAGAAGAAATATTAAAACCACTCTAAAGTGTTTGTAATTTCGCAGGCAGCATTTTGCTATCACATGCTCGTGAAGGTAACGGCCCATAGCGTCGTTTATCCCGTGAAGTCAACGTGCTGTTGGCTCGCTGTTCCGCGCTGCCATGTTCTCGGTGTCTAGAACTTGCGCGACTCAAAACTTTTCCCACCTTTCTTCTACACCTCTCCGGCACCTCTGTGTCCCCTCCCCCATTTTACCATTCCCTTCTCACCTTCCTTGCTCTCACGCTCTCCTTCTTCGCCCCCTCCCACACCGTCGCCCTCCAGCCCCAACTCCCCACGGCTGCAAACAGGGAGGTAATTTTTATGAGGATAAGCGTTGGGTACGGGCGGTTGGGCAACTGTGGGAACCAACCTGGCATTCTCCAAGATTCCGGTGCAGAAAGGGTGGGTGGGGTGGGTAAGCAGGTGTTGGAGGGGGTTGAAGGCTTGGAAGAAGGAGGGGGGGATGTAGATGGCGGAATAGAGTGTCAGGCGGCTCCCGCGTCTGGTAGACAGCAGCAGCAGCTACAGCAACGGCAGGGTCAAACGGTGGCAGCAAGATAATTTATTCTGCTATTGCCATCAGGCGGCGAAGGACTTGCTTGCCCAGGTGTGGCGTGGGAGAAAAAGGGCTGCGATCGCCTGGTCTACTGTTCACTGACAGTTTTTAACCGGCGTATCGTCGTGTACTGACACCTGGTAGACCGAAGGGTGGGGTTGGAGGGGGCATTAAGTGAAACCCAATCACACGCATCATAATGAAGGACAAGCGAAAAATGCACAGAAACGGGACTGACACATCTCAGTGGTGCAGTCGCTTCTTTTTAACAACGTAACATAAACGTTATTTTGCAGTACTGCGTTTTTCATGCTTAGTATGTTTCTTCTTAATCTAAGAATGAATAGAAATTACACGCCACGCACATCATTTATTATTACGATGATGAACAGAACAAGGTGATTTTTTTCTTGCTTTTTGTATCAAATATCGTTTCTTGTTTTTCGTCTTGTTTATTTATTTATTTTTTTGAGAGGGACCGTAAAAGGGTTAGCGCTGTGCTTCAGAAGTATGCACCGATCGACATCTTTGGAAGTAGGTGCGATCAAAAGATCGTTAATTCGGCGTCAGCCAGCCATTGCGTGGCCAGATCTTCGCCCTGTGTGACAGGAAGTGGTGTGGAGAGGAAAGGGGTGTGGGCAAGGCTCATTCTGCTTTACTGGTCGATCTTTTGTTGGGCTAGAAGACGAGCTGTGTGTAGATTTAGCCAGGTCCTTCATCGACCGAAGTGCTTTCCACCACTTTCCGCCGTCAGATTTCACCCACCCACCCGTGTCCACCTTATTATACAGGCTTTTTGCGCTTTGAGCCATAGAATTGATATTAGAAACTCACGCAAATGTGTTTTTCTTGAAAGAACCAAGGGAAGTCTTTTTATGTCGGTCGGCCTGCTTCGTTAGAAGACTGGTCAGACACTTGCCTGTCGAGAGTTGACAGAGAGAGTAGGCAGTCCTCATTTAACATCCCTCTCGGTTCTGGTCACAAACGCCTTTTATCTTTTTTTTCTGAAACACATGAAATCTTGTCAATGTTAAGAGGCGGGAAGGGACGTGCTCTCAGTCCATGCATGCGTGCGCCCGTGTGGAAGCTGGCTTGAAATTAATCTCTAAGGGAGGCAAAGCCATGCGACCTTTCTCACCTCAAGAGACTCCAGTCGCGTGGCCCGCGCCTTGCTCCCCCTTCCTCCTACATCCCTCGGCAAGGGCACAATGCCTCATTAGAAGGTCGAGACCAACAGAGAGAAAAAAAAAAAAGCGCGCAGCAATTATACCCGAGTTGATTGTGTGTCATACAAAGGAGCCACTTCCATAAGTCTCAAGTACCTATAGACGACGGTACGTCTGTAATTGCTTGTGCGCCTGTTGGCTTCGGGCGCTCCCGACCGACCCAGCGACTGCAGCGCCACGTGGCGGGAAGGAGGAGAGGAGAGAGGGAGGAGGGGAGAAAGAGGCCAGCCTTGTCACCGTGTCGACCTTCACACTAAGACCCTGGCAGAGTGCCCGTGCGCCGGCCTACAGTGGCAGAGACCTACTCGTTTCCATGTCATTGCGCCTTTCAGCTCTTTGGTGTCGCCTTGAGAGCGAGATGCTGGCGAGGCAGCAGAAGAGGAGCAGGAAGGTGTGGAGAGTTTCCTGCCCGGGCGAACAGCAATGGCAGCCACTTTGCCATCTACAGACCTGCATTCCTAATGCTTATGTTCGGTTACAGATGTTGTACCTCACATTTATGTGGCTGAAGGCGGGGGTGGGGGTGCTAAAGGAACTCAAACTACAAAAATGATTTACTAATTTTTGCAGATTGGGTGTGTGGTGTGGTGGTGGGAATGGTAATTTCCAAGAGAACTGAAAGCATAAATGGAGTGGCTACTTCTCACCATTTTTATGATCATTATTTGACACTTGGGGGGAAAGGTATTTAGATAGAACGATATGTAGCCATGTGTTAGGGTGCCCAGAAATGGCACAACCATGGCAGCATTTTTCAGTTCTGTGCTAATAGCTGACAGTGCTCACTCATTAATTTTGTTCTTTGCTCTTTCCCAGCTGTGGACAATGAGGACCACACAGAGGAGGCGCCAGCACTGGGAGTGGACTCAAAGACAGAGCTGCTGGTCAAGAAGAGGTCAGCTAGCAATGAGAGTGTTGGCAAGCGTGATGAGAAGCCAGAAGACAAGAAGGAAAATAGCTTGTCTTTCAGCAACACTAACTGTGATGCAGGTTCAAAGAAGGAAGAACTGTCTAAAGGAGAAAAGCCTGTTGTGAAAGGTAGCTTTGATCAAAAGATCTTTGGACATTATGAGCACTTGTTTTTTTTAAAATTTGTTGATATTTTTAAATTCTACTTATGCTAGAAAAATACTTTATATTAGGAACATCTCATTGTTACCTTCCTAAAACTAAATTCTCAGTGGATAATAACACATTGAAATATAAAAGATTTTTATAATTTAGAGTACAATTGTTTAGGTATCATTGCTCACAAATTTAACTATGTAAATTCCAACTTTCATTAAAGAGCAAGGAGTTATTAACAAATTAAATTTAATGAAAGCAGACCACGTTGATAAATATTTAAATAACTTTTACTATGGAAAGAGTATTTTTAGCATCGTTTAAGACAGGCATTGTAGATGTCCTAAATTAATAAAAGTACTAGGTGTAAAAGGTCATTGTTCTGTCAGCAGAAGAGAAGGAAAAAGAAATCAGAGAGAGTGTGCCCCAGCCGACCTTAGCTCTAGAGAAAGTAGTCGTGAAAGAAGAGAAAGATGCCATCAAAGAGGAGGACAAAGAAGAAAAGAAGAAAGAAGGGAAAGATGATGAAGGTTTGGAAAAATACCTGGAGAGCAGTGACACTGTCATCATCTACCCAGAACCTGTCAGTGACCATGATGAGAACAGCACAGCAGAGGGTAAGCCTTAAAAAAAAAAACCAAGAAAATTTTTTTAAATACCTTGTGCACATTAACTCTTCTTGACTGGTTGTCAACTTTGCCTAAAAACAAGATGAACGACCTAACACCCTGAATGAGTTTAGAACATACAAGAGCAGTATGTGCACTAATTTATCTTTCTGCTTCAGATCCTCAAGGAAACGCAGAAGAGGAGTACACTCTCAAATGTGTGCACTGCACAGAAACTTTTGTCCGTGCATCTTTGTTACGTGACCACATGCGAGCAGTTCACCCTGACATGCCAGTCAAGTATCAATGTCCAAAGTGTGATGACACCTTTCTCCTGAAATCACACCTAGACAAGCACTTGGCTTTGCATTCTCCTACATCACAGGTGAGAAGCAAGGCATTTTTCTCCTTATAGCTTTAAGAGGACGTGTTTTTGTCTTAATACTCAGCTGCTTATGTTGTGGACCTTTCTACAGTTATGTCCTATGAATATTACAGAGTCTACTTATGACTGATTGCACAGTGATTTTAAAAAAATGTTGCTCTTTTTGCTTTGACTAGGTTTGCAAAGTGTGCAACAAAATGTTTGCTAACGTGTACCGGCTGCAGCGACACATGATCTCTCATGATGAGAGTACAGACCTACGAAAATTCAAGTGTCCAGAGTGTGGAAAGGCCTTCAAATTTAAGCATCACCTCAAGGAACACATCCGTATTCATTCTGGCGAGAAACCCTTTGAGTGCGCCAACTGTGGAAAGAGGTTCTCGCACTCAGGTTCATACTCATCACATATGAACTCCAAGAAGTGCTGGGTGCTAAACATGAAGGGACGCCGAATGGACAGGAATGGCAATACTGCTGACAACACAGCCAGTAGCCTAATGTACCAATCTGTGGGCATCGGTTTTTCCCAATCTGCCTCCGGTGGGGGAGGATCCATGCAGTCCTCGCCCCCAGGAGCATACCCAAGCCAGTTCCTCAAGTATGATGCACGTGGAGCTGTTGTTCCCACCCTGTACTCTCCACCTATGACCAGTGCAGGGTTTGGAGCATACAGCATGTTGGGGGTGGCTGCAGGAAAGCATTTGCCTGTTCCAGTGCCTGCCCATCATCATCCTCACTCCCACCCCCTGCTAGCTGCAAGTCTTCCTGCTCCACCGATCACTTGCCCAAAACCCCCTGATATGCCTTCCTCCCCTGCTTACTCTCGTTCCCAGATATCCCCTGATGTTAATTTTAACACCCAGCTATTTAATCCTGCTAGTGGCGACAAAGTGCTGGCCCTCAACAAAAGCAGCTTTAAGGAGCAAGACTCAAACAGCTTTGACATGGACAAAGTGAAAGTGAAGAAGGAAAAGGTCGATGAAGCCATCAAAGAAGAAGTCGACCAAAAGGACGCTGCAGATTCTTCTGGAAAAAAACTGACAACCAAAGACAGTTTTGCTTGTCGTTACTGCACCACAGACTTCAAGAGCCCCGTTGAACTCCATCAACACGAACGTTATCTGTGCAAATCCAATAAGGATGTTATTCTGCGCATGCCAAACACTGGTGAAGCTCCTGCAACAGCTGCTGCTGCCACAACACCATCTTCCAGCCAAGGGGATGCCTGCACATCACCCTGCAGTGCGACATCTAGCTCCGACGTGAGCCATCAAGCCACTCCCAATGGTAGCTTATGTGACACAGCGACTGAAGATGAGGAGAGCGAGGAAATGGATGGAAAGAAGTACCGCATGCGCTCACTTATCAGTGAGGATCAGCAAAGCATTCTCAAGACCAGGTATCGGGAAAACCCACGTCCGAACAAGAACGAGCTTGTGTTGATTGCTACAGAAGTGGGGCTGTCCAAGCGTGTCGTCCAGGTGTGGTTCCAAAACATGCGTGCCAGGGACCGGAGACGGGGCAAAGAAGTGCCGTACTTCCCCAACATGGCTCGATACAAACTGACAGAGAGTGGCCTTTCAACCACCACAGCTACAACCACAACTACAGCATCCTGCATTCCACCATACATCCCCATCGTCCCACAAATATTTTCTTCATCCACCATTAATAATCTTGTCACTGATGCCTGCTCACCCACCAAATTCAATGGGTGTTTGCACAGGCCTTCCCCCAGTTCTCAGGCAGCAAGTGGATCATCAGAAATGCCTCTTGACCTAAGTGTGCGTAAGCAACCACCTCGTGCTCACAGCAACTCGTCGTCACCAGCACCATCTGTATCACCATATCAGTTCCAGGATCAGGTACTTAATCTTAGCACCAAATCACCATCAGCAAATGCAACCACCAAAGAGGAACCAACATCTGATACCCCCAGCACTATAAAACAAGAGACAAACAGTTTCAGTTCAGCCGTAGACAGCAGCATTAGATTTCAGAAGTCCTTCATTTACAAATATCTCAAGCAGGAAGGTCTTTTTAAAAGTAATCTGAAGGCACTTAAGGACGAAGGCACGAAAAAGGCAGTGTCTCCTTCAGATCGTCACCAGATGGCACTGAACATTCGCTCACAGCTTTTGGCCATGAAGAACTCTCCGTCAAAGACCAATGGGCATGCAAATGAAGATCAAGATACTTCAATAGAAGAGCAAGTGGAAGGTGATCAGAAGAAGGGTGCTGCTGAAGAAAATGAATCCAATCAACATGATGATTCAGATGTGAGTGGGGAATCTCGGCTTGTCATCGATGAAAAACCAGTGAAGAAAGAGGATGAAGACATGGACAATGAGGATGAAGATGATGATTCTACTGATGATGAGGAGGAGGATGACAACTCCAATTGTGAAGCCGAGTCAAATCAAGCATACCTATCTGGACAGCACAACCTGGAGACGCTGGCCACTGTGGCATCACTGGAAGAGGTCAAGCAGCATGGAGAGAGCAACGGCAAGAGTAAACGCCTGCGTCGCAAATCGTGGCGCCAGGTAAATGTAAGAGTGTTTTCATGTTTTGTCCTGTTCTGTTTTCTGTCCTTCCACCTGTAGCTTGCTCAACTTGCTGAGCAAGCTCTCCTTTTTACAGGGATGCACTGCTTTTATGGGAAAATGGAAGAGTTAAGGAAGACAAAAAATATGCCCTTCATAGTTTGTTCACTAAATTAATAATTGCAAGTCAGGCTGAAGAAGCTACCAGATCTTGCAGATATTTGAATTTTCAGAACATTGAATAAATTATTTAACTTCCATCATCATCCTTGATTCCAGGTGCAAATGAGCCCAGTTTTACTAACCAGTCTTCTGGATAAATTAGACACTTCCATGTCCTTAAAAGCAATGCTTGCCTGTCTGTCTCCCACTGCCTGTTCTGTCCTTCCATGCACTCAGCCACACTTTCATGTACACAATATTGTTGCATTCTTAATGCAGAATTCCACTATGAAAGTTTACCAAAGAAATGAAAGTGGTCATACACAAAAATACTGACATGGATGAAATGAAAATGTACTAGATCCAGGATAACATAAAAATCATTGTCATTTCACTAGAATGAAAAATGAATAAAAAGGTAATGTACCTGTTACAAGGCTTTGGTAATAAAACCAGTTCTTAAGCACCTTGTTCACATCCAGCCCAAAAGACAAGAAATCAGTAGTATGAAAACTGTACTTAGCCAAATTGCAGCAACAGTAAAACTTTTCATTTTGGCAGATTGGCAACTGACAGTTATGACCATCCTGTGTTTGGCGCTGCCTATATTGCAGTGTATTGAGGCATAAAGTGTACAGAACCGCCTAATTAAATCATCTTGATATAGATATTGCATGTAAAAAATGCTTTACAGTGTAATAAATCACACTTTGGTAGATTTGGCAAATGCTGTCAGAGATTTTTTGTGTGTACAAGTAACAGTATAAAAAAGCCCATGTTGGACAGTCTTGCAGAAGGAAATGCCATCATACTAAGAGAAAGAAGAAAAAAAAAAGTAAAATTTGCTTGCCTGTCCTTGTATATGTAAAGTCTGACTGCCTTTGCCCTGTTCTTCAACACCATTTCTGTCTTCAGCACTAATTTAGACACCTTTGCAGATTCTTACAGGTGTTTTTCTTGCCAAAACATCTGCTCATTTCCAGATGGGCTACCTAGTTCTTTGTCTGTGGTATAACCAGTGTAGATATCCATTTCTTTTTACTGATCTTTGATGTCAGTGATTGCTGCTAAGCATTGTAGTGACTGAGTGTGCCTTGCATCTGTGCAACCTATTATGATCCTGACTTCTCCATTACCAGATGGAATCGGATGAATTCATCATGGACCTTGATGATGCTGTCAGCACTGAGGATGAGGAAGGTCCACTAAGAAAGCGGCGAAGGTCGTGGAAAGGTCACAAGGTCGATGCAGAGCTAGGCATGTATGCATGCGACCAGTGTGACAAGATGTTTAGTAAGCAGAGCTCACTAGCCAGACACAAGTATGAACATTCAGGTAGGAATTTGCCAAAGTGCTGCGCTTACCACAATCTTATGATTACAGGGAGATAAGCAAATATCACCAGAAAATCTCAATGCAATGTGTGTGTGTGGGGGGGGGGAGTAAGAGATGAATGATTAATACAGTTATTGTACCTTGTACAGACTCTCTATTGAGATTAAGAGAAGTGTGAAATACCTTTCACCATATTGCTGGATCTAAATTCCTACAGATATGATTGATAATAAAGCTAAGTAAAAAGGTTTTGTATATTTGCTGTTTTAGGTGCTCGTCCATTCACCTGTGAGGTTTGTTCAAAAGCTTTCAAACACAAGCACCACTTGACAGAACACAGACGCCTGCATTCAGGTGAGAAGCCCTTTCAATGCAAGAAGTGTGGGAAACGCTTTTCCCACTCCGGCTCATATTCTCAACATATGAACCATCGCTACAAGTATTGTAAGCCATCTGATGGCGAAGATGAGTAGACCACCCTGCTGCTCCTGACAGAGGAACCAGTTGTCCTCTCTCTCCACTATCAGAAGACTTTGCCATCATCTCATTCGTTGCAAGAGACTTTCTGAGAAGATCAGGCTTCTGGCAGGACATTTTCCATTTTCCCATTGCTTAACGTAACATCTTGAGAGAGCTTGGGGACGATGGGTCTTTATGGCATCAGCAGTTCTGTTGAGTATTTTTTTAAACCATCACATCAGAGTTTTGTACCTACATATGTATTTTAACCTCCAGTTCACATTCCTTAAAATCTTCAATGACCAAGTAGCTGTGCAGAACTGGTGCCAAGAGAATGTTTTTGTGGTTGTATACCACCCATCAACAGAAATATTTGTGGACCAATAATCTTCTCCACTCTCACTCCCTCAAATAGGACAATGAAGCAGTTGGTGTCAGTGGAAAATGAAAAGGGTAATGAAGATGAATGCATGAATAAGCAAGTAGTGAGCAAGCCCCATATATGAAACTAGAAAAATAGCTGTGTGAGGCAGTCATACTGTGTACAAAACCCTTGAAACTTTGCTGCTGCTGTTTGTTACCAAATAGCTGACAAGTGCCAATTCTCTGGTACAGTTTCCAGTTGACAGTTTATTTCCAATGTTTAAAATGTCTCAATAGTTCAGGGACCACAGTGTACACAAATCCCTGTTTTGCTCTTATATGGTTTCAGAATTTATTATTGTATTTGCATGAGTTCATAAACTGATACAAATGTTTTCTCTAAACTTCGAGCTTCCACTGTAAATAGTAAACAAAATTTGAGCTCCTGGTGTATTCTTGGCATGGTTTGAACAAGAATGTCAAATGAATTTTTTTTTAATTCATTCCTGTCTGCTAAATTTCTGGCCACATTTCTTTGGGAAACATATTTTTATTACTTTATTGCTATGTTTACATAGTTTTACACTTTGATGTTGATGGCACTGAGCTTTCTGCTTGTTCACTCGGTGACAGCTTTGATCCTTTTTCTCGCCCTCACTCAGAAAGAAACAACAAAAACAAAAAAAAAAACCTCTCTGTCTCAGCAGAAAGGAAATGTCCCCCTATCCCCACTATCTTTTTTTATCCTAGACCAAAAAGGAAGAAAATGGACCAACTGAGCATTATTTTTAAGCTGTGCATCTTTGTTGTTTGTTACACATTCCATTGAAAATGAGTTGGTAAAAAGTCTGTTTCTGTTTGTTTTTTTTAACAATGAAGAAATGCTAGTAGGACATTTTTTTTCATTTTAAAACATTGGTTGATATTCAGCATTTGAGTCTTACCTAACTTTCGTAAACTGGTGTAAAAGACTTCTATTCTAGGCTTTCTCTAGGTTACAGAGCAAATTTTTAAGATCTGTGCGCTTGCATCTTCTTTTATTATTATTCTTTTTCTCTCTCTTTTTTGTGTTTGGCAAGTGATGAAGGGGTCTATAAATGTTGTATTGTGTTCCTTTGTCCTATCAAAATACTCTTAATGTTGCTGCGCTCTTTGTGTGTGTGTATGAGAGAGAGAGAGAGAGAGGAATGAGAGCCAGGAGGAGAAAATCTTATAATCCAAAAGAAATCCGTGAGCTTCCATGTCTCCAAGACAAGATGCTTTGAGACCTCAAGGCCAGCTTTTTAGCCTGAAATCCTCCTTTTTATTCTTTTTTAAAGACCACATACAGGCTGTTGCTTTTTGCATAAATGAATCATTACTGTTTTTGCTGTTCTGTACAATGTTTTAATGATCATAACCAGCATTACATCAAATTCCTCACAGTATTATTAATTTAAGACAATTCAATTATTTCTTACTAAATACATAAGAAATAATGACTGTTCATTGGTAGTAGGATTAAAAACAGCATTTGACTGTCTGGATGAGAAAGTAAACTACTTTGTGATAGATCTGTTTTTTTGGTGCCCCGTTATTAATCTAAACTTTCTGTTGGTCAAGACATCAAGACTTCCCCATTCTTTCAAAAAATCCAACCATAACAAATGTATTAATACTCACTGATTTGCTTCCATTCACCATATTAAGTTTAGCAAGCAGTTGCTGTCTGCCACTTAATATTTTGACAAACAAGTATTCACTCCATGTGCCAAAGTCGGTTAATCTAGTCTTTCTTTCGTTACTTAAAATTTTTCTTCCAATTATTCTTTTCAGGTGTTAATATTCTTTTTCTCTCACAGCTGTTCACAGTTGTGTGTATAAAGTCTGTACAGTTTCCAAGACTTTCTGTATTAATATTCCATGTGCCAAATGCTTTTAGACTGTGCAAGGAGCAGCAAAGCTGTCTCCAAATAATAGCTTTCAGTTTTTAAGGAAACCGTAATTAAACACTGTAAGCAATCTTGCAGTAAATAACAACTCTGAACAGATGCAGTTTCTTCTGCATACAAATGGATGAGTGTATGTGTGTATCCATGCACACAGTAATATATTAATTATACACAGAATAAATATTTGGACTCATAACACTTTTAGATGTTTTAAAACAGTTTTAAAACCTATTTCGAAGTAAAACTTGATGGTGCTCCATTGCAAACAGTCTAAAGCAGTGTTTCCCAATGTGCCAACAGAAGCCGTATGTACATATGTACATGACAGGAAGCTTTGTACATAGCTTTACCAGTGGAGTTGTTTGAATTTTTGAGTTATTGGTGTTTTCAAAGCTGCTATTTAAAATGTTTTATGTAAAGTTGATGTGAATCAGTACCTGACACAATACTCATCCTTTGCGCCACTTTCCGTGTTGCTGCAGCCTTGTCTGTGCATCACTCACTGTGCCAGCTAGTTGTGCCAAAGATGATCTAGTCGTACCTAGCTCATAGCTGTGGATTGTTTTTTTTATGTCTTCCCCAATGTAGCTGCACAGATTCTGTGGATAAATGCTTCTTTCAGGTTAATGAATCTAATTATTTTCTTAGTTAATGTGTTTGATTACATAAATAAGCTGTTTTGTAGATAGCCAGATCTTATAAAGCTTCAGCAAATGGAATGAAATCTTTTTTTCCCATCTGCTGTTCCATTTCCTTTCTTCACTGTGACGCAGCTTACACGTATCAAAAACTGATTCCAATAATACAAAAGTTTAATAATTAATAATTTTAATTATAAAGTTTAAATAATTGTAATCGTAACTAAAATGTTTCCAAGTAAAATAGGTGCATTCCCTAAGTCACATCATTGCATTAAAACTTACAAGTAAATTGTGTTTCATAAGCTGCATGACAACTAATAAAAGGATGTTTAATAAATATCATCACATTCTCCTCTCAGATTTTTTAAAAACAAATTTCTCATAATTTACATTTTTAAACAGTAATTTTTTTCTTTTTGTATTTATGTTTAAAGAGAATGACAAAATCTGAGTTCATAGTTAGAGCTTTAGGCCAATTAGATGGCAGCTGCAACTAAGACACCTAGAATGTTAGCTCAGGCTCCTTAATCAGAAATGACGCAGAGTGAAGGCATTCCTTCATGTGCTTTTTGCCGTGTCTTTGCTTTGTTTTCAAGATTTGTTGTTGCAAACAAATCCAGATCATCTTTACCAAGCAGTATTACCTTTAGGAGTCAGGTCGTGAACCTTCGTGCTTGAAGTACTCACCTGGACCTCCAACAGTCTTCCATGAGAAAGAAAGAGAGAGAGAGAAAGAATGTCAAGTGAATGTATGCATGTGTTCATATGCCTGTTTGCATATAAATTCTTAATATGTATAGCCTTATTTGTTCTGATGTTTTGCGGGCTTTTCTAGCATCCAAAACTAAAAATCCAAGGTCTTCCCATAGTGAGTAGATATGTTTGTGTAGAGTAGCAATAGCTTAATTAGTTAAATGTAAATAAGCACCCTCTGAAAACTTTTAATTTACTTTTGCAATGTGCCAAACATTTCAGGAAAATCAAGAAGCCTCTTGTTTTCTTTACCAACTATATTTCATGTTATTTGCCAGTACCATTATTTAGGGCCTTTTGTTCGAAGGAAAGAGAGACCATGAGGTTGGAATTTATTGAGGTATATATTCTCCAGTTTGATCTAAAAAAACAAAATCCATAAAATTTACAAAACATAACACTCTTTGCTTAACTAGGTAAAATTTCCAGGGACAGCGTTTTTTCCTTAAATATGTTCATTTCCTGCCAAAAGTTGGAGGAAGATTACTTGATAAATAATTATGTAAGTAATGGCATTAAGGTTTCAAAAATATTTTTGTACTTTACTTATTTTGTTTTTGCATTGATTCATTTTGAGTAAATGCAGAAACATGCATAAATATTATGGATCAAACTTTAAAAAAACAACCAAAAGAGCCCCAAAAGATAATCACACAAGCGTAAATCAGAAGCTGTAAAACCAATTCTGATAGTATTCCCTTAAAAAAAACATTATTACACTTTACATAAATAATAGAAGTGTCTGTTAGGCCTCAAAAATTCATTTATTGCAAGTGCAACAGTCTGTCTGTGGTCATTGCATTCCTACAAAGCAGTCTTGGACTTGGTCTTGTTAATCTTTTTCAGCCATTGACTATAGTTTGTTAAGTATCTGTTTTGAAGTTTGGCCAATGAGAGTTTCAAAAATGGCCTTGGCACTTTTGGTTCAAGGCAAAAATAAAACCCGTTGTATTTCGTCCTTTCTTTCAAGCAGGTCAAATAAAAAAAAAAAGCAGAAATTGCCAGCATCTTTTGTCTTCATGAAAAATAATGTTTCTTAAGCAATATTTTGGAAGCTTTGCTATTCCTTTGGTAACTGGATGAAATGAGCTGTTTATGTGTCATGTTTTCAGCCACTTTTATGCTTCAACCCATTTGTGCATTCTAGCATGAGCTGATTTCTTATTAGACCAGAATGGTGTATCTTTTGCTTTTAAACAAAAATGAATGGAGCTAATGATCCATTATCACCATTGTCTGCTGTGTTCACTTATTCTTCTGCTTAAAGCATACAGTTGGTTAATGACTTTTTTCTGATGCAATGTTTTCTTAACCTGTGAAGTGAAACTGCATTGCTGCATCAGGGATAAAAATACAGCCAGAAGGTTCCTGATATATATACAAAGCATTATAAAATCTTTGTAGAAGTAGTTTAAATACTCATGTATTTTACAGTTGCTACCAGTCTCTGACTCCTTGTGATTGGTGAAACAGCATTATATATTTGCAATACTTTTTATACTTCTTTGTTTTGCTTTGTTCAGCAGCATTAATTACTAGTAATACTGCTCTGGCCTGATGCTATTTAGAAACTGGACTGTTTGTTGCTCATATGACTGAAATACCTGGCTTATAGACATGTTTCTCACTTTGTAGGTTTCATATGCAGATCCTGACCAGTTTACAAAATATCTTTTTGTAATCAGCAAACTGGTGTAATTTTTTCTGAGCATAAAATCAAAGCAGAATTTGTAAATAGTGTTGATGTTTGTTTGCTGATTTGTGTGTTAAAGATTAAATGTGTTTCCATCATTTAGAAGTGTTTACAGAAGTGACTGCGACTCTGAAACTTAAAGAAAAGCATGACTTTTTTCTAAGTTTCTGCCTTTCAGCCTAACAGATGGTGTTTATCCTGACAGAAAAGCACTAATTAAACTGACTCAAAGTGCCTCTCTGTGTAATCAGAAATTTATTATGGGCATTCAGGGCTCACGCACTTTATTACACTAAAACACACACAAAAGATGGCCATTATTTGATTGTTGTTTTTCTTGAAGTTTGTCAGTTTGTGTGCTCTGTCTGTCGAAGTCTTCTATTATTGTCTTAACAATCCAACGCCACCCAAATTTGGGACTGCAAATATAGGTATAAAAGAAGAATGGAAACATTACGCACTTTTATACATGGAAACAATGAAAGAAATTTTTTTTTAAATATTACTAACAAAATAAAGAATTTATGTCTTAGTAAGCTGCCATTCAACAGTAGGTGCTATCTTTCCTGACCATTCATAGAAAAAGCTTGAAAGAGGCAGGAAAAACTTTATGGTGAATACAAAAATCAGCAAAAGATATTGCATGAATACCAAAGATTTATTCAAGCAAAGGGCTATTTTCTTCTCGCTACATCAAAATCAATGTTCATAAGTAATACATTTTATTCCTGTCTCATAAACATGTGGAGAATGTCTTCAGAATGCAACTCATTTCCTTAGATCCCCAAAATTGTATCTTTTCCATCTGCTTGCAGATTTTTCATCATAAACTGAAAAATCTGCATCCAGATCTTTAGATAGCGACAGTAATGGGTATTATCCAAATGAGTAATCTCATAAGAGGTGGAAATCAGCTGATGGCTAGTAATCATTGTCAGATAACTCATTGTACAAATGGCTGATCAAATATAATTTCTTCCACAAGTGATGGAAATTTCAGCTCATGACTCCATTTGATGACTTTATCTTGGGCTGACAACATATTTCAAGTATCCACTGTAATTTTAATTGTACATTTTCTGCGATGTATTTAGCTTGTGTATGAAATGTATTCTTGTAGTTTATGTTTGTGTTGTCTTCCTGTTTAGACGTAGAGAGTTTTGACAATGTAACATTTTTAAGAAAAACTCTCACCGAATATTATACCAGAAAAGCAATATTATTATTATATCCATATTTTGGCTTCAGAAAGATGGGTGTAAATTCAACCATGACCAAACTGGATGTACATGTCTTCTATACAAAAACAGATTTTTATTTGTCGTTATTGTTCTTTGCCTTCTTATGGAAAAATGAAGTTAATATGGAGAGTAAATGAAAATTCTAGTCAAAAACATTTTTTCTTATTAACCACTGTTTAACGAATCATTAGTGTACAGTTGATTGTGTTCTGAGCATTAACAGATCATTAAAAAAGAGATGTACTGAACTGTAGCATTGCCTAGTGCATGTGGACTCATTATGTTCTTTTGCTTGTTATGTGGTTTTAAGCATATCATGTACCAAATTACAGTCTTCTTTTTTTCTGTCTATACATTCACAAAAATTACTATAGTCCTGACCAATTGTAAATCTGGCAGGCACGTTTCAGATGACTTTCCAAAATGTCAACTCCGACATTCCATATACTTTGCTTTTCCAACAATTGACAAAAACAAAGATGACACTTTGATCGCTTTTAATTGCATTGTGCTTATTGAAGAGTTTATTTTCTGTTTTGTTGATATCCTTGTTGTCATTGTATTTTATGCACATATAATGTGCTGCATATTACAGAAGAAACCACATATTTTCTATTTTAGGAAATTGTGGCTTACAGACATTTTAATATGGTCTGAGTCATTGTTGTTCATTTATAAACATTTCTGAGGAATTCCAAGTTATAGCGGTTAGCTTTTAGTACTAATGCTTCTAGGGAAGAGCAAAAAAGAGTATCTTAGCAACATTATCATATAATTCAAAGCATCCATATCATAGTCTCTTGTATTTTAAGGTTAACAGTAACAAAAAAATATGAAAATAAAAAAGTAGTGCCAACACTTGGCGACATAAAAACATGTTTGGGGCATATAGATCGATGGTTAAATGAGAACAGGGAAGGTTTGCCCAAAGATATGGCTGACAGCACATTGCAATGGTTTTAGAATGACATTATTTCACATTAGAGTCTAATTTTTGATGGTATTACTTTTTCTCTCTTCTTCAGAACGTGGATTTTTAGTAAAACACTACACACTTATCATCTGTGATTTCTCGTGATCAAATCAGCAATGCCTTTTACTTGCCTATTTGTTTAGTTGCAAGATGCACTAGTTTGTCAAAGAAAAAGCCATATTCTGTTTGTGCACATCTTCATGCTTTTCCTCTTAAGCGTCTCTCTTTTTGACACTTTTTAATAATTGGGTTCTGGCATATAAAATAGGTCCTATATCTATTTAATAAAAGAACACGTTTAAAGGGATCCATGCTATAAAAGTCATTAGTTACACATACCATCTATATATTGCACATTATCCGAAATATAATATGCAGGTTAATAGCAAGCCTTTTCAAGTTTTTTTCCAGTTCATGCAGTCTGAGTGCATCATAAGAAAGTGGATATTTGCTGAGTTTGCAATTCCTTTTATTTCTTTGCGATTCCTTTTATTTCTTTGGAAGAAATCTCAAACAGTAAAATTGTTATATACCTCAAGACTTCCTAGGATAAGATCATTTTTAAACATGTGTGGCCTGCAGGGAACATATGTCATAAAATTGAGTTTTTATTTTTGGCTTTGTTTTAAATATATGCCTTTCAGATAAAATTATAACAAGTGGGAGATAACTGTCTCAATTCTAGTCTCATGAATATTTCACTAGTCATTCAGAGATTTGCTTGATGATTAAGTTTGTGATGAATTTGTTGTTTTTGGATCTTCTTGAATGTTCTTTTAACATTCAGTTTGTATGACCTTTTCATGGAATAACTCCAGTTCATCATTCTTAATACACTACATGCAATACAATATTTGACTGTAGCAGTCTAGTTGCAACAGTTTTCAACTGAATGTTGTTCTACTTTGTGGTGTGTTGTAACGTACATTCTTTGAGATGTTGACTGTATATTTGAATTTCTTACAGTGAAAGATGTTGTGGTATAGCCATTGGTTTGTCAGGGTCATATGACCTCCAAGTCATAAAATGTAGTAGGAAAAGCTGTAGAGTTTTGGTTCTCAATCATACTCATGGTTCCAACTTGAATCTTTGCTGTCTTTACAGATGTATTTACTCTTTTGTTGAATAAACAACAAGTTTTATAAGAAGCATTTCTGCATTTTAGTTTGGATGTCAGACATCTTTGTGAGTTTTGTGCATGAGTGTGATAGAAAAGAAAAAAGGTTTTGGTGACATACAATTCTTAATTTGATTTAACCTTATTTGCTAGCTGCCTAAACAAGGAATTGTATGTTTTTTCCAAACTAGTCATAATAAAAACAAAATGCACACACGGATTGCTTTTGTTTGCATATGCATGTCCACACACATATACACATACACTGATACAGTCTTCAGAAAATGTTCATATATTAACTCTTGAAAAATGGATCGAAGAGAATAAAACAATAAGAATGAAAAAAGATATTCTTGTCCCACAGGATCTTATCCTAAATCGATTATGCATGTCAAATTCATTTCATCCCGTAACTGGTAGGCATGTCAAATACCATGCAGTAAATGTGGAGATGATATACATGTATTTAAAGTTGGCATATTGTCAGAACACTTCAATATAAAATAAAATAAGTTTACTTGAAACAGAAATCATGAACTACAGCATGAAAAATTTATTTTTAACAAGAGGCCAATATTGTTTTAATTTCCTTGATCTGAATAAAGCTTATCCAATGATATTTTGCACTATTAAACATACTTAATGGCCTACATATTACCATGTAGATGTACAGATACAACTATCACACTGAAAATATATGCCAAAAAAAAGAATCCAAAGTCAAGGTGAAGGTAGTCTGTAACTTTTAGGTCTTTGGGGAGTGTGATGTTAGAGACTACAATTTCTCTAGCCACCTTTTGTACAGATGGTGTTCATCTCCTTTCCCTTGGTACCTTACTTTTCCCAATCTAACAGCTGGGTCCACTGGGGGAGTTTGCTGCTCCACAAAGTTTCAAACTGGTGTGCCTTTGGATTCAGTGCAATGGCTCTAACCAGTAGGCTATCCACTTCCCCATGTCAGTTACATATTTACTTTAACAGATATTATAAACATTGTAAACACAATCACAGATTAAGTTACAAAGTCAAAAAACATTACTGATGAAGTATAAAAGATAGGTTAAAGGTTAACATAAACATATCAAAAAACTTATTGCACTTTAAGGAGTCTTTAAAGGTGATGAAGTAATTCATGTGCCTCATACTAAACAGAGAAAAGGAGAAAAACTATAAATACCACACAATAACTCAATTCCTGTAAACCATTGCATAAGAAAATACATTTTGAAAACTTAGGTTAATGAATCAACTATTATAAACATATCAAAAGAGTTGCTAGTCAAACTTGCTCAGAAGAAGAATAAAAAGGCAAACTACTGACAACTGGAAAAAGAAAATCTGAAATAATAACCTGTGCATGGTCATCAGAATGAATTTTAAAGAACGAAATTCTTTCAGTGTGTTGGATGTGTGTGTGTGAGAAGTGTGAAGAAATGTGTCTACATCAGTGCTCATGGCTTGAAGTGGTTTTAAGTCTGTCAAAAGAGGCAGGCCAGGCATGATGCTGGGTACTTGATGCCCTCCACTCCAAGATGATACACCAGACACCCACAGTTGACACTGGGCAATTATATAACAGGTCAAACTTTCGACATACCAGCCACCCTTCATTTTGCATACCATTAAATTCTGATAAGCCCAAGACATGTTTGTTGTACTATCAGAATTTTGTTATAGTCCATGGTCTGACATGGGAATGTAATAGTAAACTAGTCTGAACATTGTTTCATCACACTAGAACTCAAAATATGACACACATCAAGTAGCACAAAAAAGCAGATCACTTCTTAAACCTACATTTAACGTGATGTCAGTGTCAATCTGAAAGCAGACCAACAACAGGAAAAAAAAAAGGCTGAACTCAATAACCTAGTTAGCTGTTCTATAGCTCAATTGCATCATACACCGGTATTCAGACTTAATCTGAGTTATTTCAGACTTAAGTTAAAACATATCATGCCAATCAAATATGCTTAAATAATATTTGAAAAAAAACACACAACTTTAGTGCACCATAAAAAAATTTAGACATGTAACAATGCTAGGTTAGCTATTCCCTTTGCTCAGTCAATGTGTCCAGCATCCTTTATCTTGACATAACGGGATGCAACCACTGCTGCAACAATGGCACCAACAGTCAACAGTATTGCAAAAATGTAGAAAGATTCTTCATCAAAAATATCAGTAAAGTTTGGAATATGTTTTGAGAGTTTGCGATGAATTTCTTTAGCTGGTTCTCCTTCAGGAAGCATGGTCGTTGACCTTCAGGTAAAAATGCAGTAGGTAGGTATTGTTGCACTTGAATCACCAATGCCAGTGGCAACAGCAGATGGTGTTGTAGATTATAATGCCAGTATAAATCTGTGATAGCAAAATCAGTATATGTGTCAAGTGAGCAGAAACTGAACATACGTCGAAAAAATAGCCCGCATTGACATTAACAAGACTTTCACAATTTACGGAAAATCAAAACAAAAATTTTCAAAACCTAATATGTCGTATGTCTTCATGCCTCGAATTAAATTTTGACAAATTCTTACCTTCGCTAGGTGCTACACTCGGCAGTTCCTTCCCTTGCTTTTCATTTCAGCGCATTCACTCTGCGCAGGACATGCTACTTCCGCTACCTTGCAACTTTCGCAGAAGTAAAATATCAATTTAAGTAAAAACAAAGGAAGGAATCTGGAACACACAAGGAAAATGGTAGAGGCAGATTTGTCTTTGATGGAAAGTGAACCAGATATGCAGGTGTGTAAAGGGAAAGTACATTTGTAATTTTTATTTTGCAGTCCCAGTTTGCGTACTTGGTTCGGCTGGTGTACTATTACAGTACAGTTCTACTTCTAGTACTACTGCTAGTGTACTGTGCATGGTATTGCCAGTGTGCGTACGTGCTTATATGTGTATGTATGAAATGGTGTGTGTGTGTTTGAATTATTAGACACAGTGATGGCTGTGGAACGCATTTGTTTTTCGGTCAAGACTTGTTAAGTGCACTACAATATCTTACTTTTTGGGGCGTTGACCAGAACACAGAAAAAAGCTTATGTCATCATTGCTGCGGTGACACGGAGGTACATACTACAGTGGGAGGTCAACTGGTCATCTGAAGGCATTACTGGAAAAACATATGTAGCTATATGATCAGTTTCCTGTATTCAACCACATTGTAGCTACAATAATCACTCCTCCTAATTTATAATAATGCATATACCGCGCCAGGTTCTAGGTAGACGATACCGAGCACAACGCACGCACACACACACATATACACAAGGGAGTTATCTCTCAAGTATTTTTTATATATAAAAGATGTGCTTTTAAGGTATTTTCCGAAAGTTCTGTTTGTCTGCATATGCTTTAAGAGCACTGGCAAGAAATTCCAAACTATCGGTCCAAATACTGCATAAGAGCACTTGCCAAATGTGGAAAGGGAGAACTTTTAGAATTATGAAAAGATGGGCATCATGAGATCTCAGCACTTATGATGGTTGATACTGGTGAATAAAAGTGGATAGGTAGTCAAGAAAAGTACCACAGTGTAGGCACTGAAAAACAAAGGGAGCCACGTAATGTGTGCCCTAACTGGTAGCCAGTGAAGTGTCCCGAGCAGCTTAGTGGAGGAAGTATGACATGGTCAACACATAACAATACGGGCAGCATGATTCTGAACCTGCTGAAGCTTGTTCAGCTCCTTATCAGATAAGCCAGTGAGAACTGCATTACAGTAATCTGCTCAGGAGAGAATGAGCGGCACTGCGAGTTTGCTAGACACATCGAGAGATAGATAATCATACTTGCAAATCTTCCCAATATGTCGGAGGTGGAAGTTTAATACTTTACAAAGCTGGTTGATACAGACGTTCATAGTCAAGTGGGCATCTAAGTACACATTTAGGTTTTGTATGGAATCAGAAAATGCAGTCAGATAATTAAAAAAATGTGAGTAAAACCATATTCATGTGTTGCAGTGTGTGCTTCATACTGATCACCATGACCTCAGTTTTACCATCATTTATTTTCAACTTATCCAGCACCCATTCTGTCACTTATTCAACTCAATATCCAGTGCCCTTAAACTAGTGATATTGGACAGGGCATCAGAATCATACAACAGAAAGTCATCTGCACAGAGATGATAAAGATAACCACAAAACTAAATGATAATGCCTAAAGGTTGCAAGTACATTGTGAATAGATCAGACCCAGAATGGACCTCTTAGGAACACTATATCTGTTTTTTCTGAATTATGATTTTTTTATAACACGTTCATAAACAGCAGTGACATTATCAACAGAGTACAAAATAGGTAATATTTAATTTCATGGATGTGTACTCACTTCATTCATGTCAGTCCATTGTTTTAAAGGTATTACCTAAAAGAACAAGAAATGATAAACATAAATCATAATAATGAGGATTTATATAACGCCTTTCCAAAGTTTTGATATAGCGCTTTACATAAAGAATATATAGACTGAATCATCAACAACCATGCACCCATATTTGCCTGTAACAGACACGCTGACTTCTACAACACACATACACAGAGTAAATTACAAACACACGTCATGCATGCTCATGGTCAGAACAGGGTTGCAGTAAAGTTGCTGTTCTGAAAAGATGCGTCTTAAGACTTAAAGGAGGTTAGAGAATCAGAGTGACAGGTAATCTGTTCCAAGTTAATGGGGCTTGGTAGGAGAAAGACCTCTGTCCATACGTCTTTGTCTTAGCTAGTGGGACTTGCAAAAGATGTGAAGAAGTCATGCGGGCATATAGATAGGAGTGAGTTCAGAGAGGACCAGTGCCAGAAATGGCGGAGTAAGTCAAAGAGGAAAATTTGTAGGCTGTACGATCCATGTCTGGCAGCCAGTGAAGAGAGCATATGATAGGTGATATATGTTCTTATCTAGATGGTCTGCAGATGAGGTGAGCAGTGTTATTCTGGATCCTTTAAAGTCTGTCAAGAAGATACTTGGGAATACATTGGCACCATATTTTACCTATCTCAAGTCCTGTGCTTGTTAATTGTGTTTAAGACATGTTCATGTGCTTTGTGTAAGGCATTATCAAAATTTAATATTGCTTCAGCAAAATCAGATATCTACAACTCTCAATATTTTGGCATATCATTATGAAGGAAGATCCTCAAAAGGGGCATATGAAGCAGACACAGCATATATAAGTCTGTGCATACAGTGAGTGAATAAATAAAATGAAACTTCTGTGTTTTTGGGAATGCTAACTTACTATACTCATTGTTTTCTAGTCCACTTTTGAGTCATTACACAAGTCTGCATACACCATAAGTGAATACGTTTGTTTCCAGCAGTGTCAGCTTGTTATGTTCATTGTTTTTCAGACCACATTGGACTCCATTATGCAGGAGCTTATTGATGAGGTGTCACTAGGTTTATGTTTTGAGGTGCACAGGTCATGTAAAATCGGCACTTTCTTCCTAGCAGACACAGATAAAGAGTAAGTGGAGATATATATATATATATGTAAAACCAACTCTCATTATTAAAATGTAATATTATTGTTACTGTTATAAATTTTATTGGCATTGGATGGCTCATTTTAAAAATTTAGTGACATATGAAAGTAACTTTAATAAATAAACGATTTTATAAAAGCTGTATCATTGGAAATCTGAATAGCATGCTGACAGCAATATTAGTGGTGGTGAAAGTGCAGGCACTAAGCTAGCCCACTTTGCATAGAACTAGAAGTAAAACTTCATTAGGGAGGCAACATAGCCTATATGGCGGTTGTTGCACTCTAATGCGGAGCAAAAGGTTCAAGGCCTGCTCAGGCCTATGGCTGAAAATTCCTTGCTTATCAGGTGAGGTAATGTTGATTTAAGCAGATTGTTATGGAACCCTTTACCTTTGTAAAATTCACTTCATCTTTTTCATTCTGGACCATTCCTGTTCACAGACATAAATAGTGCTGATTTATGTAGCTTTTTCTAGATGGCCATTAAAGATGAAGATAAGTAGTGAGGAAGAGAAGTGATAAAAGTAGAAAGCTCCCAGATTGAAGAGTATTTCAATGTTTTGGTTTTTTTTTCTTTTTTGCAGATCAGCCCAAAAGTACTGTGAGTTCATTTTTTTCATCCTTGTATTAGTGGTTATTTTCTCTACTTACACCATAACCATTCTGTGTTAGTTGAGCAAAATGAGTGGAACATTTAGCATATTTTAGCATTAAAGTACCAGAACACATACAGCAACTTTATTTTCTAAGTTGTCGAACACAACATTTGACTGTTTCACTTACATTTTATACAAACATATTTGGTCTGTTAATACAAATCTTGTATAAAGTTCAGAAGATTTTTCTTTTCAAAAGACTCCATGTGTGCTTAAATGCATGATTTTTCATTGAAAATAAAAAAAGCACCAAGAAAACAAAAGAATAAAACAGTTTCACAGCTTTTGTCTGAGAAAGGTGTTTATGTTTTGCAGGTCTTATTGACAAACCAGGTCTTGATGTTCTGGGTCAAGCACCTACAAAGAAGAATTTTGAGTGTGTATGTCCCAGCTGCCAACGCCATTTGGCAGCTTCACGTTTTGCACCTCACTTGGAAAAGTGCATGGGAATGGGCCGGAACAGCTCACGTATTGCAAGCCGCAGGTAAAGCTTGTACCATATCTAGTGAGGCCGCGTCTGCCTAAAGTGTGGAATTCATGTTTTATTACTTTTATTAATGGTTTAGCTTAACTTACTAAAAAGGGGAAAAAAATTGTTTCAGAATTGCCAACAATACAAAACGAGACAGTGATGACAGTGGAGGAGATGATGAAAATGACAATGACTGGAATTATCCCTCAGAAAATAAAAAAGGTTTAAAGATATTTTCTTCTTTTCTGTGAAATAGAATTAATTCATTTTTAAAATGTAATTTTTATTAATTGTCATAAATATTTATTATTATGAGATGCTTGCTTTTAAAATTTGCTTTCTAGAAGTATTAGGAAGTTTTTTGTATCTGCTTTTGATCCACAAAAAATATCTCCTTGTGTGGAAAGAGTTTCATGGTGCAGTTGTTTGAATACCTTTTCAAGTCTGTCTCGTTTTTCTTTGGTTTCTGCCTCGTCTTCATTTTTATGTCAACAGTTACACTGTATAGGGATACTGTACATATATATGTCATCTTTTTATTAGTTTAAAACTTTAGTTTTTTTTCTTTTCTTTTTTTTTATAAAAGTATTCATGTTTACCATATTCTCTAAAGACCTTGTTTTTTCTTTTTAGTGAAACGGCTCAGAAGGGAAAAGGGAGCTAACTCCCCACGAATCAGGCGAGCGGGCAGAATAAAAAATGGTATTATGCCAAATTCCTCATCCATTGTGTAAAGTGTGATGTCCATATGTGTGTTTGTGTGGAGGGGTTTAAGTTCATGTAAATGATTAATTCCTCCCACCTCACCTCCACCTAAGAAGTTGTACAGGTTGACAAGCGAGGTTTCATATACTGATAGAATTTTTCTCTTGTTTAGAACTTTGCTAGCTGAATGACAAATAAGCATCACAACATTATCTAAAGGAAAACCTGCACAGTTTTTATAAGTTTAGGAAATTCTGAGGGAAAATTGCTGGACCCAAATTTCACTGAGAGTTGACTCAGTAAAGCCATTATCTAAGAACTATTGAAGAATAGTTCAGTTCTTTGGAAGCAGGCATTGTCTGCATTTTCTCCATTCTTCAGGAACATGATTTTGTACAGTACTAAAACAAAACAAAAAATGGTTGATGGGTGGTTAATAAATGCTAACCATGTACAGTGATTGTGAGATTTTTTAAATTTTATTCATTGACAGGAGTTGCTGGACATGCAAATGCAGCCAATGGTCCCACATCATCGCAGGAAAGTCTAGAGTCTTTGCCAGAAGTTCCTATTCCTAACTATGAGAACATGACAATAGGTGAGGACTACATACCTCTATAGTTAAGGTCATGAAATTGAAAGGACTAGTAGGTGCACATTTTTTCTGATGAGTAATCACCCCCTACCCCCACCTCTTTCTGGTCTCAAGATACATGCCTACAAACATCACCATGCACAGGTCAAGCTCAACACAGATCAGGATAGTGCATGAACATATTTGTGTTGTGAAGACCTCGGTCAACGGGTGAGCTGGGAACATATGTTGATTAGCCACATTGTGGCATTACAATTTTGATATCTTTCTCTTCCTGGTAATGTTTATAGGTGAATATGCAAATAGAAATTTCTTCCAATTAAATCAGCCATGGGGTTCCCTCCCTCAGTAGGAACAAACTCAAAAGAAATGTGTAGCCTACCTGGCCAGTTACCTCCCATTGAGTACTCACCGAGGGTATCCTTAAAATGCCCTTTGTCTGCTTAAGACAAGCTGCTTGCATTCAGTAACACTGCTACCATGTTGCCATGAATATCATGCATCGATTCTAAAATTTTCATGCTTCAGTTTTAAAAAAGCTCATCACTGAACTTTGTAACAGGTTTAAAGATAAATTCATATATCTTATTTTACATTGTGCCTTGCTTTAAGTGAGGTTTTTCATGCAGCTTTAGCTCACACCATCTATCATTTGAGAAGTTCTGCCACACGATTATCTGCTTGTAATGTCAGTTTCCATTTTTGGTGTGTCTTACTTACTGAGGTGAGAAGCTAGAGGTGAGGCAGAGATAAGACACACCCAGCCTTGGTATTACACATGACCAGCATATGCTATGGCACTGGAATGTCGTACATATTGGATTTTGCAATGAGTCTCCAATTTATTCTTATTTTCACACCCTTGAACCACTGATTACTGATACAGTTAATGTTTATTTGAACTGTAGATGCTAAGACGCCTTTGAAGAGCATGTGTTTAGCATGTGCCTTTGGTTTTCGAGGTTTACTAGACAAACTTTCCAGCCTTCTGCTCTTCTGCCTATTACATAGCTCCAGGACAGAACTCTCCTGCTCGCAGGTATACATCATCATGAGCAGAAAGTCAGCCCCTTATCGCTTTGCCTGACTTCAGTTTAATCCATTCGCAGCAACAGGTCCTTGGGAGAACTTTTAGGCTTCTCCTGAGTTTCATCTGCCTGAACTTAGCTCTTGATCTTTCTCTAGATAAAGAAAAGAAGCAGCTACGGTTACAACATGCAGAAGCTTGCCAACTTATTAGCCCTCTTTGCTCTGCTGCTGTACCTTTTAACCTTGTACTGCCAAGGGTGGTATAGCTCCATAGCTGTCGCTTGGTCAAAGCTAAATATGTAATTTTAACATGAATAACATGATTTAGTTCCTGTGTGAGAAGAGGAGAGGAAATGATTTTATTCCTACATTGAATAAACACTTGTGAATGCAGTTGAAAGAAGGATTCACCACATTTATTCTACTTTGTGACCAGTACCATTATACATACAGGTTAGATGTTAGATGGTAATTTGTTCTGCTTTGCAACCAGTACCACTATGCATTCAGGTTAGATGGTAATTAACCCTTGTTTTTTTATTTCTTCTCTTTTACAGAACTTCACAGACAAGTTCTGAGAAGTTTACCTGTATTCTTACCTTCCTTTATGCTAGTCAAGTCTAAGCTGCAAAGAGCTAGGTAGTTTTTAAGCAGTCTTGTAGCATTCATCCTTAGCAAAGCATGCTCAAACTCTACAGGAGGAACAGCTCATCACTTTATGCCATAGGATAGAGACTTCATATTTTTGGGAAGATGACTACATCAGCCACCTTACATCTTTCAGACACATTGGCTTTATTCCTGCCTCAGCCCCATAGTGCACCCTAGAGGGCTTTCTGGTATGGGGACCAAAAGGATGCAAAGACATGGCCAGAAAGACACTTAAATGAAATGTCACCGCATTCATATGTGATAACCACTTCTGAGACCATTTACTTTATTGAAATACTGTCCTTGTTGCTGCTTTGTTTAGCACTGGTACAATTTGAGTACTACATTTTGATCTGCAGCACACTTTGCTTAGACTATAGAGATATGGAAAAGACTTTTGACTGCCATTGTTAGTGCTGAGACAGGGGACCAGGCAGTGCTCAATCACATCAACTTTCATGCTTAGTTCTTACAGGTTAGCAAACACACCTTGGTGGTTTTTAATTCTTACAAGACTCCTCATCTTATATTGGTAGATAATTAATTTCCAGTACGTGGATAGACTTATAGATACTAAGGAACACTGCATCAAGGTTTCTTTTCTGGCCAGGCCAAGACCTTCCCCTAGGTGGGTCACGCTCAGCTCTCTCTATCACTTTACTTTGCACACATGCTAAGAACATGATTGGATCCAATGCATAATGGAGACCTGGTATGCAGGGGATATAGCTGTTTTTTCTTCTTTTTTCTTTTATCTACGGGTCTGCCTTTGTTAAACAAATAACATCCTCCTGGTCACCAAGTCAGTTCATTAAGCACTTTGCCTCAGCAGGTGTTATAAGCCTCAGTCCTCATACTATTCCCTTGTCTACAGTTGTGTCAATGTATAAAATTAAAGAAGAAATAAATTTTTAAGTAAATTCTCATTCTTTTATACTTACCAATGACATGACATGGATTCTCTCCCTCCCTCGTCCTTCCAGCTGCTTTAGGACAAAGGTTTTCAAACTGAGGTACGCCTACGACTACTGGTACGCAAAGGTATGACGGGTGGTACAGGAGCACCATGCACCAAAATAAAAGAATGTGTATATATATATTACGGAGACTGTATGTAGGGTTTGGAGGTGGTACTCGGTCAATTCAAATTTTCGAAAGTGGTGCTCGTCTGGAAAAGTTTGAAAACCACTGCTTTAGGATGACTAGGCCATTACTAGCTCAGTACTCAAGGGGAGGTAAGCGACCAGAGAGGTTGCACCTTGCATTCTTTCAGGTTCCTTTTTTGCGAGGAAGTGAGTTCTACAACTAGTAATTGGTAGTAGAGTAACTCCTCTGATAATTCCGTCAGGTAACTGTCAAAGAAAGAATCTACTTAAAAATGTTTTTTTTTTATCAAAAAGTAGTTTGAAAATGTATCACTTTCTGTTTAAAGTTCGATTGGGTGCATATGCATCCTACCATACACTATTATGCATTGTTTTTCAGAGGACAGGAAAGCACTGCTTCTAAGTGTGAGTGTATTTCTTCATTCACATGATATAGGGATTGAATGGAAATGTAGCCTATTGCCCTCTGGCATCCAAAGCATGGAATGTCTTAGGTTGGCAGGGCATTCAGATTCCTTATTTTCCATCATCAGTTGCCTGTAAATCATCAGTAGATGACAAAGTTCCAGTGTCAGTGAGTCCCTGATGAAGATATTTTTGTTGATGGTTGATCACCAGCATCCAGACAGAAATCTCAAGCAGTGCAGAATTATATGAGATAATGTTTTTTAACTGATTGGGCATTTCAGTTGTTGGCCCTTTTTAAAATTGATCTTATGATTTAGTCACTAAGGCGACATAAAGTTAGGGATAAATAGGTAGTAAATGATGCAAGAAAGAAAGATCTCATGAGCAATAATCCCCAAACTGGCAGTCAACCGTGTGCTTGATGGCAGACAATGGTGGAAAATCAGTTTCCTGCTTGCCCAGGCTCAGGTCTAGTGTATAGTCCCCTAGAAAGTATGCTTTATTTTGTGAGACTGAAGACTGACATAGCTTAACCAACTACCCTTTGGTTTTGGTAAGTGTTGGTACTGATTGTAAGTAGACCAGCATTCCCTTTAAATATAATGATGTGTTGTTTCTTTTTATGAATTTGATTTTAGTTTGTGCTGGTTTTTAAAGTCTGAACATAATTGACGTGATTTTATGTTATTAAATAAAAAGTTTCTGTCAATACTTTGGATGAGGCAAGCTGAAAACCCAGAGTAAGAAGACTCAAGGAGCATATGCAAAACCAAATTTCTTTGCTGTCTCTGGTCTTACCATGAAAATGGTGCTTAAAAGTTTGTCATAGTAAATGAAAAAATTAGTTTTTGTATGTGTTTTTAGAAAGGTCTCCTGTACTCAGTGAAAACAACAATTCAGCTTTTTTTTATACATTTTTTGTGTGTGCATGAGATACGCATGAAATTTTGCTGTTGAGTAAAATGTACAGTAAATTTAAGTTGTTCATTGTTTACATGACATTTATTTGTGCTTTTATTGGAAATTTTTGTTGCTTCTTTTTAAATTATTCTTTAGAATGTGCACTTTTCATATTTCAGACATGTGGGGTGATATCAGAACATACCAAAAAGATGTGCACAAGGTAAGCAGACATTTTCTTCACAGACTTTTAGTCTTGTGGTAAGTTGTATTTGCATTTATCATAAAATAATACTGACATTTTCTTAAGGAATCGGTAATACTGTTTATATTTCAAGTAATAGAAAATAATTTTAAAATACCCCTTTAGTTTTTTGGCTTTACATTTTCTTTTCACCTCTTTCACACACACAGATAGACACATATGCTCAAATATGTATGATATTTAAAGCTTTACATTTTTATTGCACTCATAAAGAATGATTTGGCAACATTTTTTCTGTACGTGTGTGTTTCTGATATTTTCATTTTAGGTCTGTGCGTTGTCCTCAGCATACTGATGAACAACGTCGACAAGTTCGGCATTTCCTTCTGAGGCAAAAGTAAATATTTGCATGCATACATATAGACGATATGAAATTCTGCAATTACCTAAATTTATTTTGAAGTACTATTGAATTTTTAAAAAGTTTTTTGTATTTCTAGACTTTGTGTTTAGCTAGAATAACAATTTGCTGTTCACATATGTGATTGTTAACAGCAAAGGATTTTGCTGCTGAAGGATGTTTGTTTATGCTTTATTTGATTTTCTAGTTGATAAACTGAAATACTAATGTGAATATTTATGTTTTAGTCGACATGCTCCAGATATAGAAGATGTACACATTGATATTGACACCTGTGATGACGCAGAGACACAGTCGTTAAGGGAATCTTTGCAATGGGAAGCATCATCAAATTCTTCACCAGCAGATTCTACGTCCACAAACAATAGTAAGCTGATAGATGCAATTGTGTTCTTCCATATCTGTGTGCATGCATGTTTTTCTATGTTCATTTTTTTGAGGGGTGCGCTAAGAGAAAAACCTAGTCAATCTACAACTTTCTCATTCATAATTAAAAATAATTATTTTCTTGGTTTTATGTCATCTTAATCAAAATCTCTGACCAAAATAGTTCACAGGCAGTTTTTTAAACAGTAGCTTATATTCCTCCTTGAAAGATAGGAATGACCTTTGTGTTAGATAAGATTAATTCTAATACTTATTTCAGGCACAACTAGCACAAACAAACGTCCAGCAAAAAACTCCAAACCTGGTGGTGGCAGCAAAAACAAGAAACAAAAGATGCCATCGAACAAAAGTAATTCCTCTGCTTCCAGCAAAGACTCGGCCTCCACCAGCCTGTATGATTTCACAAGCTGAAGGCAGATGTAGAAATTAGTACTTCTTTCTGGCCTGTCATGCTTGTTGTCAGTGAAGGAAGTTTGCTATTGGTGATAAGAGGTCACAGATACTTGCTAGCAACAAAAGTGATTTTTAAGAGGGTGGGGGGTTTGGGGAGCACTCTTGAGTGTTGAGAGTAAGACATTTGATTTCAGTGATGCTCAGGAAAAAAGGAACCAAAGATGACATTATGGAAGAAGACTCTAAAGTGGAAACAGGCTTAAATGAGCAGTGATTGGAACAAATAAATGGTCTTCATGTATTCTTGAATTTGTATATCAGATGCCCATCAGTTTCGTTTTAATTGGTGCTTGCTGATGTGGCAGTTTGTGTTCAAGTAACGTAGTTTTTGTGTATGTCATGTATGTTAACGAAAAATATGTATAGATGTTGAAAACCTCTTTGGGTTAAAACATTGCCATTTTTAAATTATAAGTTTTGTATGCACAAATGCATAAGCTGAAGAACTCACTATGCCCCATTACCTTGTGCAGAAACTTGCGCCCATGCACCAGTACACATACATTTTCTTTTTACCCATTGTGCGCAATCTTGTGTGCATATTATAGACCATTCAAGCATTCTGAGTGTAATAAAAACACTTCATATCATGGTCTTGTACGTCATAATTGCAGATATTTGCATTATTTATGGAATATATTTGGATGTCTGTGATGGCCATTATGGCTAATTGCTTATCAGTGCTGTGACAGAAGTTGAAAAACTTATTTATGATTGTACTACTGTACAGTCTGTACTCATCAGAATCAGCACAATAGCTTGAGTTCCTCCCTTGAGGGTAGTTTTGTTAATGCACCACAGAAAGATACCATATAATATTGGGTGGTATTATTTATTACATGGGAAAATGGCCATATGCTAGCTGTTCCCCAATCCAACTATTTTAGGTTTACTTATAGAACAAAAGAATGAAATTACCAATCATCCAATACTTTGATGTATTTATTTTTTATTGTTTTTCTTGCCATCCATTGTCAATAAAAAAAGAAATGCATCCAGCTGTGTTTGGCAGTGTGCATCATTATATATCGTCTTACAAATACCCCATGTCTTGTTTGTATGAAAACTCCTATCAGATGTGCATAACTTCTTCTTGACCATAGAGTTCTAGAGCTTGTGTCCATTATTTGGTGGTGTTGTCAACCATGCATGCTGTATTGTGCTACCTGTGATAAAAATTCAACATAACATTCCTGTCAATAAGTGGTATGAAAGGGGTCCTTTGAGTATATAGGACTGATGTGTAATACAAGTTTGTGATATGAGTTACCAATCAGGTAGGTCTTTAAAAAACAGAATGGATTTTGTCACATTAATTTTTTTCCTTGACAAGAATGTTTTCAGTGCGTGACTGTAGTTGTCAGTTTTTTAGGTCTTTATAAGATCTTGGATTGTGGGACTTTGCTGCAGATCTGCATGCCATGAGGACTGAAAAGTTATGGCCTGTGCAAGCATTTTATGTAAAATTTTTAACACATCATTTGTCTTTTGTTAACTCTGCGAGTCCAGTCTTTTCATTTTTTGTTAAACTGCCTAGGATCGGCCACATTAGCCATCTCTCTATTGCTTCCACCAAGCAGCTTGTGTTGGCATTTGTAGTGTCCAGGCTCAGCTAATGTAACTCCTTGACCCTTTACTTCACAAGCTCTAGAAAGCTCAGAAAATGCTGCTTGCATTGTATTCCACAAGTGGAAGGTTGGTCATGCCATATCATTTCTGCATAATCTCATTAAGAGTTCCATTGAATTTAGGATTACTTACTTTTCTATCGTGTTTTCATGGCCTTGCCTACATCTGTCTGAGCTTGTGTTGTCCCATGCCAGTTTTCTTACCATCCCATGGATCAGACTGGAGAGGTTTGGCCACAACTTTTCCCGTCTCCCTGTACAGCAGAGATACGTTTTCTGGTCTGGACTTGAAACCATCTTGGAAATACTGTAATCTGTTTATTACCTTTTCCACCACCTTTCTGTGTTCCTGGCAATGTTCATTGTGCATGTATATAGGTATGTTTGCCTGATTGTGATGCCCTTCTCTGCCATACAGCATCATTACCTACTGCCCCTTGGGATCGTGTAAAGTGCATTGAGCTTGGCTCTGTGTGGGGAAATGCACTATGTAAATCCCATTATTAGTAGTATTAGAGTCATCAAGCATTTGCAAACATCTGAAGCATGGTTGGAATAATCAGTGATTCATTTGTGGTTTTTGAAACATTATATGGTAAAAGTACAACACGTCTGAGGTTGTCAGATATATTTCACTCATAAAATAGCTCCATTGGATGTAGTTCTTTCTTTAATATTCCTTGATGTATCATGAGAATAATGCAATATAGTCCTACCTTGACAAGTTATCAGGTTAAACTCATAAGCTTAACTCTTGGTTTGAAAGGCCACGATCGTGGCTTTGCCAGGTAGCACGGGCAAGGCTAATTTCATTACTTTTTATTGCAAAGTCCAACTTTTCTCTTTTCCAAAAATGCATAGGTTTCTTGGGCTAATGTTTATCTCAGAGCAGCAATAATAAAAAAACAGACTTGTTTAACCACATGGGTTTAAGCCTACAGCCTATTGCTTAGTTTAAGCTTTTGTTAGCGAGGCACATTTTCTTTAAGGTGTGTAGACATGATCTTTCAACAGCACATCACCTTTATGTATGCACACATGCATGCATAGATTTGTGTTGATATATACCAAGAGATGCAACTCTTGCTACACAAACTGTTGAATTTCTTGCCCTTGCAATTTTGGGCCAAAGTCATTTTCTCCATAAATATCACGCAGACCTGAAGGGTAGTAATGTCTTACTGGGTATTTCTGACCACTGTTGATGGTCAGTGACCAGAATGTTTTGGAAATTCAAGGCATGCAATTTTATGTTGTATGAAGTGTGTAAAAGACTCCTGAATACTCATTGTGCTTTACAATATTTAATCATGTTTTAATGACACTGGAAGAAAAAAATATACTACATACAAAATGTCTGAATATGTTATTCCTGCTTTACATGTTGGCACTCAGTAAAAAGTTTAAATGAGATAAAACATCTAAAACATAATGGGGGAAAGTAGAGAAAATTACAATTCCTTTAAATCAGCATTTAAGTTATGAAAGATAGCTTGTTAAAGCAAGCTGTCATTGGCATACTTATAAGATAACATTTCACACACTGTTTGAAAGACTTACTTTAAGAAAATGAACTCCATACAACTCTAAGAAAACGATTTATTTTTCTATATTTAAAAATATGATTTTAGATGCATAAAATCTTTAAGTGCACATTCATGTGGCTTTCCATGATGGGGAAAAAAATCAGAATTTATGCAGGCTGATCAAATTTTCTATGTAATTAGATTGTTCATATAGAAAATATTCAAAAACATTTCAATGCTCTAATTTTCCAGCGAAGTAACCAACAGGTACAGTTAATTTTTCTTTTCTTTTTGTTATTCAATCGCATAGATAAATCTTCACCCAACTAACCTCACAACGTACAGAAAAAAATTTGTCTAAAGCAGCCAGCAAAATAATATCTATGTTTTGAGGCTTCCAAAGAATCAAACTTTGACACTTCAACAAATATTTCAATTTCCAAACATCTAATAAACATTTATGGTAGATGTATCCCTGCAGAAATAAATCTGCCTTTATGCGTGGTTTTTCTTATTCTAGCAAATGTCTTGAAAGGTGAACTTTGGCCTACAGGGAGGTGCGGGTTCTTGATTAGCCAGAAGGAAGCAATTTGTGAAGACTAACCACTAGATTAGTGGCCACCCTATGTGTCTCAACCTTTTCCATTCTTTTCCAGCTTAAGGTTTAGCCCTGGTGTTCTGTCAATAAGTCTTCACAGTATTACAGCAGTTTTAAACAGCTTTCACCAACACTTACCATTTTTGGTGCAGAAAATAAAAATGTCAATTATTCATTGACATGTAATCTTCACATTCCAGAAAAAAAAACCTTTTGGTCTGCAGAGTGCTTAGTGTGACCTGGACAAATACTAAAGTTGTGGTGAAACCACAACATAAAATGCCAACATATTGAATCAACATCAAAATGAACACTTCTACAGAATCAGTTTGTGTGCCAACAGTTAACATTCGGCTATTATCTTAATATGTTTCATGACATCAATCCCAGGTGACGTGTTTGTGAATTGACAGCATGATGACAAAAGACAAATTGTTGTCCTGTCTCCATTATTGGCTGACAAAGAGGACGGGGAGTCCATAAACCACAGTGGACGCTCCAACCAGGTACCTCATCAAGCAGGCACTGCGGGCATTGCAGACAAGAAGTGGCAAAGGTTTGCAAGTCCCAACTTCATTCTTGTTATTTAAATATGGCCCAAGAAGTGTGGAGAGGAATCTGTCAATGTCACGGTCTGTCACATCCCATAATGTTCCCACAACAGAAGGACTGCACAGAGAAAATGACACATTTAGTCAAGTATCATAGGTCATTTTTAACCAAATAGTTCCTTTTAATTACACTCTTTAGCCTTCACCTCTCTGTTCTTCTACAACCCTCCTTTGCCAAGAATTAGTGCATTTCTAATGTAAATGTAAACTTGTGATTCTATGTGCAAATGTAACACTGCCAGCTCACGCAGGACTAAGATTAGTGAACAATTTGATAATATCAGTCTATGGCCAGGGTTTTGCTTTTGGATCGTTAGTCTGGGCAACTTTTTCATATAAAGTGGAGTCTTGGAAGGGAATACTTTTTCCCAATACCTCTAGCTTTTCTTGGCAACATATGAAACTTCTTTTCTGTAAACTGTTCTGTTATTAATTACGAAGCATCACAGGATCAGTAATTTCCTGTCAAAATTTCAAACAAAAACACAAAATCCTCCCCAAACTACAAAAGAAAAGCAATAAGACCACAAAATCTAAGAGCTACTGCTATCTTCAGCATTGTACTGACCAACGACTCAAAATATAGTTGAAGATGTTGCCATCAGGGTCCAGAATGGATCGGATATTCAGACGCACACTTGAGCAACCCATGAGGAGTGAGGTGGCTCTAACTTTAAGCTGCTGTATGCTGTCCCCACTAAAATACTGTACACCACTGCCATGTCCAGAGTAGCTGAAAACAATGAAGCGAAAAGCTAGAGATATACACATTCAACTGCACCTACATCCATCTTTCTCCAACACAGTAAAATGTTTGAAATACCTGCCCTTTGCAATTCCTTATTTTGCAGAAATGTAGTGATATGAAATGTGGTGATGCATTAAGAGAATCCTTTAAAAAAAAAAATCAAGCTTCTCATTTACATGCACATAACATTGCAGTGGACGTTCTCTTGGGCCATGTCAAAGGGGTGCTTTTGACCTCTGCTGGAAAGGTACTAGGGTGTTCTAAGAAACAACCCTGGGTAACAAAGGAGGTTCTCGACCTTTGTGATCGCTGACTGACTCTGAAGAGGGAGAATCAGAAGAACCCTGAGGTGGCTGAGGCCTACAGAAAGGTCAACTGCAAGATTCAGAAAGGCATGAAGGCAGCTAGATAACCCTAGATTAACCCGCTTAGACCAGAATAAAAATATTTCTATGTTCAGAAACATGGGCTTAAAATTCACGATTTTGAAGACGATAGTGAAACTGCAGAGCCAGGCTCGTGGAGCACGAGCCACAATAGTAAGCGTATCGTTGCTCATTGTGTTCTGCCAGTAGGGCCACAATCGTGCAAAGAGAAAATCACGATCGTGGAGCAGAGCTCATCGCGCTCTACCAGGTAAGCCAGTAAACTGGCGCTACGGAGTCAGCGGGTTAAGGACAGATGCAGTGAGATTGATAGGGCCACAACGGTAAGCCCTTTCACCTACTCAAGACCCTCACCAATGAGGGCCAGCAGAAATAGAGACAGTGAGGGTTGCCTGTTCTCATCAGGACAGAGTATTGTAATGAACTTTACATCAGGCACAGATTATGGGCTGCCAGGAGCTCTGCTGAACAAATCTTCAACAATTGAGTCCTCATCCAAAAGCAACAGCAGCATGGCAATGATTTCTACCATAACTTTATTGACTTCAAGGACGTCAGTAGAGTATGGCATGAGGGGCTATAAAATGTGGTATGGACATTCAGTGTGGAAGAAGGCCTTGTACACACCATTGACGCACTGTACGAGGCTCCAGAGCAAAGCTGAAACTGAAGTTGAGAAAAGCAAAGATTGGACAGAAAAAAAACCAGTGTTTGGACATG
This sequence comes from Marisa cornuarietis, assembly GCA_004794655.1. Taxonomy (NCBI): domain Eukaryota; kingdom Metazoa; phylum Mollusca; class Gastropoda; order Architaenioglossa; family Ampullariidae; genus Marisa; species Marisa cornuarietis. Next base: position 3,180,872 of record SMMW01000592.1, on the reverse strand, counting down.
GCCAAACTCAGAGACCCAGCAATCAAAAAGGCCTTCGGCATTCCACTGAAAAACAACTTCAGCATCCTCTGAGATGAAGCAGCAATAACGATCGATACCTATAACAAAGCCACAGTAGAAGCAGCAAAAGAAACCATTGGCTACAGGACAAGCCCCAATAATGTATGGATATCTGTGCACACATGGAACTTGATAGAAAAAAGGAAAGAGATGAAGAAGAAGCTCCCCCAAGCTGAAAGAGAGGACTGCAGCCCAATACAGGGAACTAGACAAACAGATCAAGTCCTCCTCAAGGAGAGACAGATGACAGTATATAGAACAGCTTGCAGCTGAAGCCAAGGCAGCACCCGAACGGAAAGACATGAAGCGAACTATCAGATCATAAGGAAGCTACGAGGTGACCAAGGGCACAACCAGGACCTCCCGGTTAAAAGAGCAGATGGCACACCCATCACTGAAAAGCGAGCCAAACTGAAGAGATGGGGGAACATTTTCAACAGATTCTTAACCAGCCAGACCCATCAGTGCTACCTGAAATCACCGAAGCAGAAGACCTAGATATCGACACTGGCCCCATTGCACTACAAGAAATTAAGGAAGCCATTCTCAACATTCACAGCGCATTACAACAACAGTAGACGCCATACTCCAACAAGAACAAGCTGGCTTCTGGAAAGGGCGATCATGTATCAACCATATCTTTGTGCTGCGACATCCTGGAACAATCGCAGGAGTGGAACAGTCCCCTGTATAATTATGGCCTTTATTGACTCTGAGAAGGCATTTGACAGCCTACATCATGCCTCTCTGTGGAAGATTCTACGTCACTATGGCATCCCAAAGAAACTGGTCAACATTATCAAGTCATACGAAAATTTTGAATGCCAGGTCATCTACAACAACCAGCTGACTGAACCCTTTAGAGTGGATACAGACATCAAGCAGGGGTGCATCCTGTCACCAATACTGTTCACGCTGGCCACTGACTGGCTCATGCGTTGTGTCACTCAGGGAAGTCGACAGGGCCTACAGTGGACTCTAACCACAGTTTTGGAAGATCTAGATTATGCCGATGACCAATAGGCACCAAGACCTTCAAGATAAGACTGAAAACATTAGTAAAACTACCAGCATGATAGGACACTCAAAAACACAAGTTCTAAGGAATAACATGAAAAACAATAACCCTCTCACAATCAGCGGAAGACCACTAGTGGACGTAAAAGAATTTGTGTACCTGGGCAGCAAGGTGACAGCAGATGGTGACTGTGAACAAGAAAAAGAGGTCAACACCAAGATCAGCAAAGCCAACCAAGCTTTTGCAATGCTTAAGCCCATCTGAAGATCCACTGGCTTCAGCCCATACAAAGATCAGGATCTTCAAGAGCAACGTCCTCAGTGTCCTCCTTTATGGGTCAGAGTGCTGGAAAACCAAAGCCTCCATCAAGAAAAAGCTAGAAGTGTTCCAAACTGTCTGCGGTGCATACTAAAGATCATCTGGCCCAGCACCATCTCAAATGAAGAACTGCACGAGAGGGTGGGGATGTGCACTTTGGCAGAAGCGATCCAACTGCAGCGCTGGCGATGGTTAGGTCACGTGTGCTGTATGCCTCCAGACTCAATCGCCAGAACAGCCCTGCGATGGACACCACATGGAAAGAGGAAAAGAGGGAGGCCCAAATAGAGGTGGAGGTGAACCACTGAAAAGGACCTCAAGAACAGAGGCCTATCAGCCCCCAGAACAGCAGCAGGAATGTGCACAGTACATCTGGAGGAGATGGGTGCGACCATTTCCAAAGACGGTAGCTGCGTGAAGGATGTATGTCTCTGGATCACGGCAGAAACACCAGCAATGGCCAGGCTCAACAAAATTTGGAATAGCAGAAGAGTCAGCTTCCTAAATTCAGGCTTTACAAGTCTTTTGTTGTGGCCATTATGCTGTATGGCTGCGAGATGGGGTCCCTGATTAGGGAATCCGCATGGCGGGTCCAAGTGTCAAGTGTATGAAATGAATTGCTTTAGAAGACTCCTTCAGATCTCCTACAGGGAGCAAAAGACAAATGACTTCATCTGCAGCTTAGTCACCTGCTTGACACTGTAGATCCCCAGGAGTCTCTGCTTGCTACCATCAAGTTACAAAAGCTGGTGTGGTTCAGTCATGCCGTTCGACACAATACCTTGCCGAAGACAGTTCTCCAGACGGCCAACTTTGAGGCAAGCAGAAGAAAGGCTACGTGATTAGCGTGAAAGAGTGGATCGGCTGTCCATTGGAGGACTTCTCTTGCAGGCCCATGACTGGCCCCATTGGTGTGAGTTCACCTGAATGGCGTGCTAATGTGTAAAGAGATGCAAAGAAGAAAATTGCCAACTTTTCTAACTTACAATGGAACCTTGATTAGGATTGATAAATGTACCTGCACAAAGTGAAAGGCAATGTAAACATGCATGTTTGGACTGCACAAACCTGCAGTCCCTTCACCTTTCTGGCACACAATTACAGTTTTCATGAAAAATTGTGGTTATGAAGATGACAAAAAGATTAGTACTACTTAAATATATGTCTATAATCAATGATTTTACCAAAGATGTCTTGCTTATACTCACATGAAAACATCGCTGTTGGTCAGGGCAGAAGAGTACTCCTCAACAGATGGTTTTCTGCCCACGATGCCATTCCAGTTTGTCTGCCTATTATTACAAAGTACCCATATAAGTTAAAAAAAATAGAAAGAGGATTTCAAATGAAAGTCATTATATTTAGCATGTCAGATAAGCTTATTACTTCAAAAATATGGGCTATGCTCCTAGCTAGGGCCATTAAAGCAAACTTGGGGTAATATTTATGGAGCATGATTATGCAGCCTAGCTTGATTGAGTAATTCTGGTACCTGCAGATAATTAAACCCCATATTCATGGCCTCTGGTTAAGAATGCCCCAAAACCAGCCCAAAAAACATTTTTTTCCAGCTGAAATCCAAAACTACTAAATAAACTGGACAGATATAATGGTACAGAAATATTTGATAAATATAATTTTTAAAGAATGTAAAGAATTTGATATAAACACACTCCATGACCCCCCCCCAAAGAATTTAATCATAACAATTGGCACAGTGCTCTTCCTTTTTTCCATTGGTTATTTGTTTTTAAAGAAAATAAATTAATATTTTTGTCATCTAACATTTGCTTGAGAAACACCATTTGGTCAGAAGGTACAGGCTTGACTTCCCAAAGCCTCTTGCTTGTTTTTATTGATTTTTTTTCATATTTTTTGTTGTACTCTGCACCCACCCGCAACAGAAAAAAAGCAAGAGCTCAACCTTAGTTTTTGTAATTACTACTACGTTGGTCAAGTAATTTCAGCTATTCAGTGGCTAATGAGTGCATTTTCTTTTGGGTTGACAGCCCACTAGTTCCCTACCAGTTATGGGAATTTTAATCATGGGTAAGTTCTGTTGACTATGAATACAAGTCCTGATGTTATTTCCCGGTCAACTTTTGTGGGTAAAACTCTAGCTTCTCATGGAATAAACACAGGTATTACTTTTCTTTGTACTGTGGTACTAAGGGAATGAAGAAAAAATGCACTAGTACTCCCAAGTCTACCTTGCTCATCAGTTGACAATGGCAGTATTTGTTGACAAAATGTTGAAATGTTGGTGATGTACTCACTGTCTGAACAAGTTCTCGAAAACCTGCCTGGTGTTAGGCAGATTGTTGTCTGGATCGATGACATAATACACCTTGTCAGGCTGCACATAGTGATGCTGCTTGTGACCAAAATGCTTCAGCAGCACATGCAGAGATGCAAGGGAGGGCATTCTGCACACTTGCTGACAGCTCACTACTGGAAGGTTTTCCCAGGGAAGAGTGTGAAGATACTGCAAGAACACCCCCCGAAAAAAATAAACACTTTTTTCTCTATTAAAAAGAACAAAATGTCTAATCTCTAGGGAAAAAAACTTTTTAACAGATGGTTCACATAACAAAAAGAGGTGTAGAAAAGAGGAGACAATTCAATAACATAAAACCCATCTTCCAATAAGTGTAAAGAAACAAAATACCAACATGGAACAGGTTGCTGGAAAAAGGATGGCAACACTTACTCCATCCAAGATAAAAATGATGGGTGAGGTGTGCTGTGGTGCCACACTGGGTCGGGATTGTGTGACCACATCAATTAGCTCCTTCACTTTAGGATTGCTGCAGTCTGTGCGCAGCATGTGACTCAAAATGGCGGGGAGATGCTGGTCATCTTCCGGGGACAGAGACACCTCTAGCAGCAGCTGCCAAATCAAGCACACCTTTGCCTCAGCAACTCACTGAATACTTTTAGGAGACACATTGAGCAACAATAGTCTATTAGTAGAGCAACAACAGTCTAGTTGTCAAATACTGGAACTTGCTACCATTTGAGTAAGAATGGAAAACTTGGAAATCATCTAAAAGGATAACAACCATCAGAATTATTTTACCAGGAGAGGTAAGTTTTTGTCAATCTTATAGTTATTAGACTATGGACTAACTTTTTCTAAAAAATGATAATTGATGATTATACAGTTTCCATGAAATTTGAATGTTAACAGACAATTTCTTCACCTAATTTTTTTGAACCACAGGATTAAGATAACACATTGGTAGTGGATGAAACATGTCATTTAGTTAATAATAGAAAAATATATTTTCTAAATGTATTTTCTAAATACATTCTTTCAAAGAATTACCATTTAAACAAAAAATTGAAGAGACAACAAGAAAAACAAAAATGACCAGTACCTCTATATCTATCTGATGATCACTGCCAAGTATCTTCATTATATGTTCTTCTACATAAGTCTTTTGCTGAATTCTCTTTTTTTGGAATTCTAAATCAGAACACTGAGCTCGCAGCAAGCAGCGCCATGGCCCCAACCACTCTTTCTCAATAGCTTCCACAACATCCTGCCGTTCAAAACAACTAAAGACGTGAACTTGTGACACAGACTGAAGCCAAGTAACTGTGGGAAGGGAAGCTTTTTTTTCTTCTTTTTTTTTGATTCAGAATTACAGCATGCAGCACAAAACCTAGCATTAATAATAAGACTACAGACCAGTTACACTTTTGGATAGGCAATTTTTTGTCATGAAAACTGATTCTGTATGATTCTGGTCATTGTAGATGATATATTTAAGCATTTTTGCTGCAACTGACCATTCTAAAATCATATCCTTATGCCTTCAACGCGCAGAATGTTAGACAGCAATCTGAGCACTTTCTTCACATTTCATTCTATAATTTAGAATTGCGGCTGATGTTACAGTCACGAGCACTCACTTGAAGCCTTAGGTCAAGTTCCACACGACCTGACCACCACTCCATCTTGTCACAGTCTTTCTTGTGGTGCTTTTCATTAAGCTGCTGCATGATGCCCTGGAACTCTTTCATTACAGTCTCTCCCTGTAGACAGGTGTCACACATACGTATACAACCCAACATGCATATAATGCATAACTGTAGACAGACATGTCTCACATAGGCATGTACACAAGCCAACATGCATGCAATGCCTAACTTAACAGATGTCTGTGGAAGGCTCCAAGATGCTGTGATAAGGTGTCTGTATTCCACACCCTGACATCACTCACTCTATGTTAACGTTTTAACGGGGTTTTTTAATAGTGAGAAGTGTCCACTGCTGTGAAGAGTGACTGGCTAGTTATTTGAGGCACCTCCCCCAATTCCTAAATTTTGATAAATTTTTCTGTTGATTACAGTGCACATTAAGCATCAGGCACTACCCTGATTGACAGGGTCAGATTTAATCTTCCCAGGGCTGGTAGCATCCTTGGCTACCATTCCAATCAAGTTATACTGACTGGGTTGTGTAGGAAAAAGGCACTATACATTTCTAACCAAAATAAAATGGTAATTTTGTTCTAAGTGGGGTGGGTTTTTTTTTGGTCATTTGTGTTTCATCCCCCGACTGTGTTCATCTATTTGCCAGGAGTTTGGTGTATGCTTTACATGTGAATGTAGATGAACGTTCAATATTGTTAGAAAGATGCTTCATGCTGTCCTGTCCAAAGTCCTTTGTCTAGGAAAATAGTATATCGTGACCAGGACAGCCAAAAAGGCAATGGTCTTCTTGTTCTTGAAAAAATGTGCACGTTTTGAGCGAGTATAGTTTGGTAACACTCTTCTATGACCAAGCTCACCATTCCTCTGGAGAAACTATTTAAAGCCACTGTGAAAGGTGCACAACTCCTGGAAAGTCGAGTCAGCAACAAAGTGTCATGGTATGCTGGAGCAGGTGACTCAACTACCGAAAACTGACACACCGTCCAGCCTGGAAATAAGTACAATGAATAACTCATTTGCTTGCTGATCTTTAACACTATCAATTGCAATAGCTTGGGAAGCACAACCATGCTAAAAGTTTATTAAAAAAGAAAAAAATGGTGGAAGTAACTATCTTCAGAAAAAGTTTCCTTTCAATCATTTATTCATATATACTCGAACGTATTTATATACCATACATTCAGGAACAAAAACTTACACATGAAGTGAGTGTTACAGTAAGCTAATGGAAGTATACCTTCTGGTATTTCTGCTAAGATATCAGTGACCGTATTCAAGGTCCAGGGAAAGGCGATGTCATCACGAGCTGACTGAAGCATTGTTACTTCCTTGTCATCAACTGGAATGTCAGGACCTTTCTCTTTCTGCCAAAGCCTGCATAAATGTCAAGTTACTGACTTATTCCAAAATAGCATTCCTGTTACTGGCCATAACATGCAACAATCGCACGTGTCACCATCATTACTCCAGTGCTCTGAGACACCTTCTGTCTAAAGCAGCAGAAAGGTAGACTTCTTTAAACTCTTCTCTTATTAATCTAGGTTTAATCTCAATTTTAAAATCTTTATAAAAAAATTATAAGACAGCTTTTCAACTGTTAAAAGCATGTGGGGGAAAAAAGACATTTTAAATTTATATGGGCTTGCAAATAGCCATAGCCTGAAGTCTATTCTCAAGAAATAATGAGTTATGAGCAAAAGACAGTCAATCACTGAAAGCCTTAAAGAAGCAAGAATAAATATCACAACCAACACTGATGATCGTTGTATTCTCAAAAGCTGAAAAAGCAGGTCTACCATGACACCAAGCAGCTTCAGTGATGAAAAAGCAACAACTGTCAATGCAATCGCAGGTGCTTCACGTGAAGAGTATGATGAATCAAATGTTATGATGAAACTCACCGAAGCTGTCGATGAAAGTTGGTCAAAAACAGATGACGAAGGGTTACAGATGAGCTTTCTAAAAGCAGGGTAGTTGCTGTAGGTGATGGAAAGTGGTCCAGCATTCTTGAAGCCAAAAGTTTGCATATGGACTGGTAGAGCTTTACTGGTGGGAAATGCTGAAGAAGTGCTTGTGCCTTCTGGAGGTGTGTCAAAATTTCTTTACTTTTGTCTGTCCAGAATGCAAATTGAGACAATCAATACTTTTGTTTTTGTAAGTTTGATTTAATCTTAAATTTAGTCTGTATGACTTAAATATTAAAACACCTCAGAGTTATAATAAAGCATCTTTATACAGCCTTATTCTCATTAAGGATCAACATGTTTCACAATCTCATCGCCCCCCACTTCACAACATATGTAAAGCTTCACGCCCACAAAGACATTTTTCACATACATACAGTCCTCTTTTATAATAAGCGACAAATGATTTAACACACATCCACAATCCCACAATGATACACTGACATCACAAGGTTGTACGTGATTACAAACTTTTAACAAATGATGAGTACCACACATCTGCCCCAAAAACTCAGCAGTGTGAGAAACAATCTTCACATTAGCTCGTTGCTTACCTTCTTGAACCTCAACTTGCAGACTGGCCGTGGAAAACTTCTCTTTGTTTCCCTTGTCACGCTGGCACCTTGTAGACAGCCTACTATGCCGACGAGTTGTTCGAGATGCAACACAACTGTTATTCTCATTATCGCTGATTGCTCTTGGCAGTTCCATGGACATGTCTAATGGAGTTGGGGACTGACACTTGTCATTTTTCTGGCTGCTCTTTGGCTTGGTTGTTCTACTGATTCTGTTTCTCAGCCTCCCCTTTGCTTTTGTTTGCATGGGAGGGGAACTTGACATTGTGGGTTCTGCTGAGAAAGATTTGCTAATTCCATTCTTTGTAGAGCCCTTGGTTGTAGGTGGCATAACTTTTCTTTTGCTTTTTATTGGCTTATCAAAGCCTTCATCATCTTCCTCTGTGAAGTCAAACATATCAGCATTTTTGCTGTCACCTGTGCTTAAAGAATTTGTTTGCCTTCTGTTCAATAAATTACCACAGTCTGTTGCATTGTTTCTGCTGTCACATCTAGACACATTTGTCGGACTATCAGATAAATTAACACACTCTGGCACATTTTTCTTAGGTTTCACAGCCTTCCTACCGCCAGTTCTAGATGTGTGTACAGAAGTATTCTTTTTGTTTACTTGTTTGCTCTTATTACTTTCACTTTGAACAAGTTTTTCTTTGGAGATTGTTTCACAATTTTCTGAAACAGATTCGATTGCTTGATTTGTCCTACCATCAGATGAAACCAGCATGTTTTCATGCTTTAATGAGCTTTCTTGAGGGATGGGAATTTTGGTAAGGCGCAATCTGTTTCTCAAATTAGTAGTGGTTTGTTTAGGAGTAACTGATGACAAGTTGGTGGTACACATTTCTGAAATATTCAATTTACAACTGAAAGGCTGACACAGTGCTTCTGTAGAGCAATTTTTATCTTTTGTGGACAAAGCAACCAAGGTCTCTGCATCTTCTCCCTGAGCAGGCATATTTTCACATATCTTTTTTCGCGTGCTTCTGGCTCTTGTCGAAATATTTGTAGCACTTTTATCTTTCTTTTTTGCAGTCTCTGGAAGACTTTCACCCTGGTTTTTCTTTGTCTGACACTCCGATGCGCTGGTGACAATATCAACAGTGACTGGAGTCTTTGTGCATATATCTTTTGCTTCCTGAGATTTGTTATCACATTCTTTTTCATCCTTAGGAACACCTGAGGTAGCTAATCTAGATAATATTGCATTAAGTTTCATAGAAATAGCTTCTTTGAGATCTTCTTTGGACCTCCAGATATCACAATAGACTGATGCTTCTTTTGAAACGCCACCCATGAGGCAGCACACAAGAGCACAAGCCAAGAGGTAATGAAGCTTTGCCTTGCTGATGGTGATTTGTGCAAAATCTTGGCCTAAATGTTCCAGCATCTTTAAATAAGCTTGGGCCTCTTGCACTACTAATTCTGGGCAGTTATTGTCTCGAAGCATTTCTACTCTGGCGATGAAAACATCCAGTGAAACCCCAAGAGTCAAGACACTGCAAGCAGTTGTCTGTAAACACGTGGGCTTGTCTGTCAACATGCCACACTTGTTCAGCAACTGGTGACAGATGCTGCATGCGTGCACTGACTTTTGTTTTTGATCCATTGATATCAACATGTCCATTATGCTCTGACTTTTTTCATCATCCACTGGTAGCTGTCTGGATATACTATGAAGGAGAAGAACCTGAGATATGAGAATATGAATAAGGGTTCCATCATCCTTGCAGAAAATGCTCAAACAATGTACTCCATGATCCTTTAGATGCTTCCATTTGTGGTCAAGTACACAGTTTATTGCTTCAACAGCTTGAACAAGATCTCCTTTATTGCAGGCCACTTTTAAAGTTAGTGAAGGATTTTTATTTTCTGTTTCTGCTGTCTGCATTTCATTACTGCAGGCCTCTTCTTCCTCCATGTTTTCATTTTCTGATTTATTGCTATCCTCATTACATGGGTCATCAAGGCCAAGTCGACAAAATTCAAGGTTTTCTGACTCTTTCAGAATGTCTGCTATTGTTTCAAGACATACTTTGTTCTCTTCATGATTATTCAAACATGCCACAGAGAGTGCCAGGCTGGACAGTGACCGCACAGGCGCTTCATCCAAAATGTAGACACGTCCCAACTCAACGCTGCACTGTGCAGCCCTGTTGTGGAGTAAAGCATGAAAATTAAGACAAAGCTACTGGATAAAAAGTCAAATAGTTAAAATAAAGCAGCTGCTGATACAGCAAGTCATGAGTAATTGTTTCCTCTTTAAACTCTTTGAACATTTATCTTTTTAAAACAAAATACGGGCATTAGTATGTGGTTGAATAACAACAGAACAGTGCTTTCATTCTAACCAAAATATTGATATGTAAGATAGGTCAGAATCGTGACACAGCCTTTGAATGGAGTAAACTTTTTTTCTTTTTGCTTGTGGCATAAACAAAGCAAGTCATCACATGCATTCTTTCAACCATATAAAAAATCTCTCACATAAAAAACATAAAGTACACAAAGTCACAGGGTAGCTGTGCTAATACACAACATCATCAGAATTCATTGTCTGACAGTGCTACTTACCATTTCACCAAACCTTGGTGTACAGACAATTTCAGTGCCTCTCGCAAATAGCACCGTGCACGACGAGTGTCTCCGATGTGAATGTAAGCTCGTCCCAGAGCAAACAGAGACTCAAGGCTCTCAGGCAGGGCAGACCAAATGGCAGGATCTTGAAAAGATACTAAGAAACCAAACACAAAGTAAATGTGTGTGCATGCATGTCAGAGGTAATTCTAGGATTTCAAAAAGAGGGGGCCTGGGGCCCTCTCAATAGAAAAAAAGGGGCCCTTCATATGAAACAAGGGGTCCCTCGAAACAAACACATTTTCACTGCTTTTTCTGATAAATATTTGGTATACAACAAAATACTTCATTAATCACAAGAAATTGAAGATTAATCACTTAGATATCTTTTTCTTCTATATCGATAAATTATCTTTCATCATCATTAGTGTGATCATAGCATCCTAAATTCGCAAACCAAATAGTCTTTGTGTCCATCTCATTGGGCTATGAGCTAATGTTTAGACGATGTCTCATTAGTGCAGGGGTTTAAATGTTTCTATAAGAGGCAACTTCTACGAGAAGACTTTATTAGGTTTTGATGACCGAAGCCCCCTCTCACAGCCTGCATTGTGGTATAGCATAAGGGGGCACAGCTTTCCAAGAACCAGCAAAATGGGAAATGAATCCCTGTAAAAATCAAATAACAGTTTAAACAGCTTGTGGAATCTCTCCAATATGCATGTCCTGTGATGTATCAAGTTCGCAACACGTTATTTTTAAGTGTTATATAATACCGCCGGCATAAGTTCCGAAAAGGTCATGACAGAAATAAATCAGAATTGAAAATTGTTTGAAAATTGAAATCTTTATGAAGAATTTCAGCCTCCAAAGAGTGCCTGTGGTCGTAAGTCTGAATGTCTCTGCAGCGTCCTTAATTGTTTGGACTTAACACACCCGGGGTTGTAAACGCGTTATTCTTATTGTTTTATGCACAATTATACATCTCATGATGCCTTCCTCCTCGTTTATTAGCCAAGTCCATTTCTTCAGCCATTCACACTGACAGCCCTAGTAGCACAGAATGCCAAAAATACCTGAGTCCCCTGGTGTAGAACAAGGGTCCCACATAATTTCTATGTGTTTTCGGCATTCTGTGCTGCTAGGGAGGTTCTCTGGATGCGTGTTTTTTTACGTGAAGTCTCTGTCTCAATTTGTCTATTTCGTTGTCTACATTTTCAGCTCCAGCAATGTGTGCGGCACACTCTGACGAGTTTCTGTTTCTTTCTGTCCTTGTCGATTTCTACTTTCCAGGTCATCTTCTGCTGTTCTTGTCATGAACGAAAAGTCAAACAGAGTTGACAGTCGAGTTCACTTCGTTTTCAACTCGCTTGCTTCCAATACCCTTTAATCTCTCCAGTCCCAAATGTTTTCGCTGTGGGCTTTGAAGTGCCGTATCGCGTGTTCAAAAGTGCGCCAGCCACGGTATTTTTGCGGCGTATGGTCGCGCTTACTTTCAGACTATGCGCCCCTCAGCGAAATTTTGCGGGAATCCCGCAAGGCCGCAGCCTAGAATTACCTCTGCATGTGTACATGATTACGTTTGCTATAAATGCTGCTAAACTAATAGTTCCCTAAAATATAAGCATGTGAACCCAGAAAAATTTAGAGTAAGCAACAGATTTTAAAGATCGCTTCTAAATTACCTTCTGCCTTTGCAAGGGTTTGCAAAGTGTTGTTACCAAGGAGACGATGTAGGGCTGTGCTGTGACATCTGACAGCATCCATGAAGTGACCAATAGCATACTCTCCTCCTTCCATCCCCATGCCCTCCCCTCTGGTTACCACAGGCAGCAGCAAGCATTCCCCTGTGATGCGTGAAAGCGTACCTCTGAGAGAGGCATCAGATTGGCAGTCTTTCCTAAGGTGCTTGTCTTTAAGTAGATCTGCTGTCTTTTGAGGCTGTGACATGGAGGAAAAAGCTGTAGTGCAACCTGTCCTAGTTGTAATACCATATGAAAACAGTTGGAAAATAAGAGGAGCAGACACCAATCCAACAGTAACGAAAGCAGTGAATCTTCAAGTTCTGAAATAGCATGTGCTGTTTCCAAGTGCTTTGCTGTCTCCTAGAATAACCTTCATAGACCGGACCACCCAGTAAAACAAGGATTAAATACAAAGTCACAAACACCTAGCACTTCCACTGAAAAAGGTGGCTAAACTGAATTATCACCCTCTAGCACAACTGAAAGAGTAAGCTTGCAAGATTGTGAATTAGGCTGAAACTTACGTGGCCAGCCTTGAGGTAAAAGTTTGCTAGCTGCAAGGTGTTGGCTAGCTTGTCTCTGTCTTTGGTAGGCTGTTCAGAGGGTGAGTGCATGAGCCACTTACAGGGTAATTCACTCACACCCTGAGCTGCAAGTACTCGAAGAATTGCTGTGCAAACTTTCACTTTGTAACTGTCGTCAGAGATCAGGTCAGCAAACTTGTAGGCTATAGCTAGGAACTCCAGCTCCTGTTGATACTGTTGCATACCACAAAAAACATGTCATTAAATCAACAGGACAGAACACCTGCTTTTATCCCATCTCTGCCCCTGTGTCTTGGCAATAACTACACTAAGGCATTCACACATAATTCTCCAGCCCAACCCTACATTTTTCAGCTCTTTAAATAGCATGAACCCCTACTGTTGCCCTTAATAATTGTCTCCTTAGTAGCTTCCAGAAGTTTCATTTGCTTCCTTTAGCTCTTTCACTAATGCACTTAGAAATGTCTGGATCTCGCAAGACCTGTATACTTTTCACAGACTGTTTAGTTATGGAAGAGATGAACAAAGAGCAGTGAAGGCCTACTGGTAACCTCCACCCCACCAACAATCCCAGCTTGCACATCCCACTTTCAAGGTCAAACATGATCTACATCTATGTAACACCCCTTTCTCAATATAAAATACATTCTTGTTGGCATTAATTGGGACCAGTCTTTGTTACATTTGTTTTTGGCCCCCACCTGATGCTTTCTCCACAGCTTTCAAATTCTTCTGCAGGCAACACAAGCTATGTGGCACAAGGCTAAACAATCTGCCAATTCCTAATCTTCCAATTGTTCTCATAGTTTCTACTGGATGTCCCTCCTTATAACTCTTTATGCCATTGGTAACGGTAAAGTCAGCCATTTAAGTTCACCATCAATTCTCTTGGCTCTTTTAAAAATATGGGAAACAAGAAAATGGGGAGGGGAGTGTCACAAATGGTGTTTTACATTAAAGGATACATCACCGCAAAGAAGTCAGCCCTGTAAACAGATACCACATGGGAAAAAAAGCACTTGATGATGATAAAGGTTGAAGCAATTTTATGGCGTACCAGGCAATGACACCTGAGAAGGTCAGCACACAGGAGGACATCATTCAGAAGCCATCGCGTTCTCATTTTGTCTTTCATCTTTCTTCCTTCCAAAGCAGTCATCCCTTGCTCCCAGTGATCCTTGATGCATGACATCAACTTCATGGTTTTCTCAAGGTCAGACAAGCAACATGGGTGATGAATGGACCCACTCTTGAGTACAGTATTTTTTAGGGTTGCCTCTTTCTGGTTTGTTGAAGCATATTTACCTACATTCGCTTCTTCTGGTGTTGACTTTGATCTCTTCTGCAAGTGCACAAAACATGTCCCTTTACACTTTCATTTTGCAGAAACAGCAGATCTAACAAGAATGATTTGATAAGTAGTATGTTCAAATCGAAAAGGAATGTTACTCTGAAAAGCTCTGACCTGGACAATGAATTCTTGATAATTTTATCTTGAAATTCAAGTAAACATACTAAATGTCTCTAGCCTCATAATAAAAACAACGGAATAATTTCACAAGGCATAGCACAAATCAATCTGGATAACAAAATCCATAATCACTAGTTTTAATCCTCTTGGTTCAAGATAAAAATGAACATTACAATGACTGGCTTATAACTGAAGATTGCGAAGACGACAGTGGGTGAAGTTTGTTTTTTATTATTGCTGCTCTGAGATAAGCATTAAACCAAGAAACCTAGACATTTTTGGAAAAGAGAAAACTTGAACTTTGCAATAAAAAGTAATGAAAATCGCCTTGCCCGTGCTACCCGGCAAGGCCACGATCGTGGCTTGTCGAACCAAGAGGGTTAAACATTGAAAACAGAAGCATCTTAGGGACAATGACAATCAGCATAAAGTTTAGTTTCTGACTTTCAATTCTATTTCAGAAAATAATTGGGGAATTTTTTTACTTTTGCGTATATAATAAATATACAGATCCGTTAAGTAGTACACATGATCATTATTTAGTTTTAGATCCATGCTCAGCTTACTGTAAAAGTACTATTCTCCAGCGTTGTGATATGGTGCCACAAGACCACTTGACCCTTCAGCAGATGACAATTTGAAAAGCTGGTCAGCTCTGCTATTTTCTTTTCTGCCCAGGTTATCTGCCTGTCATTTATACAGATGACACACATGCATGAAAAAAAATAAAGGCATGGCTGCATCTGATAGGCTGAGTTCCATTATTCTTTACTGATTCTTTTACTTTTATTGTACACTAGGACTCTTCTTAACAACAACAAAAAAGTCAAAAACAAACAAAACCCAAGCAAACAAATAAAAAAACAAAAACAAAAAATAAACCACGCCACAAATTGTTTTGTTAAGATGCTGGCAGAGTTGCTTCCCACCACAATGGCTTTGTTTTTTTCTTTTTTAAGCACGGCGACCCTTGTAATCTGCAGAAATGCTGCTGACCAAACAAAGTCTATGATCTTCCCCTGGACAAAAGGAATTATAACAAACACATGGCCACACTGCTTTATTTATATGTCCTACTTCTTTCATCTTCTGTACTTTTAAAATAGTACTTGGAATGTCTGTTGTAGGGAAAGCCATGTTTTAAATCATCTGTTTTAATCAACAAGCACATGCCAAATAAGCACACTGAAAGGTGTTCTATTCACGAAAAAAGTGAATCATTTATCAACATTTCACACAAAATGTTCAGTAATTACATATGCCTTGTAACAACATACCCAGCAACTTTTTGTTCCTTCAAAACCCTTACTGTTTTGATTATAGCAAACAGAATGGATGATTTTTCACAAGGTTCTTTGCTGATGTCCTCCATTGCCGTCAAGACAGCCATTTCAGCTTGATAAATGCGAGGACTGTATAAGAAAAGCATTTTTAAATTTAGATCAAAAATGCTGTAAGCAGATGTAAAGTCTGACTGATGCTTTAGGTGTGCTCCAAGTAAAATTGCCCTTGCTTAATTGGAGTCTTATAGTCATATACAATTCAAAGCTAGTTCACATATAATTACTTTCCATGAAAGGGTGGGTTTAGTAAAGTATTTAGAGATCTTAAACAATAAAGAATCACACTTTTCTTTCTTCTTTGTCATTCAATAATAAAAGGTACACCACTCACTTCCCTATGTGAAAATTAAAATATTTAAACATTAAAAGATTTTATGGAAAACAAATCGTGACTTCGAAGTCAGAAAGCATTTTTTAATATTTCCAAAACTGCATCTTTTTTTATATTTTGCTTGCATAAGCAACGCTTAAAACTATATTTCCAAGATTTGTAGTAAATGTATTCTTTCACAGTGAAACAATAACTAGAGAGCACTACTCTTTCATTTTTCTCTCCTGGTTTCTAAGACATTCGGAAAAATGAATCTGGTTAATTTTTATGGTTATGCCACAGCAGTGAAAGTCATGAATGCACCTACCCAGCACTTCCACGTCTCCTAAAACATATCAAACTTACAACAAATTACATTATGCTCACTTCATGGTCTCCAGACAGTGAAATTCTTCTCTCAACACAGCAAAGAGGTGTTCATGTGAGAATGTATAATCTTTGCACTCCCTCAGACATGCACCTAAACAGCTGATCAATAAGAACTGTCAACATGAGTAATTCTTTCAGCATTTCAAAGTCAACAAAGTGATTTTTCCAACAAACAAGTTTTTTTTGCGACTTTCAATTGAAAGGATAGTCATATACTTGTTTTGACTAACATTCATACGAAACTTGAAGCAGGACATGATTTAGTCAAGCCAGATCCCAGATAGTGATGTTGAGTGTGTTTAAAAAAAAAAACTTGTCAATCTTGACAGACAGTTCTTAAAGCTGCACACCTTTCAACTCTGTTCTGTTTTTAGCCAACTATTGTCCTTTTCCCTGAACGATTTTGTTATACCAAATATATGGAAGAATTCAACTAACTGCCCATGTCAGTTGTCCAGCTGCACATACCAGTATTATTATGAAATGTTATGTGAGTATTATTCTGGGCAAACTAGTCTCTGGACCACTTTTACATACAAGACAGAGATCAACTAATGATGCTCCCTCACTCTCAAGACATATTATTTTTTAAACTAGCAAGTTATGAAAGTGTAGTTGTTTGTATAAAAGCAGATGATGACAGCTATTTTGCTGTGTATTAAAAAAAAAACACATTTAGAAATGGAGATATTACAGCATTATCCAACAGTGAAATTATGCTCACTTTTCATAAATTTCTTTCTGGTCTTCTTTCCAGCCTTGACGGGTGATCTTCACCCAAGTTTTGATCAGAGAAATAATGGCAGGGTTTTCTTGGATGTCACACTCTTCATTCAGAACAAAAGCCTGGACAACAGTCTCTCTGGCTTGAACATAGCAGCCACATCGACGATCACATTCAGCTGCACAGTCATACACCTTCAGAAGGGAGACCTGCCACAAGCAAAAAAAAAAAAAACAAAAAAACCCCCCATATTTCACAACAAAAATGTCAATCTTTTTAAGATTACAGGAAATTAGATGAGCAAAATTAATCACAATGTGCAATGAAAAAGAGAATTTCCACAATAATCTAGATTTTGAGAATGTGGGTGAAAAATAAAATGGAAAAAAGTCATATAACTTTGATTAGCCAATGCTGACATGATAGAGAATTTAACTGAAAACCATTACTATATACTGTAGACAATTTAATCAGTAACCAAAGCTTGACCAATCATCCTTGAATTACATCCAGGAAAGTTGTCTTGTTGAGTTTACTGCCTATATTAGTAATCAAAATAATCACTAAATACCTCCTGCATTCTAGTTTTCATATCACCAGATCCTTCTCTACACCACCTGACCAGCAAGGTACAAGCCACCTTGTAAAGTTTTGCAGATAAACTGTCACATTGTTTTTCATAGAAGTAGTGACCTAGCTTCACTGCCATGCAGCCTGATGAAAAATGTTATAGAAATAAAAGAATTAAGTGTAAAGACCACCAGAAGAGGCCAATTCTTATTAATGTGATACTAAGCATTTAAGACATTAGTCAGTCAACGCTTTTTAATAAAGTATTTTGAAACTGAGACAATAAAAGAAACAGTTTTTCAATTGTCTTAGTGTGCTCTTACTTTTTTTATTTTTTGGTACAGTTAGACGCATGGTTTAACCAGTTTAATTATGCACTTGAGCTCTGCTGACCAAACTGTACTCCAGTACTTACCAAAGTAGAAGGATTCCCCTGACTTCATCTCCGGACATGACACAGAGTCAATAGCAGTCATGTAGCAGTTTATGCTTTTATCCATTTGGTTCAGCACATGTTGGTGAAACTCTTTAGAAAAACCTATAGGTAAAAAAAAAAATGCCTCATCATCTTAGACCTATTATTTTTCATAATATATAAAATTGAAAAGAGAGTTCCATAGCCTAGTACCCAGAATAATGTGGACGAATCCCCACATCTAGTGCATGAAGCATTTCTGCAAAACAGGTGTTGAGTAAGCAAGGGGTGTTTTCCAACTTCAGACCTGAGCAGTGACCTGCTACATAGTCAAGTGCACTAACAACCAGGCTACAAAACCTCTACTTTTTATGACCATCCCATTAATTTTCCCAAAGTTTAAAGAGAACCATATAAACAAAGCATAAATTTCAGGCATTTGATAGTCCTACATAAAGCTTAATTAAATTTGTTTTGAAAGAAGATATTTTCTACTCAAGTAAGGCACTTAGAACTGAGCAACAATATACTCCATAAAGAAAGGAGTGAAAAAAAATTAGTGAATAAATTTAACTGTTTAACAAGCAATTTATAGCATGTTTTTCTGTATTATCTACCAGTGTCAGAATCACTATCATTTTCAAGACAGCTATTTTTTAATGGAAATCATGGAAAAAATAAAACTGTACCAGAATCTTCATGCACAGCCCAGTACATGAGAATGAACCATGCACGATGAGCTTCCAAGAGACTTTTCTGGCTCAGTAGTAATTCTTCTTTGGCCTGTGCATCATTTCTCAAACCATTAAGTCTTTTCTGCTCAAGATCTGCATCAATCAATATCTGAATCTTGCAAACAATGGACATTAAAACTTGATATTGCAACATTGTAAGAATCACCTTCTGTTTGAGGGTAATAGTTTTCAACTGCCGTACTAGAAGACGAAAAACCTCTATGGAAAACTGCCGAATATCACATGGAAATGGGTTATTAAGCACCTCTTCTGCCCATTGTTGGACTGCTGTAAAGTAATGAGTAATTTCCTCACCACATTTTTTCTGTGGCACATTGCACATTACACTTGCAATGCATGAAAGTCTGTCCAAAAATCTAGAAGCTTCATCATCTGTAAAACTGATGCACATACTCACTGCATCTCTCAGTGAACTTATAAAATTTGGTATTTCATTAAGTAGACCATTGAAAAAAAGAAGTCTAAACTGACTCAACACAAAGCGCAAGAGTGTCTCTCTCTGAACTGTTCCAACACTCAGAGACTCTCTCAAGAATTTTTCTGAAAGAGAGATGGCTGACATGACATCGTGTTCTAAGCTTGAATTTCCACCAAAGCTGGACCTCCACAATCTTGACCTGTCTACTTTTGTTCTATTGGTCATTTTTTCTGGAATTTCGATGCATTTCAAGCAGGCTTTCACGTCATCATGGTATGCTCCTGGAACTTTTTGCTTGCCAGTCTGCCACCATACTTTGATCTTGCCTCCAAACACACTAAGAACCATGCCAGCTTTTTGGAAAACAGTTTCCAAGTCATCCAATTTCATAATAAGGAAACGTAAAGCTAGAAAGCGGAGCTGGCAAAGCTGCAGAGGACTTGTGATCCCCAGTGACTCAAAGCGAAGGGCATTATTCCACAATAAACTGTATGAGTTAGAAATAATTGTCCCAGCAACACCCTCTATCCTGCTGTCTGTGTGCTCCATGACATCAAGCATGAGATTCCCCAGGTGTAAATGGGCATGGAAGGATATCTGACCAGGAAAAAAATCACCCATTAGAAACCTTAGGCTGAACATTAACAGTAACTAGTAACCCAAAATAATGGAAAGGCATGAACAAAAGTATCTCTCAAATATATTCATTTACAGCTGCTCATCATCTCACAAGCATACAGACATACAAACCCAACCAACATCAAGTGTAAGGACTGCTTCATGAAAATTAACAAAGTGAAACTTGCCTCTGGTGTTAGTTTGCTCAAAATATGATACATAGCCTTAGGGACTGTCAAGGCATCCACTTTTGTTGTTAAATGGTCTTTGAGAACCAGGTAGACATGACAGCATATAATTATTGAGGCTAGAAGAGCAGATGGTACTTTCCCATCACATTCTGACAGGGCTGATACACTTTCCACAAGAAATTTTATGACAAATATGCACAAGCTGTTGGCATCATCTGCACTGAAGTTATCAGTGTTCAAGACAGGCAACAGGAGACTCTGTAAAATAAAGATATGTTCCCAAGTGACCTGATGCATTCATTACACTGTGATAACTTGTATACTGGGGCAACATTACCTATAACAGTATTACTGTCGCCCACAAAGCAAAACAAATAAACAAACAAACAAAAAAAACACGACAAAAGTAGCGATTACCAGGCCAAAATTTTATCATTTTAATTTTTTAAAATCTTTGTTATTTCAAGTCTATTTTCATTAACTTATCGTCATCTAATATAGCGATATCGTTTGAAAAAAAAACTGTCCTCTCATTGCATCGAACGGTTCAATTTAATTTACTCTTTTATGTCAA
Organism: Marisa cornuarietis; assembly: GCA_004794655.1. NCBI lineage: Eukaryota > Metazoa > Mollusca > Gastropoda > Architaenioglossa > Ampullariidae > Marisa > Marisa cornuarietis. The sequence goes on along the minus strand of SMMW01000592.1, from coordinate 3,160,352 downwards.
ATTTTTCGTTGGTTCGGTGCTGGGGGGAAGTAAACAGAGAAAAAAGGTCAGCCCATTATATTTACTTAGACAAATGCAATGTTAATGTTTGACTTATCCACACCTCTAAGCACTCCAAAATAGCATTATAATTTCTTGCACGCAAGTTTTCAAGGGGTGGCCAAGGAAACCTCTCTTTGGAGGCCGATTTCGCCATGCTGCGTTCTTCTCGTTCAAAATATACACTCGTCAGCAAGAGATTGAATGTGCCGCCGAAATGCGGTAATACCGGAAATTGATGTTTTTAAATAAAATGCTTTTCAAAATATTTCCACGTAATAAAATTGATAATAATTTCCAGAAACTCAAAATTATACTTAAAGTTTAGGAAAGCTATATTGTTTTAATTTGTTCATTGCAGTCTGCGAGTCAGTATGTAAACTTCCGGTGACTTCTGTTTCCAAAACGGTATTCAAATAAGCTACTGGGATGGCTTTGGTCGAAAGTGAGAGGCATTCTTCAAAACTTACCGAGGCGCTAGTTTTAGCTCGGACGAGAGCATCTGATTTAGAGAGTGTGCGAAAGTTAAATTGCTGGTACGTGGTGAGGCTTCATGTATTCTAAGCTTAATTTCCAGTGATATTCAATTCTTTATTTACGAGAGGTAAAATAAGCAAGATCGACATGCTTTTTTTCATTTAGCCCTCGCCTGTTACAGGGGAAAATAAGCTACGTAATTAACTAAGTACAAAAGAAGAAGTGGTAATAAACATAAAATAATATCAAAGAGATTGAAAGGTGAAAACGTACTAGAGCAGTGATTAAAAAAAACAAAAAAAACCCTCCAGACATTTACAAAAGTCCTGGAGTAGGGAAGTATAGGCCTATCTCTAATATTTATGGTTAAGGGGGGATCTGTGTTAGAGGAGGCTTATCAGATTGTCTAACATTATAGTATATGTATTTTAGTAACTGTTGTCGAAAGCAGTTTAGGGAGCTCAAGATGGAGAGCGAGGCTATTCCACAGCACGCTTCCTGCGTATTTCAGACACTCAATAGCAGTAAACAAGAGAGGGTCCTCGATCCAGCGTTTGCAATATAGTCTTCTTGCTTGGATGCCAGAGAATTTTGGGATGTAGCTGAATGCAAATTTGGCAACTAGCAGTTTTAAAACTTCAGTCAATTATGAATAAAAAAAACTCCTTCAAAGGTTTTAATGTCATTAATATTTTACCAAAGCTTATTTCCTGTCTTTTCAGTAACTGTACACCCGTGTGCAAATTAATTGAAACAAACTCCATTTATTCATTTTTTGTGTTTACTTAAGCTGTTTTATTAAACTATATAAATATTTTAGTCGTGTTTGTTTTTATTCCATGACAGCATGTTTACTTTGTAATGTGGAGCCAGAACTTTCAGGGATGATGCAATAATGTTGATGTTTTGCATGATTGTAGGCCTATCATATTTTTAAATAAACAGTATATTTAGTCATTTCAAAACCAGATACTTTTTAACATAGATGTTACACCCAGAAACCGTATAAGTATTGTGACTTTACATTAACACAGTGGAAAGACCTACATAGAAATAGGCAAGACTGTTGGTGTCAGTTTAGCCACTGTCAGCCTTATCATCAAAAAGAAAGAGTTAAAATGGGATCTGTTAAGCCAAAGCAGGCCCGCAAATGTGGCATAAAGAGGAAAACTACCCGAAGAGATGACACATACTTGATCAGGGAAAGTGTAAAAGATCCTAGAAAAATCACTGATGCCTTACAATGTGATCTGTGCGCTAAAGGAATAAAAATTAGTTCATCGACCTTTCAAAGGTGGTTCTTTGAAGTAGACAGAAAATCCTATAGACCAGGGAAAACGCAGCTGCTGACCAAAGAATGAAAGTCAAGTGTTACAAATGGGGACTGAATTACTAGCACTGGACTCTGGAAGACTAGGGAATAGTTGTTTTCAGTGATGAAAGTCATTTCTTCGTCTAGGGAAAGCAAAGTCAGCATGGTAAAATGTTGTGGAATGCCCGCATCTACCAATGTGTGAAACACTCACAAAAAAAGATGTTTTAGCTATCATGGCATTGGTTCCTTGCAATCCATCAATGCATGATGCACTCAAAGCAATACATTGAGCTGCTCAGCAGAAGACTTGTTTCAGACGAAGAGGTTATTTCATGATGGAAATGGTGTTTTCCAGCAAGATCATGCTGCGAAAGAAGTTAAGAAATTTTTCAAGGATAATCAAATAAACGCACTTCAGTGGCCTCGATACTCTCCTGATCTGAACCCCTTTGAGAACTTGTGGTCTATTTGCAAGCAGCGCCTGCATGGACTGGACTGTACTACCATCAAGAAGCTGGTTCAGGCCTTAAATGTGTGGTACAAAGACCCCAAAATCTAGCAAGACTGCTCAAAATTGATGGAATCAATGCCAAATCGCATCAAATTGCTGCTGAAAAATCGAACAGGTCATATCATGAACGTATTAATATTATTCTTACACAAAACATGGAAAAAAAATCTTTTGCTGTTTTCTGGGTTTGTTTCAATTAATTTGCACAAGGGTGTATGTGATTAAAATAACTTAGAATGAAAGCTGGATATTGTTTTGACTTTCAATGACTGGTGTACAGTGCCAGTATAAGTAACAGCTTTAAGGTTTCGAATAAATCCAATGAGTGAGTTGTTGTTTTTTTAACGAAATATACCAGTCAGTACATAAATTAGCCTTTTTTAAGAGATACAAAATTTTAATATATCATTTTTTGACAGGTGTACATTTGAGACATATCATAATTTTGTCTTCATTATGTTTTCTTTAGTGTCTTGTAAATTTTAAACAGAGTGTACAAACCAGATCTGATTGAATATATATATATCTAAAATTTTACAGGGCTTCAAATCTGGAAAATGTTAGTATAGTGCGCAACATGCCAAATCTGGAGGTTTGCAGTCTCAGGTAATTTTTTTTTTCATTATACAGTATCCTTTCATTTCCATATATGTCTGTTAATACTCCTCCTTTCTCTCTCTTCGTTCATGCACACACACACACACACAATGTTTTATTCACTGACTTTCATCTAACAGTTAAATGTCTGAGGATCAATGCCTTTATTGAATATATGCCTGATGTGGATGGGGTACATTTTAATATTTGATTTATTGAGAGCTTTTTTAAAAAATGTTAATACAATAATGATGGGAAAACAGTGAAATATAAGTCTTTTATGCTAAACTGACATATATCAAATTAAACATATTAAGATTGTTTGTACTTTTAATAGCATGAATATAAATCACTCAGAAAGTGAGTGACCTGAGATCTGATTGATATTCACTGGCTTACATCATGCAGTCATGACTATGTTAAAATGTAATTTATTACACACTGTTTTTGAGGTCATGATACTCGTAGTAAAAGTCATGAACATGGGACTAACATCTTGTTTGTCATCAAAGATCCTACAGTTGACTTTATCTCTTGTATATGTGTATGTCACATATTGATAGTTTTGTGCTGTTCTTTTACAGTGTGAATAATCTTACAACTTTGGAGGATTTTGCACATTGTCCAAACCTTCGAGAGCTTTATGTTCGAAAAAACCATGTGAAAAGTCTGTCTGATATTCACTACTTAAGAAGTTTGAAACGACTTCGTGCTTTGTGGCTTTCAGACAACCCATGCGCAGAGGGAGAGAAATATCGCATGACTGTGCTGAAAACACTTCCAAATCTTCAAAAACTTGATAATATTGGTAAAATTCAAGACACAATGTAACATGTCAAAGTCTTTTTTTATTTTACTGATAAGACAGGAGGCAACCTCTACCACATAAAATTCTTCATTAATTTTTTTATGTGGGTGTACAGCTAGGTGTATATTTGGTAGATTTTTCAGTCTTTTACACACTTCAGCAAATAACTTCTAGAGTCTGCCATACTTGTTTGTAACAATTCCAGTCATGAGAACTGAATAACTTTTAAGAAATGCATTTTTATCGTGAAAAATGCAAATGCAATGGGTCTAAATATAGATTTTGTCCAGTTTGAAAATGTTGACTTGATGTCAGTTCCCTGAAATTTGATTTTTTGCAAGCATTAAAATCATGACATACACCTATTGTCAAACTTTTGAGGTTTGTGAAGAGCTCTAAGCATTTTTTGTTAAATCTGAATTTAAGCTTAGCAAGATTTTAGGCAGATGTTGCAAGAAGTAGCTGGTGTAATTTTTAATTCTGTTCTCATAACATGAAGACCTATTAATCATGGTTTTAATATTGTTTTATATTTTACAGCTGTTACAGAGGAAGAACTCAACTGTGCACTTGAAGAAGGAGAGGACGTGCCTTTTCCACCTGAATTATGTCTGAACAACAACACTGATAATATTGCAAATATTGAAGGCAACTTCGACACCAGTCCTAAGAGCACTTGTGCAGACAGTATTCTCGGTGATGAAGAGGAAGATAAAAACAAGGCTGGAAAGATAGCAAATCATGCAAATCTTGATATTTCAGATAGGAGACTGGAGTCTGGTGCTAGTGGATTTGAACATCACAGGAAGAGTTTACTACAAGAAGACTCTCTAAAACTCAGTTTGGAGGAAACAAAGTATGTAGAGATTAAAGAGAGAGTATGTAGTTTGTTTGTGTAAGGAAGATGCCTGACAAATAGCCACTTCACATACAAACACTCAGTCCATTTAGTGTTTTTAAATAATGCCAGCCATTCCAAGTAAACTCTTTTAAAATAATGATACCATAATGTGCAGGTCTAGATTGCCTCAACTAATGTGTGTACATACATTCATACATGCATACCTACCCTCCCACATGCACATGCGTGTGCGCGCACACACGGATGTATAGATGAGCATTTGCAAAACTCAGTTGTCTTAGTTTTTGTGTTCTTCAAGCAGTGTTTTGCATAGTCTTAACTTCTAAGTCAACAAAGAGATTGTTTCTTTGCTCTTCGTATGTACAGCAACATCAGAGCTCAGCTTGGACTAAAACCTCTACCAATCTCTAAGGTTGTTCCTCACAAATCAGTAGCCACAGGTGTAACAAAGGCAAGGGTAAGCTTGCATTATAAGTTTAGAAGCATCTTAAAGCTCGAATGATTTTTATGAATGAAATATTTGTGTGTATGGGCATTAAAGAATGGTGTACAGAGGTTGTTTTGAACTAGGGTGTTTTTGCATGTGTATGTATTTATCAGAATGGATAACCGAAATAGCAAAATTGAAATTTTGTGTTTAATAATATCCAGTAAAGTCATTCCATGAAATGTGAAAAGGTAGACAATACAAAAGTTAATTTCTATTATATTCAAATGTGTAGAGACTTTATTTTTGTTTAGGTTGCTGTTGGATTTACCTGAAGTGGAAAATTGTGTCTGTATGTGTGTTTTGTTTCAGAATGCAAACATACTGCAGTCAGTGTTGCTGCTGTTAGGAGAATTAGATAAAGATAGTCTGGAAATTGTGAATACAGTCGTTCATCAGAAACTGGAGAATATGTAACCTGCACCTTGAACAAGATGAGCAAAGCAGTGTACAAGAACGAATGTGTAAAAGTGTACATTAGTTGAATAAATGAAATAAAATCGAAGATATTATTTTAAGGTACTCGGTTGGAATGTAATTGCTATTGATTTTGTACTGAAAGTGTATGCAGCAAGATTTAACCAATAGTAAACATGGCAGTACAATTTTCTTTTTTTAACAGTGCATAGTCATCAGAATCAAGAACAGCCAATATTTGAAAATAAACATAGTACCTTTCATTCACATGTACAGATTTAAAATAAGAACTTGATTTATGTACAGATTTAAAATAAGGACTTGATTTGCATGTACAAATTTAAAATAAGGACTTAAAAGTAGTCAAAGCTGGTCTAATAGAATATAATGTGAGTTGCATCCACCAGGAGAAAAGATTAATGACTGATGTTCCAGCTCCAGATCTTCCCAGAAGCAAAAGAATATTTTAAACACTGTTTTTGCACAAAATTATCACGTACATAGTTTCATAGCTGTTTATTTTGGCTCCACTCCAAGAAGCTTATGCAAGAATGTGGTCTGACCCCTAACTGCCTCCTTTGACTGTACAAGCTTTTTTATGAATCCCTAATGGCAGTTACGTAATCAAAGATATCTGTGGTGAATATGTTTAAGGGCAAAGCCTTTAATATGCACATTTTATGGTAAACAATGAAAATTTATCCTTGAACCCACACACAAACACCACCAGAATGAGCCTCTAAAACACATACTACATGAGGGAATGAAAGAGTACAGATCTTTATTGCATATTAACCTCCCCTCCTTAACCATTATAAGGGAGAAGGCATGGATACTAGAGATAATACAACTTATTTTTTTACTTAATAAATAATATCTATGTACTTTTTCAGTAAACAAATCAGAATATGAAATGAGGCTGATAGCCAAATAGAAAGAAAATAAAAAGAGTAGAGTTAATAATACTAATAGTCTGAAAATGGCTACATGAATTATTGTATTTTTAAATAAGTTTCTCTGAATGATATCATTTGCATACGAGATTAGTACCAAATACACTGTTTAGCTTGTGTTACAGTTATCTCGTAACCCTTTTATCAGGCTCAGTATGTACTGCTGTTTACACCAGTCCTGGTTAGTCTTGTTATATTGTTTGTGAGCATCATCGTGTACCTATCACCATCATTGTGATCATGTTGGTTTTTTTTTTGTTATATATGCAAGCATGTCTTTTTGCTCTCTATGATTTCTGTACTAGCTTAGAGAAATGGGGACTATTGAAGCCTAAGTACCTGTTTTTTTTTTAAATTGGAATTTTTTCTTTTATTTCCTTGCAGTAATGTTTTCACTTCTTATATATATATATATATGTTACAATACTCATTAAAATGGTATTTGTAATCCATGCAGTCTAAGAGTAAGCTATTCTTAAAATTCATCTATAAGATGGAAACATTATTACCAACTTATCACCTGTATCCTAAAAAAAAATTACACACAGCCATTCATAACTCTTCGTTTAATAAAAGCAACAGATCATTCTAAAAGTATAAAATATATTTTGATATTGAGATGAGGAATAATGTTTAGCACCTGCTAATACTACTGCAACAGTTGTCATCATTTAGACATCATGAATCAGAATAGTTACTTTAAATATTGGCAGATAATTTAAACTACATGTAAATATTACAGTTGATAATGTTCCGAAAAAGTACATAAATTTAAATGTCAGATATACAGATGTCTGCATATGTGTCTAAACTTTGTCCAGTTTGGATAACTGTAACAAAAATAGACAAACACTTCGTTTGTGTTAGAAACTACAAAGAATCTTTTGCATTTAAAACATTTAAACAGTCTTTGAAGCATCTCAGTTCATGGCAGCTTGACAATTAAGATATTTTGTCCATTTTTTCTTTTTTGGTTAGTTTTACCTGTCCTTTCAAGAATAAATCCCCTTAAGAAAATTATAGCACATATAAGTGTGTATCAATCTTGTTATGTTTAGACACATTCACACATATATATTTTGGTATGTTGGCAGATTTACGTGATTAGCTCTACTGGCCATGAGCTTGTATTAACCTGAGGTGTCCTAAGGTCACCAAATATATCTACTGTTGCTGGGAATGTGTGTGTGTATATGTGTGCGCTAGAGAGAAATTCAACATGTATCTATTACCTCTTTTTATCATGTATATATATGTATTACTGCTAGTATGAGCAGTATCTAGAATTGCCCTTGTGGATAAATAAAGATGTATTGATATCCATTTCAAGCTATTTAGGTATCTGCTTGTATTACCAGTGGTTTTGAATTTTTTTTTAAATTCTTGTATATTTCATTGCCTTGTGATTTTTTACAAGTTTATTTTTACTTATAAACCTATGCAGTATTTTCAGTGCTAAATTTTATTAAAGTATTTATTCACATTCAAGCTCCTTCCAATGTTTATACAATACAAAGAAAGCTCTTGAATAAGCAAGTATGCTTATTAATGTGCATTGCAAGAAAAAAAAAGTGAGCATAATTTCCTCCTCGAGGTAGCAAGAGTATAAATGTATTAAATATATTTTTATAAAAAATTTTTCCAAATAGCTGGTTTGTATGTGCATGCCTGTGAGTGCCCTTGTGTACCTATGTGATCATACATTGAATCTTTTCAGATGACTGCTACAAATGACCAGAACATTTTGGGGAATCAAAATCTCATCATTTAAAAAAAATGATTTTAATACATTCAATACATTGAAAATAGTAAACAAAACGTATAGTTTATGAATAAGAGCATTATTTGATTTGCTTTGTCGTTTTGTCTCATCAATGGATTTACATTGACTTTTAGTGTTTCGTGCTAATCTGTGATTTATGTTGCACTGTTTACCTATGTTCTGGACTGTTCTTCTATGGACTAATTCTTTCCATACATTGACATCTTCGAAGATCCAGTAATGGTCTCTGCTGCCTATTCCACCAACAAAGGCAGGCTCAAGGTGTTTACATAAAGTCGCACAAGCACACACATTAGCAGGCATCAAATGCATCTTCCAAATTCATTCACCATCATTTAAATCATACTATGTAAGTCTCTCTCGGTGGAGGAAACCGGAGAAAATCATGGACGGCAGCCCTGTAAATAGGTGTTGCAATCAGAGAGAGGATGTCAGAGCCAAGGTATGAACCCACAACACCTGATTTTTAGTGTCGAGGTGACAGGTGCTTTAACCACCGCACTACCAACCACCCCACCTTAAATTACTCCATCACTTTTTTTTTAACTAGGCCTTTGCCCCATCAAGGCTAATTAAGCTAATGCTCATATGCAAGTTATTCCTCCTGTTTTAAATTAATGTTTTGAGTTGTGTAGTGACTGATTTTATACTACAGGAGGGGTCAATAAACTTGGTTAACTAGGTGTAGGTTTTATATCTCTTCGTGTTCCTGTTCTGTCTACAAAAACAAACCCAAACACTGATAATCCAATGACAATTATTACCACAATTCAAATTTTTATGTATCAACATAAAAATCAAGGGAATTCTCATAATCACTAAAATTGAACCTTGACTTTTAACCCACTGTATTTATCATTGTCCTGTTTATTTAAGAAGAATGGATGAGCATTAATTTTGACTATTTTAATCTTAAAAACAACAATATTAACAGCTAAGTGAATTATAATAGCAGTGCTAAAATATAACTTAAGTGGAAAAATGTTAATAAGCCTCATTGATGACAAAATGAATAATAAATTAGCATAAAACATCTGTTTTGATGTAAAATCCTTAAAAATGCATCTGGAAATTAGGTAAAGTTTAAAAAGGAACCAATAATTACTGTCTTAAGATATATACAAGACTGGATAACCTGAACATCTGGGAAAATTAGCAGCAGCATACTGATGTGTTACACAATCCAGCACCTCGAAGGTATTTCTCATTATATAACTCTGAAGTCCCTCCTCCAAATTACCCAGAAACTGAATTTAGTCATGTCGCAATAAAAAGTGCTACATAAAACAACAGGCTATACAGAGCTTTGCAGAACTAACCCTAAAATTTAGCCAGATATAAAAAGTAGTTTGCAGATAAGTAAATCAACAGTACACTGCAAACTGTCAAAATTTCAAGACTTTTTATCAATCCCATTGAACCCTGTATTATTTATCTTTTTGCAGTTCATCATATTCCAAAGTCACAACAATAAAATGTTTAAAAATATTGACCTGCACATATTAGGTTCTTAATATATACCACAGTATTGTATAAGTCATGTTTAGCTGATGAGTATGTCACCAATAATTTGACTGACCTAAATGCACAGAAGAAAGTCTTGAAGGCATATTTTCAACTGCCTGCATGGAATTAGTGCCAATGGATATCAGTAACTACAAGCAGATTAGGTTTATATTGTGACTTTTAGTAAATTGTTTGGATTTATTATCCTGTAAAAGGCTGTTACATTATGCAGATCGTTCCATTAAACATGAACAATGTATTTGTCGGTGAAAATGTGAAAAATGCTTAAAAATATGTTGTTGTCTCACCACGGATGTGTAGTAATACAAGTCCATGGTCTCACTGTCAATACTTGGGTGCTCAGTCTTGATCATGTTTGCTTACTCCAAGTAAGGGTAAGTCACTCTCACACACATCAAACCTTTTTAGCTTCATAGGGCCTTCTAATTAAGTTTTGCAAATTTCAAGTATCATTGCAGTGTGAAAGGTCATTAAAATATGTATACTCCATATATGTGTATGGCACAAACTCTTATCAAACCTACAAGCCTGATGTTGTATTTATTGATCAGTCACATATGCTATAGTATGACATCTTATGATATTCTGATCATGCTATCAATGCTAACCTCAGTAAACAAAATATATAAAAGTAGATCAGATAACAGGAATTTTAGAAAATCAATTTACAAACAGAATACAAAGCAGGCAAGTGAGGTATACAGCAATACCTAATATACAAATCATTATAGTGTTTTGTTTTCAGAATGTCCAAACAATAAAGATTAAAAGATGTGTATTAATTAATTTTATGTTCAAATTCCTGATATGCCTATCAATAGCAAGAACAGGAGAATAAAGGGTAAGGTGCACTGGTTACATTTAAGATTTTGATAAAAGGGATCACAAAAGTGTGATCATCTGGCAAGGAGCAGAGCATTCTATAGCAGGAGTATATGAGAAAAGAGTTCAGGGAAACAGGAGGGCAAGAGCCAGCAAAGTAGTGGTAACTAAGGATACTTTAATTATGTCTGGCACATGTTTGAATGGGTAGCTAATGCAAAGCTTAAAGGGAAGGTTCAACATGATCTCATTTTTTACGCTTTAAGAAAAAGTGTAGTTTTGAAACTTTAAAAATATATAAAAATGATATGATCTGTGGCCCAAGAATAGGAAAGCTTAGACTAATCCGAAGGCACAAACAAGGTTTGTTCAATGAAATTTTTGTTCAAAGTTTTCTTGGATGTGTATTTGTCCAATGATATTTTGTTCAAAGTTTTCTTGGATGTGTACATGTGCATGGGAACAGAAGCCCTTTTTGTCCAGCAAATAATCTGTAAAAAAATTTGATGCAGTCATTCTTTCTTTAGCCAAAGTTCTGAAGTATCCCTGTGAATATTTAGAGGGAAATGACACGTTTTTGGTACACCGCACGACAAACAGGACACGTGTTACGAATGTCACCAAGAGCAAGTTCTTCCAGCGTAAGAAGGCAAGTTTCATGAAACACATGTGTGCATGATAATAGCACTGTTTTTCGATATTTTATGCTTTTCTTCATCTGCTGTTTGATAGTTTTAAATTCATCATTCCTGCTTTTGCCACCTTGGGGAGGTACCAGGAGTGGGAGATAACATTTTGTTTGTTCTGAAATTTTTTTAGTAGAAGCAGACTTCTGATGCATAGATTTATCTTTGTGGTCACCTTTACCAGGAGAGGTTAACTCCCTGGGTGTCTTCTCAGGTGTGTTACACAGGCTGGTAAGACAGATGGGGCAGTCTTTGTTGTCTCTCTCAACAGCCTGGAAATTATAAAAAGTCATTTGGCTAGGCCAGATGTAATACTGCATAGTGAATTATATAAAAATTAATAATAGTTTTATCCCCTCAGCACAACCTTTGAGACATTTAATGTTTGTGATTATAACATAGATAAATGACAAATGATGATCACAATCCTATTGGTTCCATCGCAATGAAAATCTTGCCTGTACTATGGAAGGGTAATTTAACTTGTTGGCAACCCACCTTTAGCTGTATAATATCCCAATCTGCATCTGACATCACTCGATGGAGCTCATCAAAGTGTTTGAAAATATCCCTACTCCTTTGCAGACTGTTGTCGATCTCATTTAAAAATAGGTTCACATCAAAATCACATGACTTTACAATGCGGTCAGTGATGGCTTCCAACTATAAACAACAAAATTCATGAGACAAATTATCGCAGCATATGTCAACAACAAATCTTTAGTTTAATTAATACTCCAATGGCAAATGAATTACAAAAATACTGGTTGTTGTCCTGGGGCTAGTTGCAATGGAACATTTCTAAAACTTAAAACTGTTGTAAAGAAGACAATTATGAAATATTTTTTGCAAATCACTCCTATGTTATTTAGATGCATTGCACAAAAGCATATGAAAAATTGTGCTATCAAGAATGGGTCTGGCCTAAACAGTTTTATCAAGAACAATTTTTCTTCCCATAAAAAGTTCTAAGGCCTAAATGTTTTTAAAATTAAAAATGTCTTGTGCAACTGGCCCCTGAAATTTTAACTCCTCAACATGACTATTTTAAGGAGTGTGGTTTAAAAAAATTGTCTTTTGGTTTTTTTGGTAATTGCTAAGAACACAGTCTAGGCACTTAATGAAATTGAAAAGATGTCTTCCATTTGTGGTCTTTTACTCACCTTATCAGCATAGAACTTTTTTCGTAGTTTTGGGTCTTTTGGAGGCACAGTCTTTCTCAGTTTTTTATACCAGAATCGGACCACATATCCTCTCCATGCTGCCTGAATCCTGAACATAGATCCAGAGACCAGGTGTAAATATTTTGAGTTTTTAAAAAATACAGACTGCCACATATTTATTTACTGTTTCATCTTGTTTACAATAAAAACATAATCAACATAAAAAATAATGTGCGTTTAGCATTGTGCTCAACTTATACTCTTTACGCAGTGGTTGTTGCATAATTTTGAAAAAACAAATCTTGGACTCGATCCCATGCTGCATTTGCCCTGCTGCAGAGTTATGCCCTTCTTTGCTGAAATGACAGTTCTTACACAGTGGCACACTTGATTCTGTGTTGCTTTGCCCCTTCATGTATCACACGTGTTTGGTACTGTTCCCGTCGACACATTGGGCATGTTTTTCTTCCTGTGTACCTTTCAAAAGCTTGCAGGCACGCCTGTTTTCATCATACAGAAAGCATCGCTGTCATCATATTAGTGAAAAATTTCAACAAAGAAAATAAATCACATAAAATAACATCTAAACCTAATTTACATTTGCTAAAAGCAGTTACCACTGCTTGAATTATTTCTGTTTTCTATTAAAGAATCTAAAGCAATTATTTGCACAAGTAAAACATTAATTACAACATTCCAGAATTCTGACAACCTGGTTCCAGGTATTTATTTAATAATGCTTTCTGTGAAACTCACTCTGTGAAAAACGTGACTGCAAGAAAGAAGAACCTGAAAAGAACAAGCAGATGATTCTTATTAATCTCCCCAAAATTATGGCAGGAATAATTAAATTTAAAAAAAAAACACGCAAGCCATCCCCCTTTCTCCAGGAGATACTCTTACACATTTTTGCACACAGTGATTTAAACATGATGATTTTTGTTAAGATTGACATTTTTTTCACATTTTCATATGCAGAGACTTCCACCTAAACATAGAGCAAAAGGTAAGATTTCTGGATCAGTCTACTAAGATAGTGTTTAGAGATACATCTTATGGCCTCCTATGATGTAAAATATTTATACCTGTTCCTGTAAGCCAAAATCCTCTTTGCAGATGACACATGGTTCTTTGGAATCATCTCTAGCATTTGAGAGAGCCTTGACATTGCTCCACTCACCCTCTGACAGATGTTTGGGTGGGGCTTGCACCAAGCCAAATCTCTGTGCTAACAAAATGATTAAAACGATAAAATAGTAAATTCTTTATTCACATGAAAAGCAAACAAGATACATATATACATGAGGCAGCATCATAATATATAAGCTATAACAATAATGTATAAACTCACATGGATCATTAGAATAAAAAATTCTCTCTGGTGTAACTGCTGCTAACTGCTGCTTTGTCATTTTAGACCAAATAAAATTATAGTAGACACAGATCAAACTTTTGGATAAATCTCAAGGAATATATAAGCAGCATTAAATATTTGGACACAAACTATTAAGGAAAAGCTATACCTTATGACAATAAAAACAAATTTTCATTGTAATGCACAACTAGCTTTATAAACAGGTGACCACGAACTTGTATTACTGGACTGCTTGCAGACGATTTTTTTCAGTGAAGTCATAGAACAAGGCTTTGGACGACAAAGTTTCCGGTTTATTCACATTCATTGTTTAAGCTTGCTGAGACCAACAGCAGAGAACTCTGCAAGAGGCTCAGCGTTGGTCTCGGCAGACAGACAGCAGTCCACCTATACACCTCCGTGGTATGACTATAAGGCAAAGATGTGTCAGGTGGAGTGATTAGAAAGTGGGTCCCCAAGGACACAAGTCTCATCACATTCAGTCACACTGCCCTAACATACCTCTTTCAAGGAGAGACACAAAGCTAAATATCACAAATACATGTAAGGAGAGACACAAAGCCAAATATCACAAATACATGTACCTTAAGTGGGCAAACTTGAACTGAAAAGTAGGATTAAGTACTAAATTTGAGTGTTCAGACATAATTAACATGTCCCAAATTACTTTTCCAATCCAAATCTCTAAGCTGTCAGCAGGGAAAAACTGAGAACATACCAAGAGTAAGAGGAGGTGGCTTCTTGTCAAGGACATATTCCTTTTCCACTGAAGTAGATTGACTTGGTTTCGATTTTACTAGCCATACAGATAAAGAAATATTGCAGTTAACACAACATGAACACAAATACTGCATGAAAACCTACTTTGTACATGTCAGAATAGTGTACATATTTGCAGTTAACACAACATGAACACAAATACTGCATGAAAACCTACTTTGTACATGTCAGAATAGTGTACATATTTTCCTACAGAGATGTCTAGCCATTTAAGTTCTTAAACTAACAACAGAAACTTGTAATGCTGTAATGGCACAGGAGAAAAAAAAGACCAACTAGAAAGTCATAGTTGATGCATTTAACAAGAGCATTGGTTTGTTAGACTGGCTAGATAAGAGTTTTTAAAACCAGAAAAAAACTCTGGTGTGATTTGTGAATTTTATTTTACATGATATAAGAATATGAACTTTTAATTATTACAAAGACTGATCTGAATTCAAAAATACAGAAAGAGGTAAAATGGGCAAATTTTTCATCTTGAGAAGAAAAAGGTGGTTAAAGAACTTTACCCCTTCCAGTATCAACGACTGGTTGGACAGTTTTCTTCTGCTTGCTCGCTCGTAAATGTGGTGCTGGTGCTGTGCCAAAAGCTAAAGTACGTGTCCAGTGATCTTGGAGCGCAACGGCTGTAAGTGCTGTGTTTGATGCAGCCTGAATTCATTAATAAACTTGACAATGATGAGTTAATTATGATCATATTCTTTTGGTGATTAAGATCTTCATGCTACACACAAAATACACAACCAGATAAATGACCAGATAAATGAACAGATATAAACGTATTAAGATCATGCTGCTCTGGATGAGTGCTATATTTATCGCAAAAAATTTGCTCATGTAACTTTTAACAAAATAGATTTGAAATATTACTGTCATGTATGCAGGTGGTTGTACTCATCCTTTCATTCAAAATATATTCTTCCATCTCAGTCATTATTTGTTTTTTGCTACTAAAAATTAAAAAATACGTTTACTGGCTTTGTTAACTTGCTGATGTTCTAGTATTGCTGAGAATACGTGCTAATTGTACTTAAAAGCACTAGTAGCAGCTACTATAGCAGTAGCATCTCATTTATTTATTTAGACAAAAGAGAATTGGGTCACTTTGGGAACTCCAAACATGTACATGCAGATGTACACGTGAGTGAAAGAAAGTAAAGTCGTGCGAAAAAAATGGTAAAAAATAAATGATAGCAAACACAAGCATTGAGTACAAAATAATTTATAGATAACAGATGCTTGTTACTTAAAAAAATGATAATTCGAAATAACAGTTTCAAAGGAACTATATAGGGCCTACGTACTTCTGTTGGCTTACGTTTCCTTGGAAATTATGACAACAATTAATTACGTCCATGACTTTTATCACGGGAAAACTATAAAGTATCGAACCTTGTTATGCCTTGTCACTGGAGACCAAGAAGCCTTCCACTCCATTAAAGACGATAAGTTATTTTATCAAAGGAACTATTTCATCACAAAAGTAAAAATATTTAAATGGGAACTTTTGGATTAACCGTCCGCGTTATCCAAGCTCGACTTAGAGACACAATCAGCTAATCAAGAGTTACGTACCTTGATACATGTAAGGGCACTAACCTTCCAGAGAAAAGCAGTATACTAAAATTATTTATTGAATACGGTTGCGTCTTTAACCGTTAAACCCTTTAGTTTTTTTTAGCTTTGTAGGTGTATAAAATATTTATGATAAGATGTTAAAAATGAAAGTTTGAAAATGAGCATCGGGCAGACTACTCTGAATGTCTGCGATATGGCTGATTGTGTTCTGTCCATTCAGACGGTGTCGCTTATTTGGCCGAAGAAAGAAAAAGCTATGTCAAGAGACTGCGAAGATACTGTCATTTTTAAAAAGCCTGATCTTCCAATATGTGCATTTCCACTAATTGCAGACATAAGGCGACAAGGAAAACTTTGCGATGTAACATTAAAGGTATGCATTCTCTTGGCAACCATCGATTGACATTTTCATTTTCATTCTTATTCCAGCAATTAGCAATGTATTCTATGATATCAGTATAGTCATTGAAAGGGGAAAGCGAAATGCTGTCGATGTCACTAAATGATTTTTGTTCGCCACGAAAGGCCAAAGTTGGTAGGCATCATGCCATTTATTAGATCGGATGATATCGCAAGGACAGATCCAGTAGTCTACTTTTTATTTTTGTCGCGAAAAGAGTATTGTGTGGTCATCATTAAACGCAAATAATTTTGATTGAAAACTATCAGAAGACATGCAACACTCTAAGATATTTTCTTTAAAAACAATATGCTAGATTTGGTCTTCGTTCGAAAGGCATCAATTTCTTTCAAAGTGTTTTCACATAAACCATGTCTCCAATAATTTATTAAATGTTTGTGCGAGTGAGAGAGAAAGAACAGTTTTCTCATAGGTTACAATAACTGCCGCGTTATGACAGCTTTTGTGTTTATTCTGATTTGTTTAGGACTATTATGAATGGTTTGTAATGTCCTTTTACTCAGACTCAGTGTTTTTTTTTTATTATGGCTGTTGATTGATCAAGCACTCCCACCTTTTATTAAAAAAATATGGATTTTTAGCCCTCTAATTCATTGAATCACTTGGATCTAGAGTTGGACATTTTTGCGATGTTATTACACTTTGACATAGGTACAGGGAAAAGGGAACACAAAAATGGTTATTATAATAATAATAATAAAAAACGCAAAATATGTATAGCACGTACTCACACTCCTAAGGAGCATGCTCTTAGCGCTTAACCCTCTTAGCATGACATAAAAATGTAGCATTCAAATGACTGGCTTATAACCGAGGACTGTGATGACAGTGGGTGAAGTTTGTTTTTTATTATTGTTGCTCTGAGGTAAACATTAGACCAAAATACCTATACATTTTTGGAAAAGAGAAAACTTGAACTTTGCAATAGAAGTAATGAAAATCGCCTTGCCTGTGCTGTCCAGCAAAGCCATGATCGTGCATAGATGGTTAAGAACAAAAATGAGACATGGGCAACATACAAAGGACAGAAGAAAAAGCAAACAATATATGAACTATGGAAGAATAAACAACAGTACCAATGATAAATAAAAACCAAATACAGAAAACGCAAAGAGGAACCAAGTAACAAGGACTGAGAGTACAGTGATTTTGCAAAAGGAAGACGAGCAGGGAAGTAGCAGTAAGTCAAAATTGGGGGGAAGGGTGTGAAAAAAAAACTAGTATTGTGGAAACTGGTGTTACGGGTAATGCTTAAGGAAGAGGTGCGTTTTCAGTGCACATTTAAAAGTTTCAAATGTAGGTAGGTGGCAGATATGGAAGGGGAAAGAGTTCCATTGTTTCACTGCACAGTAACTAAAACTCCTGTATATAAAGACACTACTACACAAGACTCTTTGTCATCACAAAACCAGATTAAAGAACAATTTTTAAAAGCTCAGTTTTTTTCTACAAATGTGTATGTTTTGACTCCAAAGTGGTGTATTACCAAAAACTGCTAGTAGTTACAGCATCAGAGATGGCAAACCCCAATTATTGGGGGCAATTTGGAGAATACACTTATGTGCAGTAGTCGATTGAAGTTCAAGAGCAGTATTTTGCAAGTTGTTAGGAGGAGTATTTTTACAACATTTAAAATGCAGTATTTTAAACGTTGCAGTTTGAAAAATATAAATTGCAAGTCATCTGTATGTGCTTTTTAATAAATTATATTTTTACCTTGGAATATATCAGTGGGGAATTTTACACTTCATCTCATTATTACTGCTTTGGATTTTTTTTTTTAATATCACAGGTTGGGGAGCAAAAGTTTTCAGCACATAGAATAATACTGGCAGCCAGCATCCCTTACTTCAATGCCATGTTCACCCATGACATGATGGAATCAAAACAGAATGAAATAACCATGGAAGGAATTGAGCCAGGGTAAGAAATTAAAAGAAATTAATAAATTTTTCTGTGCAATCTATGTATCAACCTATAGATGTACTGTAAATGGACCTGGTTTCATCCCTGATGTCATGTTGAAGAATAAGTCACTAAATCTTATTTTGATTTGGACTGACTGTGCTTTTTTTAGGAGAAAATGCATTTTAAATGTGTGACACTGGTATCGCTGTGTGTCATTATGTATCTATGCAGTAGTCTTGCATTTTCTATTGCAGTGCTCTGGAAGCATTGGTCAACTTTGCCTACACAGGAAGTGTGGCCATAGACAAGAATAATGCACAGTGTCTTCTTATAGCAGCCAGTTTTCTCAATTTGCATTCTGTGAGAGATGCCTGCTGTAATTACTTTAAGGACAGGTTTGTTAAGTCTTGTTGAGAATAGATATGGCTAAAACAGTACCTTGTGCACAAATATGCACACTTGCATGCATGCACACATACACACATACACACAGACATGCACTATGTATTAGCCTATACATGTGGTTTACTTAACAACATGTTGAGAAATTAAAGTCACTAAATCTTATTTTGACTTGGACTGACTTTGATCTTTATGGAGAAAATGGATTCAAGATCTATGTAACACTGGTATCATTGTGTCATAATGTGTGTCATGTATCTTAGCTGTAGTCTTGTATTTATCACTGCACTGCTTTTGAAGCTTTGGTCAGTTTTACATGTAAACATATTTGCAAACAGCCTTGCTAATTACATTCAAGCATATATTTTTTAAGTCTCTTCTCAGTTTAGACACCTCAGATAATATTATCTAGCAGAACAGAAGATTGTTGTACAGTCCTATGAACCCTCACACGTCTGGTTTAGTTTGAATACTCAGCTTGTCTGAGAGCTACTACTAGTGCTTTTCTGGAACAGAGCTAAACTTAATGGCTTTCCTAGTTGAAAGGCTGTTTATCTGTTAAAACATACCAGTAAAATAGTGGTTTATGGGAAACAGTTTTGATCTATTAACTTTTGGTTAATCAAAATTTGCTGCATATTTAATTGAAAATACTAGAATATCAAGTGAAACAACTATGTTTTTGTTCCAGACTAAATGTGCAGAATTGTCTGACACTGCGGGCATTTGCTGATCAATATATGTGTGTCAGCCTTGTGGAGGCCACCAACAAATTTATTCAGTTCAATTTCAAGCAGGTTTCAGATACTGAAGAATTCTATGCACTTGGAAAGCAGGATGTTCTTGAAATAATTTCTAACGACGAACTAAATGTCAACAGTGAAGAGGAGGTATATGTCACTTTACAGTTTGATTATTGTGATAAGGGCACAAAGGGATTTTCAAAGTAAAGACTAATGTCCTCACCAATTTTTAGTTCTATGTTCAACAAAATCTACTTAAAAGTCCCTTAGTGTATTAAGCTATATCTAAAAGAATGCATGTAGATTGACTGCATAATAGGATCTGCTAGAGCCACACCTGGCAGTGAGTGTGCAACTCTATTGATTGATTGCATATGTTGCTGTATATTACTATATATCAGATTCAGCAAAAAAACAGCTCACTGCATATTATTACTTTCTGAAAGTCCCTCATAATAAATTGTAGACTATGAATAAATGTCTTTGCACATACTTCACATTTGATCTTATTTATTGAAAAGGGTAAATAAAGCTTGTGGATGGTGCATTTTCATGGCTTTATTGATGTGTAGGTCAGCTGGTGCTTATTTCAATAATATTGTATCAACATCTGATGTAAACAATTTACAATACAATTTACATGTAGCTATTTTATATTGTCACAAGATTTGCAAAGTTTAGTTTGTCGATTCCTTAGCATTTGGAATTTCAAATATGGCTTTCAGATAATAAAGCACATCTGAAAGATTCCCTTAGTCTTTCTCATTTCGTTTTCTATCATTTTTACCTTCTGTACCATGATATTGGTATTTATCAGTCACAAAAACATCATTCTGTATACCATCTCTTCATAATCTTTCTCTGTCAGCCAGAAAACCATCCTATTATATGCCATCTTGACATGTACCTTTACTGTAACATGATCTTGATGATTCACCCGTTTCTAATGACTGTAACTGAACTTTACCCATAAGAACCAACATTATATAGTCACTTTCGTTTTTACCTGCTACTGCATTAATACTTTTGTATTTTCACCATGAACAAAGTCCACTTACTTTTCTGTCTCCCAGACTTTAGATCTGCTCATTTAGTCAGATTATGTGTGTAACTATATTCATAACAGTTGTTCAGGTAGACAAATGCTTCAGTGAAGAAATTATTTGCCTTAGTTATATTTATCAATTAAGTCACTACAGGCTAGCTAAAGATTGCTTCTGATTTAGAAATAAACTGTTGTGATGTATAACATAACTGGTAGGTTTTTGAGGCTGTACTAAACTGGGTGAAATTCAAAGAGGAGGAACGCAAAGTTTTCCTGCCTGAGCTGATGGTGAAGGTTCGACTTCCCCTGCTGACTCCTCCATACCTCAGTGATCGTGTAGCCACAGAGAATCTTATTAAAAATTCTCTTCAGTGCAGGTATATACCGGATGTTGCTTAGATAATTACAGTGATGTTAATTTAGTATTTAGTTTTACTTCTGCATGCTCAGTGACGCATGTACAATACACACATAAAGACACGGGTGTATTTCTGCATGTTTGTGTGTATAATATATTTGGAATAAATGACGAAAAACTCTTTTAAAGTGCAATGTGTCTATAGGAAATTACTTATTATGCTGGGTAATGTACAGTTTTACATTAAACATACTTCACTTCTCAACACATATGCGGATAAAAACCAACACATATTAGACAGCACATGCACATATGTGTGCGTCCACACAAATGTGAGTAATATGGAATGTGTGTATATCTACAAATTCATGAATATAAATGTTTATCAATGTAGATATACTTGTGTGAATAAACGAGTTAATTTCGAATTTAAAGGTCTTCATTAAAATGCTGATGCATACTTTATGGTGATTATGAAGTTGAGTGTTTGTTAAAAATGCAGTTACATAAATATACTTCTTCTCTATGACTTTTGCTCAGGGATTTACTGGATGAAGCACGAGACTATCTGCTGATGCCAGAAAGAAGAACATTAATGCAGACCTTTAAGACTCGTCCTCGCTGTTGCACAGATATTCCTGGAATAATTTATGCTGTTGGTGGTCTTACACCTTGTGGTCAGTACTTTTAAAATCAATTAATTCCTTTAAATCGTGTTATCATGCTGACTGTTTTTGTTCTTTTGATGTATTAGAGAAAGAGAATGTATATGTATTCATGTTAAAAAGGTGCTGTTATAAGAGTTTGACAACAGTATAGTTTTTTATGGCTGGAGAACTCATTTAAAATATGTATACCCAAAAGTCTTGAGAACGAGACCTTTATTACGGACGTGTGGATGTTTTTAAATAATTAGGAGAAGGGACTTCTGAGCATTTTTGTTTTAATCAATACGTGACACAGTGGCAGTGTTGTCCTTAGTGCAAAATTCCAGAATAGTGTTTTGTATTTATTTATAGACATATCATACATTTTCAGAAAGAGGTGTCGCATCTGAGAGCTATGCTTACACTGATTAATCATTTCAGGCAACTCACTGAACACTGTTGAGCGATACGATCCTGTAACAGGATGTTGGTCTGTGTCTGAGTCTATGAATACAACTCGAAGCAGGGTTGGTGTTGCTGTTTTGAATGGTAAATTATGGCATTTTTCTGATTTCCTTTATTTGCTTACAGAAACCAGAGAATAAGACCATAACATTGTAAATCAAATTGTTGTTGATATGCACCTTGGTTTGTTTCATCATGTTTCTTTTATTAACAGTGCCTTTCTTGCTATGACAAAACATTTTAAGCTTTGAATGCTTTCTGAAAACTTGTGCATAGTGTCCATTTTCAGCAACAAATGAGTCTGCTTTACCATGACGGGTGGAGAACTTGCTTCCCTAAAATATGCTTAACGTTGCTTAGATAAATGTATTCGATCATTAGTGTGTCACAAGATGTGTTGTCTTTTTAACTTTTGCATTTATTTTTGGCAAAACACACATGGACAGATTAACAAATTTATAAAGTGTGCATAATTTATGATTAATGTTAATGGTTAATGCATTAATTTCAAGAACAAAGTTCATGCTAGCTGAAATATTTTTCATCACAGCAGATTCACATCAGGGATTTTTTCCCCTTTCCAAACAAGTATGAGAATGTTAATAATCAAATGCTGGTGTCTTTAGATGATTTATTACCCAGTTTTTGTATGTGTTGATATGACAAACAGATATATACACAATTCATGCTCCGCAAATATGTGAAGTGGTCTGTTTCCAGGATGTTATGTCCTTGAAGATGGAAGTTCCTGCTTGTTGTTGATTTTCATCACTTCATTCTTCTTTCTGTTGATCTTTAAGCTGGTTTTCTCTGCTTCCTCTGCTTACTTACTCAGTTTGGTTTGTGCATGCTGCTGCTGATGAGATAGGAGACTAACGTCATCTGCAAAGTCCAGGTCCTCTAGCTGTTTGGTGAAGGTCCACTGGATACTGGAGTCATTCTCTTGGGTTGTTTTATGCATAATCCAGTCTATGACCATCAAGAAGATTGTCAGCGATAATATGCAACCCTGTCTTACGCCAGTCTTCATTACGAAGGTTCAGTGTTTGCCCTTATGGATAACTTGGCAGGACAAGTCTTCGTACAATCTCTGGATAATGTTTATGAATTTAGGCGGAATACCATAGTGGTTCATCAGCCTCCAGATGACGTCCCTGTCTACACTGTCAAAGGCCTTCTCAAAATCCACAAAAGTTATATAAAGGGAGTATTGCCATTCGATAGACTGCTCAATGATGACACGGAGAGTTGCAATGTGTTCAGTGTATGACCTATCCTGGCAAAACCCTGCTTGTTCTGGTCTTAGTCTCTTGTCTAGTGCCTTCTTCAGTCTCACTAGTATTATCCTTGTCAGGACTTTGCTGGGGATAGACAGCAGCATGATCCCCCGCCAGTTGTTGCACTGGGAGAGGTCTTCTTTCTTTAGTAATTTGACCAGGTGGCTTAATTTCTAGTCTGCTGGGACTAGCTCCTGTTCCCAGATCTTGTATAGGAGGGGCTGTAAAATTGTTGCTGTTGTTTCTGGGTCTGTCTTTAGTGCAACTTTTGGACAACTTTTGTCCCTTTTGGGGGTATGCCATCCGGGCCTGCTGCATTGCCACTTTTCATGCTTTTGATAGCTTTGATGATTTCTTTCTTGGTGAGAGGGCTGGTGTTGACATGAATTGTTCAGTTGCTGGTGGCATGTCAGGTAAGGATGGTGGATGAGGTCGATTCAGCATCTCTTTGAAGTGCTCCATCCAACGGTCTCTTTGTCCTGCATCGTTTGTTATGGTCTTGCCATCTTTGTCTTTCACTGGCTTGTTTGGGTTTACGCTTCTTCCTGACAGAGTTTGTGTTATTTTGTATAGTCGCTTCTTTTGATGATAGTATGATAAAAAAAATAGTAAAGTTTGTCGCCTAAACTTTTTTGGTCCCTGGGGAGTGAGATTTTTTTTCAGGGCCAGCTTTTTTTGAGGGTGGTGCCCATCACCTGTCCCTCATTGCTTTACCTTTGCCAAACTTTTGTGAGTCAGGTAGTCACTGCCAACAGCTGGGTTGACAGGTGAAGGTTCGCTGCACCACACTGGTATTGAACTGGTGTGCCTCCAGATTTGGACACTAGTGTTCTAACCACTTGACTGCTTGGACCTGATTCTGTAAGCAAGGTTCTCGTTTTTGCAGCCATGCAGCATGATGGGCACAACGAGAGTTGGGTACTCTCTCCTTTGGATCTCCTACAGGGAGCTGAAGACACACGACTTCGTCCACAGCCTATTCACCTTCTTGGTGGAACCCCAGGAGCCTCTGCTTGCTGCCGTTAAGCAACAATATCTAGTGTGATTCAGTCATATCATCTGACATGACATCTTGCTGTAGACAGTTTTCCAAGGATGCGTTGAAGGAGATCAACGCTGTGGCAGTCAAAAGAAAAACTGGGGGATTAATGTGAAGGAGTGGACTGGCTTTCCTTCCACTGGAGGACCTCAACCGGAGGCAAGACCAGCCATGCTGGTGTGAGTCCACCTCTGCTGCTTCCCATCATTTCTCCCTTACAATTGGTACCTCCCATTACTAGTTAAGGGATAAGAAGAGGAAGAAGATATTCTAACCGCTTAGCTCTCCACTTCCTCCGACGATTGACAGTATAGCCTATAGAAATAAGCTGGAGTGGAACCTGTTTGTTCTCATAATCATTGTTCTAAAGCATTCTGTGGCTGATGACAGTGTGTTTAAGCTGGTTCTTCTCGTGAGTGAACTGCACTGCTATATCAAACAAAGATTGAGAAACAAAAGATACTTTCAATCACTTCATGATAGAAGCAAGCCATGAGGTCATTAGGGATGCTGAATTTTCACAACAGTCTCAAAAAGTGCAGTTCGTCTTTCTGCTCAAATCATTGAGACAGTTGTTCTAAGAAATTTGAACAGGTGTTCAGCTTAACAGATTTACCATTGATGACAAGGGCAACTTTCTTCCACCTAAAATTAATCACTTCGTTTTGATACATTGGCTTCTAGATCATTACCAGCACATTGGTCAACTGGTCTCTGCACATTATCAAGTTTGAACAAGATCAGCTTTCCATACCGCTCAGATAAGAGTGGGTGTTAAAAGCTTCAGAAAAATACACAAATAACAACTAGCATATGTATGTAGTCAAGCGGAAATGGAGTTGTTTGTACATACTTTAGGAAGTTGCATCTTGTAATGATTTAATTTTAGTAATTTAAAGATTTTGTTATATTCTTACAGACTTATTGGATGTCATTAATTTGCTTTATTATTTTTTTTAAATATCAGGTCGACTTTATGCCATAGGAGGCTACAATGGAGTTGACCGACTTAATACAGTGGAATCATTTGAGCCTTCAATACGAAAATGGAAAAAAGTTGCTTCCATGAATTGTAAACGCAGGTATGCAGACATTTTTTTTCAAAGCATGATGTTAAAAGTAATATTATAAATCCGTTTCTGCTTACAAGTTGGGAGGGTTGGGGGTAGGGGAATGAGAGGGTGAGAGTGTATGTGTGAGAGAGATTATGTGTGTGTGTGTGTGAGTGTATTTGTTGCTGCCTGCCTGCCTTTATGTGTCTGTGTTTTTTTATGGATAATTTGAGCTGATGAATACTACTATTTAAACTAATGCTACACCCCACCAAGAAGCTAGAACAGTGTACATCAAATAGGGATTTGTTTTGGATCGCGAGGCAGATGTTAGGCAAGCACAAATGTGCCTCCACTCTATCTGCTGCCATTCCTTTGGAACAGCTGCCTGATATGTTCTGTAAATTCTTTCTGGGGGGAAAAACTAACACCATCAGGGCAGTCTCACAACCTTAGTTTTCATATTTTCACTTAAGTGCTGGTCACCAAAGTCAGGGAGTTCATCACAAAGTTAAAGAAATTCTACTCTCTTTACCTGATTTTGGTGCAGTTTTTGCACTAGTGCCTTAACTAGATGATTCCAGTTATTGCTCTCATCAATAATTAGTCAGTAATCAGCTGGTGCTGTACCCTCACTTTTTAAGCATGCCATCATCACCCCACTTACAAAGAATCCCAGCCTTGACCTTAATAATCTTTAAAAAAAATCATCCTTTTTCCAATCTCCATTTTCTGTCCAAAGTACTTGAAAAGGTTGTCTTTCATCAATTATTTCAATCAGAGTATCATATGAATCATTTGACCAAGATGTGTCATGGTCAACTGTATCAAATGCAGCCACAGTCTACTTGAACCATTTGAGTCAGCCTATTGTGAGAATCATTTGACAGATACGGCATAACTGCAAGTGGTAAAGGACTTACTGTCTGCTTGTGACAGGGATCACATCCTACTGGTAGCTGTGTTTGATTCACTTGATTATAACATCCTACTCCAGCACCTTCATGCTACTTACAGTGTCTCTGGCACTGTTTTGAACCGGTTCAGGTCCTAGCTGACTGACCACTCCTAGCCTGTGGTAGCTGAAGGCACCACATCTTCACCTGCTGCTTTTAAGTACTGAGTACCTCAAGGCATTTTTCCTGTCTTTTTTATTTACTGTCAATGTCCACTCACTTAGTCCTGCCATCCATCATCTGAATCTGTAATATTACATGTATGCTGATGATACACAGCTGCTATCTTCTGGCCTTGCTTCTCAGTTCCAGCAGGTCTGCACCACCACACAACAAACTGTAGACTAATTAATTGAAAATAAATGAGGTCATTCTAATAGCCTTGCAAACAAACTGAAATGTGTGCCTCCTACTTCTATTTTTTTCTGGAAGTGAACATCTTTTAAACCCAGACTGTCAAGAGTCTTGGTGTTATCAATCATACATAATTTTGTCATGAATCTCATTGTAACGTTTCTCAGCTCAAACTCCATGTCATTTTATCATTTCTTCAAAGCATAGAACAGCCGCACGTTCTTTGGAAGCCGCGTAACTGTGTGACACAAACCTACATTTTTACATCACACCATGACTCATTAAAGAATTTGACTCCTTTTATAAAAAAAAAAAAAAGATTAATATGTGAGCAAGTGAATATGGTGTGGTGTAACTTTGCCCGACACGGTCTAATTCAGGTGAGAATTCACGCTGACTACATAACAAAGTGCTGACCAGAATCATCCAGAATCCTGGACAGACTGAAGAATGCCCTAGACAAGAGACTGAGGCAAGAACAGGCGGGCTTTAAGCAGGGTAGATCATGCACAAACCATATCCCTACACTGCAAATCATTATTGAACAGTTCATCGAATGGCAGTCCCCACTCAACATGACATTTGTGGATTTTGAGAAGGCATTTGACTCTGTAGACGGAGACTATCTGAAAGTTGATGCAGCACTATAATCCAAAGTTCATTGCCATCCAGCAACTGAGGACTCAACATGCCAGGTGATCCACAATGGGAAACTGACTGACCCCTTTGCAGTGAGGACTGAAGTAAGGCAAGGTTGTATGCTCTCACCGACAATCTTCCTGATCGTCATAGACTGGATCATGAGAAGAACAACCTGTAACTTCAACACAGGCTTTCAATGGACCTTTGCCTTGCAACTCGAGGATCTTGACTTTGCGGATGATATCAGTCAGTTGTCTCACAAGCAACAACATGCACAGACAAAGCTCACTCGGCTCTCAGAAGAAGGAGCGACTACTGGCCTGACAATCAACATCAAGAAGACAGAGTTAATGTGGGTCAAAAACAAGCAAGAAGCCCCACTCCAACTACACAGGGAATGTATTATAGAGACATACCGCTTCACCTACCTTGGTAACATAGTCACCAAGGATGGAGGTGCAGATGAAGACGTAAGAAGCCGAATAAATAAAGCCAGGCATGCATTCCACATCCTGTAACCCATCTGGAACTCCAAGGCATTATCTCAGCACACCAAGATCCGGATCTTCCATACAAAAGTAAAGTCTGTCCTTCTGTATGGGTTTGACAAACACCATCACCAACAAGATTCAAACATTCATCAACGGATGTCTGCACCACATCTTCAACATCAGAGGGGTCGAGAAGATCTCCAATACAGACCTGTAGGAGAGAGCAAACCAAAAACCTGTCAGCCAAGACATCAACAAGCGAAAGTGGGGCTGGATCGGTCACACCCTGCGAAAGCCGGCCGAAAATCTAACAAGACAACCTGTGGATTGGAACCCACATGGGAGGCGCAGGGTTGGGAGACCCAGACAGACGTGGAGAAGATCGGTCCACGGTGAGGCGGAGGGAGCTTGAATGACATGGGCCCAACTGGGGAAGGAGGCCCAGAACCGGGTCCGCTGGCGTGGCTTAGTTGCGACCCTATGCTCCACTGGGGGCAAAAAGGAATAATAATAAGATGACATTACAAGGTAAATTAATGTATTTGGTCAGCGTCGATCCCACGTAGTGATAGTGTCGCTAAGCGATCACCTTAGTTAATCAGGTGCTAAGGGCTTGGTTGGTTTAAACCAGTGAACGGGGATTAAGATAGGGTGCTTTACGTTTCCCCGTCATTCAGCGGAGATCTCTCAGAAAAGACAGACCTACACAGCGCCAGCGGAAGATTTGTAACGGACGCTGACATCTTCTCTACCCAAGGGTAGTAATTAAAATGGTAGTAATTGAAACCGCGCTTACACTGGGAAGTAAGCATAGCTAAGCTGAACTCCAATCCAGCAATCCAATCCGTGGGACAAGACGGCCAACGGAAGATTCGCAACGGACGCTGACATCTTCTCTACCGAAGGGTAGTAGCTGAATCAGTGCCTACACTGAGGGTCAAGCATAGCCAACCTGGACTCCAAATTCGGTGGGGATCTCTGAGACATTACGGACCACCACAGCGGTAATTACAGGTGCTGAAAACTCTCCTGCCGAAGGGCAGTGCTGAATCGATATATACTGGGGATTGACTGTAACAAGGCTGATCTTCAAAGTCGTGATCTTCGGTTGTGTTCCTTTTGGAGTATAATGTTCTAATTCATCAGTTCGGGCTACCGTTCACCTGCCTTGGATAATCTGCCGATCATTCGTTTGGCTGAACTACGTCAGTGCTGACGGTTCACCTGCTTTGGATATAATTCGCAGGTCATCAATTCGGGTGAACTTGTATCCTGTCAGTTTGCCTGCCTTGGATATAACCTGCCGATCGTCAGTTTGACAGAACTTCTTTGCGATTCACTTACCTTGGATGTAACCTTGTGATCGTCAGTCCAGGTGGACTTTTATGCCGCCGAGGTTAACTCCTATGTGTTGGACACTCATCTGACCATTCGTTCAGGATCGACAGAGCAGATAGGTGACATTGCCGGGGAGACGCCAACTTTCTATCAGTTATGAGACTTCTCTATTTCTTTTTCCATTTCATTTCTTCCTTTCTTTTAAAACATTAAATATGGAATTGTTGTCTGGGCCTTTTTGTGTGAAAAAGGAAGAAGAGTGCCGCGAGCGTAGCTGTAGATGTACATTCACGCTGGCAAATATTCATAAGTGCACTCTTCACCCAAAACGTTACACAGATCATTGCCATCTGTAAATCCATCATCCTTGAGCTTTGCAGGATCAGTCACATTCAACCCTTCCTGTCAGTTTCCACCACCAAAGAGATCATTCTGCTTTTGTGTTTTTTGGGTGGGATTACTGCGACTCTCTACTTGTTGATCTCCCTAACCACTTGCTGGACAAACTTCAAAGGGCTCAGAATAATGCTGCTTCTATGGTCGTCTGTTTGTGAAACCAGGCCATGTTACACCCCTCCTCCTTGAGCTCCACTGCCTGTTATTGATTGCAAAATCGCTTCACTATGCTGCCATTGTCTTCATGGCCTCACCCCAGCATACTTGTCTGAGTTACTGATGCCTTAGCACAATCTTATCAGTCTGCTTGTGTTGCCGCCCTCCTCTCAGTTTTTTGCACCCGACAAGAGAAATTTTACCCAACCATTTGGAATTCTCTGCCCTTTTCTTTTTGATCTGTATGTTCCACTTATATGGTTGATGTTCATTTGTAGTCTTTCACCCATCGAGCTCATTTTAACATAAGGAAATTCACTGAGGCGCAATCATGGAAGGGAGTGGTAGCTTGCATTAAGCTCAGTCTAGTGATTTAAAAAGCATTTTACATTGTAGTAGCACTTTAACTTTCACATTATTTGTATGTTCTTTGCAGTGCTCTTGGAGCAGCAGCTGTAGGTGGAAAGCTGCTTGTGTGTGGAGGCTACGATGGCGTGTCTTCACTTCACTCAGTGGAAACGTATGACCCCAAGACTGACTCGTGAGTGATTTTTGAACCTTAGCCTGAACGTTCTTTGATGTGCCTCATCCTACAGGATGAAGTGAAGCTGGTCTGTAATGACCCATAACACAGACATTTACAGCACATCATTCTAAGGCTATGTACCACACACACACACACAGAGACAGATGTATCCCTCTCTCTTGCACAGATGCATACATAAACATATCAAATAGCAAGCAACACCTTACAAAACTAAGACATGAATCATATGGATTGTTCGATGAACAGAAAATCAAAAATTCTTCTTAGCTACATATCACTTTTTTCACAGTCCAAGATATATATATATAGATTTACTTTGCATTGTTGCATCTGCAAGAATAGATTAATCAATACTTAGGAAGGATAAAAGTGAGAATGCTTTACCTTTCTCAGAAGTTTTGACTTCTATAAGTCATATTCTTCAGTGACCCCTTTGTTCAGGTCACATTTACTGGTATGAAATGCTGAACTGCAGAGTCAACAAAGATTTGTGCTAAAGGCATCATGCCTTTCAACACCTATGGTCTGCTGTGTTTATTCCAAAGCTTAGTCTGATTAATTTCCAAATCCAAATTCCATATATAGGTAATGCACCAGATGAAGCAATCATAATAATACCTGAATGACATTATTCGAAATATACATGACACATACAACATCAAGGAGCAGAAGGGCTCCAGATGTTAACTTCTGACAAATGGAATAATGTTAATATCGATGCATGTCGTAGGCATTTGTGTTCTCAAATTCTTAGGTATATTTATCAAGGCTTTTCAAGCCCAGCTGAACAGCTGGCAAGTTTTACTCCCTTTTTTATCTTTGTTTTTATTATTTTTTTCTGTCTCTCTCTCTCTCTCTGCTGTGAGCATATTAACCATAAGCCTTCGTGTCCACAGCTCCCTGTGGTGGTTTCATTTTCTATTTTCTATATTTTTTCTTTGTATAGATTTTGTTATTACTGTTGTAAGGGACATGTTCTTTTTATGATTTAAATGTGCACTCATAAAGTGATGGCATTTCTTATGATAATGTGATAAGTTCATCTTGTAAGAGGTACATTTTTGTCTCCTTGGTGTTAACCCCAAGCATTACTTAGGTTGAAATTTTATATAAAAAATATAGTACTTGGAATTAATCCTGCTTCTAGTATGAATTGAGATTACCATGAGGTCGTGCTCTCTTTTTCTTTTTCACACACACACATGCACATGCAAGCAAACAAATGATGCTATCTTGATCATTTTTTTAAAAACTCCTTTT
The DNA here is from genome assembly GCA_004794655.1 of Marisa cornuarietis. Taxonomy (NCBI): domain Eukaryota; kingdom Metazoa; phylum Mollusca; class Gastropoda; order Architaenioglossa; family Ampullariidae; genus Marisa; species Marisa cornuarietis. The sequence continues at coordinate 3,128,675 of SMMW01000592.1, read as the reverse complement.
GGTTTTATTTCTTTTTCTATTCTTTTCCACTTCTCTTGAGCAGTTTTTGTTTCATAACGTATTATGCATACCTTTTTGAATCATCATTGTAAAATATTGAAGTAATAAATTTGCATGGCAGATGGATGCTTGTTGCACCAATGAAAAACCATAGAAGTGCTTCTGGTATGGCTGTTCTGGATGGAGAGGTGTACATATGTGGCGGCCATGATGGACTTTCCATTTTTGATTCTGTAAGTCCTTTCATCGTTTGTTATAGTTTTGTCTACTTTGCGTGAGTATTTCTTATGTCTATAAGAAGCTCTCGATAAATTCCAGCTTTGATTGTAAGTGGCTGAATAAGATCTCTTTTAGTTTATTTCATCATGTAAGAGTCATCTGTTTGGCAGGTCGAGTGTTACAACTGCACAGAAGGGCAATGGCGAGATGTACCCAGTATGATTTCCAAGCGTTGCCGCCTGGGTGTTGCAGCCCTCAAGGGTAAGCTGTATGCTGTTGGTGGCTATGATGGTGCAGTTTTCCTGCACAGTGTTGAATGTTATGACCCAAAGGTTGGCCAATGGAAAGAGGTGTCACCAATGAATATGAAACGAAGTCGGGTAGCTGTTGCAGCTACCCATGGAAAACTGTTTGCTATTGGTGGCTATGATGGGCAGACAAAGCTGACATCAGTGGAGATGTATGACCCAGAGAAGGACAGATGGACTCTCGTGGCACAGATGATAATGCATGAAGGAGGGGTTGGGGTAGGGGTTGTTCCAAACGAAGATCCCAATTATGATCCCATTTAAAACCAAGGACAGTCAGTTCATAACCTTTTGTGATAAAAAGTTATTGCCAAACACATTTCGTGAGCTAGAAAGATGCCTGTTAATTTGTCTTGAAGGGTTCAAGTGATTAAGTTTTGCTGCAAATTCATTCTTTTTGACAGCAGAAGAGCTTAGGTGTTTCACATTGATGTCACAGAAAAACAATTTTTTACTACAAAAACTTCATTTATTTCACTTAAAACTTATTTGGAATGGGGTGATACTACAGATTGTGATCAGGAGTTTCCTGTTGATGTCTGTCTGTGATTAAAGCATTGACCTGTTTGTTTTTTCCACTTGTGACAGTAGCATATGTAAACTCAGGATTCTAGTCTGAACATGTATATTGGATAAATTAGGAAATCATTAGCAACTTCATGCAATTTTGGTGAGAAAACAGTATTTTTAAATGTGATGCAAACTGGTCATGTAACATTTTAGTTGCATATCTTCTCTTCATTGAATTTTTGTGTTCAGTTTTTCACAGTGTGATATATACAATACATAAAATACCTGGAGTGCACCATAATGTAATGGCGTACAGTACAATGCAGTTCTATGTGTGTGTGTGTGTGCAGGCATGGTGGGTACTTTGGTTACATCTGGTGATGTAACAGTTAAGCACTTGTGACCAATACAATCATGTGTCATGGGGCCATATCTTGTTCTTTCACAAAATGTAGCACTTGTTTACAGGGCCGGCTGATTTCCCATGATTTGATCTTAGTCACTGGGTCAATGTAAACACTGTTGATCCTCCCACACACCCCTTCCACTCCCATACATCCATGTGTGCTTATGCATAGGTTCCAGAATACTTTGCTTGATGCACACGTAAATATCTGCAGAAATATCTAATCAAGGTGAGACATTTGAATCTCACCAATAGCTGGACATTGCAAACATAAGTGTTATTCTTGTACTTTTGCTACCAAATGTGATTCAAAATGTGATTCAAAACCCACAGGACAGCCCTGGGTGGGTGGGAAAGTTGTGTATGTATTTGACTACACACTATGAAGGACCAGAATTTAATCGTTCAGCATGCATATGTAGGAAATTAAGTGTAGAAAGCAAGTGAAATTTCTGTAATTTGATTTGTCATTAGGCAGTTTAACAGACAGGAAAAAATACTTAAAACAAGAAAAAGAACATCATAGTCTGTGACAAAACAAACTGTGTTGATAGCTCATCACAAGTAAACAGTAGACACACTGTGCAAGAACTTTCCAAAGAGAAATGCCAGGATAAGACACTTTGTAAAGTCTTATTTTGGAAGACCACAAAGTGTTGATTATAACATGGACGTGCTTGCAGTCTTACTGTTTTTATACACTTAGAACCCATCAGTAAATATATTAAAGCTGGTTCACGGTCACCATGGAGACCTCTCGGAAGAGAACCGGAGGTGAAGGACGGGTCCAACTAACTACAAGCAACTTTCAGTCCCACAGTTGCCAGAGTCATCTCAGCCAGCGAGAGTAACAGTGGCGAGGCTTAACAAGAACAGCAGGAGTATCAACTTCGATACCAAATTCAACCCAGACACAGTCCCTGGTCGTTCCCATCATGCGGTACGGATGTGAAACGTGGACCCTGTTGACCTAAACAAAGAGCCAGATTCAGGCATTCGAGATGACAATGCTTCCATAGACTGATCCTAATTACCTGCTTGGGACAGAAAACAAATGATTTTGTTCACAATGCAGTTGGCGGTCTGGTCGGTCCTCAGGAACCAGACCTCTGCTCGCCACCTTAAGCGGCAAAAACTGGTTTGGTTCGGACACGTCTCTCAGCACAACACACTACCCAAGACAGTCGTCCAGGAGTGTGTGGAGGGAGGACTTCGACCGTGAAAGCAGAAAAAGTGGTGGTTGACCAACATCAACAGGCCGCCAGATGAGAGACCTACTGAAAAGGGCGCAGAATAGCCCCACTGGCCTGCCAACACCTTTGTTGCAACTCATCGTCGCCCCAACGACTGGTCACAGTTACCGGACAGAGAAAGAGAGTTAGAGAGAGCTTAGCGAAGATTGGCCTCTAGAGTCAGAGCATTCAGTCATCCAATTGCTTTGTCCAGGCAATCTTCTCACGCGGAAACCAAGCCTACAACTAAATCCATGAAATAACTGACGTTCCTCAGTCATGTTTGAAATTGGATCGGGTGCCTTGAGCGGCTGAAACACCTGAAACAACATGTTCTGTTTGTTAGGGGAAGTTGTCAATTACTTCGTCAATAGTGGAGGCGATTTTTTTTTTTGGTTTGTTTTCCACCTTTCGCTCACTCGCTTAACCAGGTTTTGAGTGAAGTGTGGCGCAAGACAGGAAATAACGGCCGCTCCTTTGGCGACAGCAGTGGCGACATCGAGAGGGTGGAAGTTTTTTCTTTACTATTAATTTTTAGCTATGTTAAAAAGGGAAGTCGCATAGAATAGTGGACGAATGGTGTGTGTGTGGGGGGGTAATTGGTGTTTTACGCCGGGCTAGCAACTAAGGCTATATCACGGCAAAAGGGAAGAGGGAGGGACAGGACACGTAAGTAGCTCACCGTGTTTTTTCTCCCAAGAAGACACGACCTAATGGCCTTCTACTCAATCAGCCACAAGTGTCATGGTCTGCTTCATGATCAGGAGCATTACAACGCTTTAAAGTCTTTACTAGGGAGAAAAAGTCTTAACACTCCCATTTGTACAGTTTTTGTTAATGTTTGAGCTGTCTTTATTTAAATCAAAAAACCCTCCCATTCGTGCCAAATCTCTCACGTTTTAATCTTTAAGAATAAAAATATAGATTATTTCTCTCGCTGTAGGTTGTAGTAGTATATTTCGCTGTTAGTTTACGTCAATGTTTTAATGGCGTTCGATTCACTGGAATAGTTTGTTCGTTTAAGATGTTTACTAGTACAGGGATATAATCATCGAGCTACATTTGCCTTACTCATCGAAAGAAAATAAAAAATAACATACTTTATCATAACTAATTCAATTTGCTTATTTCGAAGTGTTTCCTGTATGTAACTACACAATTTATTCCTTGAGTTGGGGTGCCACCGAGAATGCCTGCTTAAAAATCCCGGATACTTAACCTTTTCGCTTTAGTTGCGATGGAGAGCAAGTTCTCACCACCGCCGTCACGCACGACACAAATGGCGGAGCAGGAGGTCAAGTTATGTGGTGTCACGTCGTTCGCTTTGGTCACAGTCTGTCCGAGAAGTCTTCACAACAATCATTCTAACTCTTAATTTAACCGTAAATCAGTTTTTAAAAAGTCACGTGACTATATTTGATAGGCTAGCTGTTACTTGCTATCACACCTTACTTGATTGACATCGCCCCGTTCGCGTCATTCACAGGCACTCTGAGGATTAACTCATCATGAGTTTTTGCACCTGTCATTCCTGTGCAATAGACAGAAAAAACTAATAAAGTGTTAAACGGTTGGTCCTTTGCTCATTGTGCACCTGGTGTGTCATGCTCGAAGACTCCTTTCATATCACTAATTAACGGCTCAATAAATTTAATAAAAATGCCTTAGTTCACCTGTTCAAATATCACGTATGTTTAGTTTCTAGTTACTACGCATTCCCTACTGCCTCCTGTGTCTTGTAAAGCGCATCGAGCTTGCCTCTGTGTGGGGAAATGCACTATATACATAACTGCTATTTCTGTTATTACGGATCTAAAATTAGTTGAGATGCTAGTATCTAGTCAGTCGTCTGCTCCTCTTAACTAACTGAGCAACCTGTGACAAACGAGGTACAGAAAATGTCGATTGTCGAAAGCGCAAGTGTAGGAGAAATTACTGTGGTGCTTTTGAATGTAGACAATATCCTAACTTTAATAATAATAATAATATCAGTTTATAGAGGGCGTTATCTCACCATCAAAGGTTAGCTCAAAGCGCTTGACGAAAACATGTAAGCACACAGACATAATAACAGCAACAACATATTCGGACGCACGTAACGGAACATGCAAACGTTATGTCTGTAGAATGCCATATGGCTGGATGAAAGATACGAAATTTGTATTTGCTCCCAGGTTGCTCAGTCCAGTTGAAGAACTGTAAGCGAGGCTGCAAATGCTTCCCTCTACACCGTAGTTCCAGCAAAGAAAAAGATAGTTATATAGCCCCCTGTCCTTCCCTGTCGGGCAAGCTCTAGGTGCTTCAAAGCAAGTGATGTTACTTCAAAATAAGCTGACGACATAGCAGAATGAATAGAGAGTTTGAGATTCAGTGCTCGTGCGACGCGTGCGGGAACGGCAACCTGTAGCGTCACGGGAATTTGCGCCCTACACCATCACATCCACAAAAACCAACCAATCCCTTTCTCAAAACGGGTAGGCTCGCAATTCTCGTTGCCGTACACGTCTCTCTACGCGTCGTGGATCTCAAACTCTCTGATCGTGTACCCCACGCCAAAAGGTATCGCGTACACACAGAACAAACAACATTCTGCAGTCCACATAGCAGACAAGCAGGAAGACACATCTGTAGTAGACGCAGTTCCAAGCATCACATCCAACAGACGGTCCAAGCGCATTGGAACGACTTAAGCATGTAGTTCATGCTTTACAGAAAAGACAGGACGAGAAAGTAGAAGCCATCGACAAATCGCATTTTTGTATGGCAGAAAACAGACGACTGACGACCAAGATTTTGCAACAAAATCTTGCCATATAGAGTACATAAAGCTCCACGTGCCAGATAAACTATGATGACGTATGCCCGTCGATACTCATCCAAACATATCAGTCGCAGTGTAGCCTCAAACATGAAAGTAGAAGTTGGGTGGGTGTGGGTGGGACATCGCTGTTGAGCTAATCTACATTATCATTAATTGACTTATAATAGCGATATAGATGTATCATGAATGACGTGGAATTTTAGGAGCAGCTTGCGTTTTATGAAGGCCAGCAGCTATAATGTCATGGTGTGAGTGACTTGAGCTCTGCTGTCACAATGGCGCACGTAGGTTCGATGATAATAATAATAACAAAAACCCCCTGTGATTTATACAGCGCATGATCAAGCTCACGAAGGAGCATGCTGTCAGCGCTTGAGACAAGAACGAATGACGGAAGGATAAACAACCGTGCAGACAAGTAATAAAAGACAAACATAGAAGTCGCAAAGAGAAATCAGGGAAAGGTAAGGATTGAAAGTTTTGCAAATCTACAGAGGGAAACGAGCAGGTGGACTAGTCAAGAGACGAGAAAGGTAAAAGAAAGAGGAAACGGACTATCATACGTCTATATTGGTGGAAACTGAAACATACATTGTTTGCTAACATTGATATGGAAACAATAAAGACGACGTTGACAGGCGTGCTGACAAAACTTTATCGGTAGCGAGAAAGATGCAGATCACGCACAATACTGTGATGTCCCTTCGCCTATGTGGCTGGAGGGGGCAGCTCTCTATCGTTTTCTCGTCCGTGCGTCTCCTGCTGATCTGTGAAGTGTTTATCATTAATGGCCTCAGTGTCCAGTTCTTCGTTTTGCCACCCTCTTTTGGGTTTTTGACTTTACATGGTGTTTTTGCCTCCTTCACTGAAACTTCTAATTTTTCCGGCATTATTTACCATGCTGTTTTCCATTGTCTGATTTACGAACCATTCACTTTGATGCAAGTTCTGAAGATGAGATTTTGGATCCATGCATTGACTATTTGAGATATTGACTATGACAATATAGGCTTGTTGTAAATCTATAAACATGTACACTTTTTTGTACCGTACTCAAGTAGAAGGCATCCGTGCTAATACTCATTAAGCTGCGTGACTTCATGGCCAGGTTTGAACAGACTAGCTTATCTGCACAGCACGATAACAGATCGTTTGTCAGTCTCGAGTGATTAATTTTTCTGTAATAAATCCTACCATGGACAAGGAACGATTCCCATTACAGACCAAAAAAACAATTGATGCGTTGTCTCGAAACAATGGAAAATAATCATTTTTCACGCTATTTTTCAAACTAGTCTCAGCCAAATTGGATGGTGGTTTGTTGTGACAGGTACTCAGTCTAATGCGCCACGTGGCCTGTGACGACTGCATGCACCGCATTTTCTATGCATAATGCATATCATCGACGACATAAAATATTATGTGGCCTCCTGTAATTGCTGCGCATCATATAAAATTCAATCGACTGTGACGCCGCCTAGACCACAAATGTTTACTTTTCTAAACAATCAACAGATGTGGGATCCTGACGGTTTGTGTCACGTGCGCTAACCACCTGTGTGACGTAATCAACTCTGGCTGAGTGATTGTAAATTTACATTGTTATTTTGTATATTGTATTTTGAGAAGACCCACACAAGGATCGAGCACTCTCGAGCAGAAGCAGAAGCTGCCTTCGATTGATTCCTGGTGTAGTCGTGTTCATCTTACTCCAGCTGATGGAAGGACAATCACGAGTCACACATTTGGAAGCATTCCGTGATACCTGAGATATTTTTCGATCCATTTTATCTCTGTAGTTCATTTATTTCCCCCCCCCCCCCGTGTTATTAGAGTACTTTGATATGGTTATTTCACACCAGAAAAAGTCTACTTAGTTTTTTATTTTGCAAGTAAACATTTGTATTTGACTTTTGACGATCGGATGATTAGCAACTGAGTGCTTCAGTTAGTAATGTTTTACTTGAGTGCCTGTCGATCGAATCTTGAAGATGCAGCATCGCAGTATAGGGGTCACGACACGGTGCGCGGATACATACATACATACACGCGAACGAATGCACGTACGCGTATACACACATATCTTTGTGTTCACTCTAATAACGAGAATGAAACGCAAACAGAAAGACGGACATACAGACCAACAGTTAATCTAAACAATATTATTTCATCAGTTTCTAAAATAAAATTTATTGAATAAATTTAGTAAATACATTAAAATAACTTTTTCTATATGTCATATCGGCCTAAGGAGATGAATATAAAGCAGGCTGCAGAGGTATTGGCTCAGTACCCAACAAGTACAAGTTATTTAAGAAAGCCCCTTAGAAAGTCTCCCCTAGTTGATTCTGATCCCAGCGATCAGCGGAAAGAAAGAAAGAAAAAAAAAGAAAGAAAGAAAGAACGAACGAACGAACTGCATCCAACTCATCTCTGATCATCACGTGAAATAGAAATTGTATGCGAAAAGACGAGTGAGCAAAACTACCTAAAGCGCGCACGCACGCACGCACGCACACACACACACACACACACACACAATCTAGTGATAGTGTGAGTCAGGGAGCTTTTCAGCAAATAAGTGATGGCAGCAGCGCACATTTATGCTTAATCGCAAATCTATCGACTGTCAGACCAGGAGGGAGGCTGACAATTATTTTTATTCGAGACAGCTCCGCTCACTGCTTACTTGTGTAGCTAACACAGAACGACTTTTATTGAAATATACAGATGTTCAACAGGCTGCGTAGGTCTTACGATTTAGTCTGAGCATAACTTCAATTAAACGTTTTGCTAAAAATAATACCTCAACATAAAACTTGTATATATATTTATATAGATACATAATAGGAAACAAAGAGAGAAAAGTGAAATGAAAAAAGGACCAATTTATTTTCTCATCCGAGCACGTTAATTCGTTCGAAGCTTTTTTTACGCACTTTGTGATGACGTCAAAACGTTGTCGTCTGCCATTTTGACAGTCAAAGCTTCCGGTACAATGTTCATGCTCACTGTCCAGGAGAGCTCTGTTCATGCGAAATAAGGTGGAAGTATCTGAAAATTCAAGCCTTCAATAAGTCGATCTTTTACCTGAAAGGATGCCGTGTGGGTTCTTGAAATCACAAAGTACACTGCGGCTTATTCTAGCATCACAGTTCGTCGTCTACGTTAATTCCTGCTGTTAGTAATGTGACTATCAACGTGTCGTCGATTTTAAAAGGAGTCGTCGTTTCGACTCATAACTCACTTTTTTTTAAAAAAGAAAAAACTCTTTTGTGAAATGGCAAACAGTTTAAAGGTGATACCGAGATGCAGAATTTTACCAATAGAAAACAATGCAAACTATTTTTAGCGTTGTCTGCTCCTAGGAAAGTTTCATAAAGAAAACATACTTTATATTCAGCGCCTCCCGAAAAAACACGTTAAACAAAAGAGGCACGCGCGTTCTTCAGAAAACATAAAGAAGGCGCAATCAAAAGTCTACGAAAACCCTTGACAGAAAGTGAAGCAAGCTCTCTTACTTGACACACTGGTAAAGATCTGTCGGAGTCAGCTCGCTCGTCCTGTTTTCACGTTTCCAACGTTCGATTTCCAGCAGCCCTCTGTTTCGTCTCGGCTACCGGCAACTTCCTCCCTCCCACCCCAAGCCACACTCCAGTCCATTGACCGTTTCATTGTTTGCTGAATTCGACAACGACAGATGCCGCGGAAAAGGCACCCAGCTACTCGGAAGATGTGCGAACCGTTCCAAGAAATGTGGAAAAAGTGGTCTAAGCTGCATATAGTGTGTTACCGCTGGTGCGCCAATAATTATCTTACCATTTTTATGGTCATAATATATGTCTTCGACATGACACTAATATTTCTACGCAATATGTCGTACTTTTACATTGCCAGAAATGATAACGGTGTAGTACCCGATCTGAAAGCTGAGTCTCACAATGTCTACAAGCCTGTCGGTAAACGGCAGAAGCACAAACGTTGAGAGAAAATTGTTAAAAGTCTGTCCCTTTCTCAGGCGCCCACATACACATACGAGTTGAAAACAGCCAGAGAAAGAACATTGGGACGAAAGGGAAGAGTGCATATAAGGGAAGTAAAACAGCCAAGACGTCAGCTTTGCGGAATGCTCGAGATCGCGAAGAACTAGTCCGACTCTGAGGTCGAGGTCGTCAACTCCTCGAATCTTTGGTTGAGGAGAGACAGCCTTCTGAACGTGCACCAAAATGATCGGACGTTTCCCGGCAACCCCGGGTCAAGGGTTGTCTTCAACGTGGACGATCTGGTGAGTGAAGAGGAGGCGAGGGAGGAGATAGGATTGGGGAGGGAGGAAATGGAACGGAGCGAATCTCAGTTAAAAGAATCTCTCGCAGATGACTTGGACGCCAGAGAAAAGCAGAATAGCAAAGAGACAGCAGGATCTCACAAGCCCAGGACGCCAGAGAAAAGCAGAATAGCAAAGAGACAGCGGGATCTCACAAGCCCAGGAAATCTCGGTCACGGCATGTGGGGCCCAGATAAATCGAGAATCCAGACGTCTTTTGGAAATTACTGCGGCAAAAATTAAAGAAAAAAAAACCGTAAGCTAATCATCTATCTGAAATCTGCCGAGTGTGTATGTATTCACGTGTGAAAGCAAATTACAGTCACCATGCCCATACTGACACTGAGATCTATTTTAGAAATTTGTACGTGAAGTCAAAGATGTGTTAGAATAGCAAATATTTATGGCAACACACACACACACACACACACACACACACACACACACATGCACACGCAGCCATTCATGCAACCACACACTCATACAACTAAAATAGTACACGCACACACACCCGCGGGGAAACTATCTGATCCTAATAACGAACAACATCCTATATGATGCATCTGGATCGTAGTCTTCATTAAAAATCCTGTGTCGGAAAGTACCAGCGAACAAGAATTTCGATGTGCCATGACATTTATAATCCTCAGCAGGAGCACCTGACAGACTGACAGATTGAGATACATTAATATTTTTTACTCTGCCTTGTTCACTATATAGCGAATGTACGTTCTTCTACCTTTTAAGGAAATATACTTTATCAAACTGAGAAGACGAATGCAAAATAGGCTGCAGAGGTCTTCCACAGATTATTCTGAAAAAATGTTATATCAAAATATGAAAGACTGTAAACATAAAATAACGACTGGGATGCATCAGGCTTAGATTTATGAGAAAAAATAAAGAAAAGAGAAAAGCAAAGGACTTCATTTTCATATCCAGCGCTAGGGATAGCTGTAGCCTTCTTTACACTTATACCATCTCAGAAGACGGAAATTTTACTGTAGCAAAAGCTGTTGACACTACATATTTGATTACAAATATTCATATTTAGTGTCCAGAGGGCTCGTTTCACTGTGGAATAAGATGGAGGTGTCAGAAAATCAAGCCCTGAGTAGGTCTATCTTTCCTTTACAAGGATGTCATGCCTCTTTTTGAAAGTGGATTGACTGTAACTCAAACTTGCGTACAGCTTTCGTGCATATTGTTTACTTTTGTTGATACCATAAGCATGTTGACGATATTCAAAGAAGTTGTCTTTCTGTGTTCGTAAGTCTCCTGTACCCCATTTACAAGTTGTCTTTGAAACACGTGAAATTAGTACATGTAGGATATCACAAAGAGGCAGAATGTCACCGATGACAGACATCGAGAAGTGTCTTTAATGTCGACTGGTATGATGATCGAAAAAACATCATAAACTAAATTCTTTATTAAAAAATAATTAAAAAACAAATTAGAAAGCAATGGGAAGGATACTTTATGGAAAGTCGAGCAAGCTCTCTCACATGACACACTGGCAAAGGTCGGCCGAAGTCGCGAGTAAGCTGTCCCACCTGACAAGCCGGTGTCACGATCTCCGGCTTTGCCTAAGAGACCCTTTTGCCTTCTCACAGTGCGCAGGCGCAAGTGTCAACAAATTAACGAATGAACGTACGACATGCACGTAAATAATTATAATCCAATAGAAAACACAAAATCGATTGTAAAAGTAAGTGTTACACGAAAATATACGAACTACTACAACAGAGAGAATACGACAGTTGACTATGAAATAACACTTCAAAATAAACGAATGAAAATTCTGATTTGCTAAAACTAGATTACAATGAACCAGAATTTAACGATGGTTAGCAAAGACAAAATGCTTAGATCAGTATCGCAATTCGCAAAGATCAAACCCCATTCGTTAATTTGTTGACCTCTGCGCATGCGCACTGTGAGAAGGCAAAAGGGTCTCTTAGGCAAAGCCGGAGATCGTGACACAGGCAATGGTCGGCATGATCGTCATCCTGCCTTCACGTTTTTTCCTTTCGGCTCCCAGCGTCCCTGTGTCTCGTCTCGGAGTTTGACATCCACAACCCAGTATGCTGGCAGTGTCATCGAACAGCGGCAACTTTGGACCCGGAAGATGCGCTCTTGGCACTATTGTCTTAGAAATTACAGTGCTGTTTCTGAGCAGCATGTCGTACGTCCAGGATAAGATAAGCAGACGCCATGACACGATGAACATATTTTACAGGCCCTTGACGCCCACGCGCCCTCCGGTAGATCGATAGTGATGCATGTCACAGCGAGCGGTGACCACAGATCAGAAACGAATCAAGTCACACTCTGCAGATAGAAACGGGGATTATTCAGGATTAATAAACGTTGACTGAAGAAGCAGAAAACATAAGAAATCCGTCTTAAAAATGGAGAACACACCCAGGAACGAACTTGCAGAAACATTTGTAAGCCTAGATTCTAGAGATCTTACTAACAAAAACGAAAGGCAAACACCAGACATTCAGACAGGGTCTTTAGCAGTCGACGGCATCTGACCATACGATATCAAACGTAACTGTGAAACGATGTAGTGGCATATTTTCAAGACGACCAACCAAGAAGTCCCATTGACAGAATTAAAAACAAGTAGTTACGACGGCATTGCTTGTCTGTAGAGCATTCGTTGTTTCCATAGATCAAACTGACGGTGGATCACAGTTGCTATGGTAAAGAAGCAGAGAGATGTCACATTTACACTAGAATTATCTTGCAGTCGATTTGCACAAAACGAAGAAACTCAAAGGAAAAAGAAAACAGTCCAAGATGATTATGAAGAAAGTAAACTTTCCTTCAACAGCGTCAAGTCGTCGATATGTTCAGCATGGATGATCAGGTTAGTCAAGAAGAGGTGAGGACGACGGAGATGCAGTAAGCAGCGAGCAAGAACTCTGAAGTAACCCATGTGAAGAACGGAACGAAGTGTAGGACGGTCACGAAGAATAAGCCTGGCAGAGGTGCTTGATGTCCATGGGAAAGTACGATGCGTGGGACAAAGAAGTGGGGTCTCTTTATTGATGGACATCCAGGCTTTCACAGAGTCTACAGTATGTTGTGCGGTAGAACAGACTTGCTGGAACTTGGAAGCGTGGTCTAACGCTAGCGATTGTGTATCACCGGCATACATATTATACCGCAGGTGCTAAAGAGCAAGAGGATGTGCAGTTGAGGACAGGACAGCGGGGACGAAGAAGCCTAGAAGAGGAACGGTAGCCGGACTGCAGGACCTTGAAAACAAAGAGACATTAGGCACAGGAAATCTCAGCCACACGTGACGCCCAGATAAATCAACAATCCAGACGACGTCATCTTGAACAAAACAAAAAAAAACAAACCAACTTCATATCAGCGCAATAAATAAATAATTCGTCTATCAGAAATCTAAACATACCGTGTGGTTGTTAACATAAACATATAGGCTGATTCGATGAGAACCATTGTATGTGAGGACTGAGATGTTTCCTTGTGAGGATGTCTACATCAAAGCCTACCGAGTTCAGAAAAGTGAATTTGCCTCCTAAAGGATGTTCGTCGTTTTGACTTCAGCTTCAACTTCAGGCTTGTTAATGGTACACGTAATAATTAAATACTAGTTTGGTACACTGCAGAGCATGAACTTCTAGGACTGTTTTAGAACTGAAAGGTTCCAAAAATCTTAGCCTGCCTCTAAAGGCAACCTAAAAGTTTACTTGGCTTATGTACTGTAGCGGCAGCCCTTTTGATCAACTCAACAAGTCAGAGAGAGAGAGAGAGAGAGAGAGAGTATGTGCACACAATCCATGATTAATGGTAGGGACCAAAATAATCGACAGCGGACAACAGTCGCAAGTTACCACAGTTACGCGTGACCGCAACCACGGGCCTCTTCGGATCGTTGATTCTCAACGCCTACGTGCACAAGTTATGTTTGTCAGTCGTGCATGTCTAGCATAGAACAGGCATATATAGATCTAGATTACATAGCCAGGCGTCAACTACTCGCTGGGTTAATACAAACAAAATCCAGCCCCCGTCATTATTTTCGTAAATGATAATGCAGCAGGACCAACAGAAGAGGGCTGTCCTTTGTTGTTTCAGCCATTCGGCTTGTGGATGGGTGTAATGGATTGTAATGATACGCGCGAATCGTAGTTGTTGGTCTGTGTGGGTGAGATGGATTAGTTATAACTGATCCAGCTGCATAATTTGCCTGTGAGAAAAAAGTTGTATTTGGTATTTGAAAGAAAGAAAGAAAGAAAGAAAGAAATAAAGAAAGAAAGAAAGAAAGAAAGAAAGAACATTACAAAAAAATTTAAGAAGGAACGTTCATCTTTACGTTCATCGCTGTGATTGAATAGTTGCTATATAATTGCTTGAGTGCCTTCCCCTCGGAGTTGCTAATTGCATACTTTCTCTTTTTTTTACAAAGCGTGATGAAGATTCTTCTGTCTCTTTTTTTCTGCTATGTAGACATGCGCCCGGTACTCTACTACCTACGTGTGGTCGCTGTATTTCTACCCGTTGCTGTTGTATACATCCAGACCAAAGTTGTAATCTTTACAATATCTTTTACAGATGTTCTGTCAGTTAGCCACTCATAAACGCCAAAACAGAATTTAATGCACTTGTCACAAACACCCATCCACAACCTCTAGTAAAATTCCTCCGGTGGGTCTCATCACATTGCTCATATCATACCAGACCATTCAACGAAACAGCAAAATGACTTGCCAAAGAAAGTCAACGTAGTGGTCACATATGAGGAAAGAAGGAAATTTGCTCCCTCAGCATCCTGATCACAACAGCAACAACTACACCACGCATTCACACGTTCTCACACTTGCGACACCAGAGGATGTCCATGCTGTGTCCCTCAAATGACATTTATTCTATAATATTTTCTACAGGTCGACGCCTTCTTATATGCCCCACCGTTTTCCTCAATGCATCGTACATCCATGATCAGGGCCTATGATCAACATCAACATAAAAGAAGAAACATAGGTTTCTCTTCGATTACACCATCTTCGCTTATGTCCATATTTCGACTTGCGAGCTCTTGAAAGATGATTAGCCCTAACTCGAGCAACATATCAAGTAATGTGCATTATTTTCATCTGTTGATAAGGAGGTCATAGATGTTTCGTTGAGTTTTAAAGAATCAACGATTTGGCTCGGTGACAACAAAGAATGATGAGCTGTATTTCCAGAACCGTCTGCGACGCACAAACTTTTACGGTGGAGCATGCCTGCAAAACAGCGCCTGCTGAACGATTCATGAACAGAAAAACTAAAACAAACTAAAAACAACGAAGAAGGCGAGGAAAAAATCCACTAAAGTATGTCTACAATAGTACTAATAATACTACAATAAAAATTGAGCATGCATACTTGACTCACTAGCATAAGTCTACAATAATACTAATAATACTACTACAATAAAAATCAAGCAAGCATACTTGACTCACTAGCATGAGTCTGCCCGAGTCAGAATGGTGTTCCTCCTCGTTTCCACTTCCAGCACCCCATCGCCCTCAAAATCAATCGAGATTTTCATCGTGCTGACTGCGGCAAGGAAAGATGTCTCGAAAACAAAACTGAGGACGAAGGGCTCAGAGATGTTCGTCTTCTTAGAGAAACGTGAAGGAACTAAGTTTTACTACTAGTTTTACATAATTCATTTGACTTTGAGGAGAAGGGGAAGAGAGAAAGAAATGAATATGTCAACATGGAAATTATGACTAATATTTGAAAATGTTGATTAACACGTCAACCAAACAGTAACAGTCGGTTTTGTAAACTAAAAAGAAAGCGATATTCGTCGGCTTCCCTGGCGAATCAGGTACCCTGAATAGCAGCTGCTGGGTGAGCAGCGTGGCAGCAGGGGGAAGGTTTTATTGACAGGACCGAACAACCCACCAAACCACAGAGCTCCTGCGCGTCAAATAAAGTCGATCATAAGTTTTTAGAAATATAACTTGGACAATGGGTCTCCACAATCTACATTCTCAACACTACGCTGACGACCACCAAGTCAGCTTCTTACCATAAAGACAACGCCAACGATGATGGCAATGACGGTAATCACATATTTACACGTCGTCAGAATCGATGAGGACGTGACTTGTTGACACATACCTCACTTGACTAATGGCGACTGGTGGCAAGAGAACTTTCTTGTTTACACGATCAAAGGCCAGATGTCGTCTAGGTTTAAGGCTATGCTTGAATTGCTAATGAAGAGAATGTACGTCTACCCGAACAAAAGTTGTCAATTCGGCTGACAGGCAATGCGGTCGAACATATCTGATTGATGATGGAGTCCTTAACCCCCCCACCCTTTCGTTGCCATTTCCATCATTTCCATTTGAGCTTAAAAAAGACACCTAACGCACACGTCTAGATACAGATACATATACATTCATTTATAACATGCTTATATATATATATATATCCGAAATATGACACAAAACTTATACAGCGCATCCAACTTGTTTTTAGTAAAGTTCTTTGCCCGTATAAAACACCACACACACACACACACACACACACACACACTCGCTCGCTTGCTCATCTCTCTCCCTCTCTTAACCACATGCAAACAGAAACACACAGTAAAGCAAATTAATAAAAACTTGTTACAATATAATGAGGAAAGCGAGACAAATACATGAGAAAAGTAGAATCTTATCATGATGTGTTGGGAAAATTCAATGAAGAATCAGAAGTCCAATCGGCCTGGTATCACATTTTTACTGTCCAAAGATCAACAAGTACATACATTATAATACATGCATAGATGCACACACAACCCAGTCTATAACTATATATTTCGATACATTTTTCCTCAAATGAGGCTTTTTATTACATTCCTTCGTTTGAATTGTCCGAGAGAGATATGGGGGTGGGGAATTGGTGTTTTACGCCGAGCCAGCAACTAAGGTGATTATCACGGCAAGGCAGCTAGCCCTGTAAACAGATGTCACACGCAGAGAGTCCGAGAGAGAAAGATGGTGGGGGGGGTGAGAGAGAATGAAAGCTTCAGTCAATTCATATAGATGCAAATGTTGCAAAAGTATTCTCAGTATGGTTTTACTGTAACATGCGTAGCCCCCCAAATAGTAATAAGTAAAAAGTAAAATCAATACACTGTGGAAAAAAAGGAATGAAATTTCATCGACGAGATTTTTGCTGCATGCCTGGAATGACAAAGTGAAAGGGGAGAGTGTCAGAAGTTTCTTTTCAAATTCTCTCTGAAATTGATTTTTTTTTTTTTGAAGACTATTTCGGGTCAAGCAAACACGACTTGAGTAAATTGAAGAGCTGTGCCGATTTCCACTCCTTTCTCCCCTTGCCACTCTCCCCCAGAATTCTATTCTCTTCATCAACAAATAAAAGTTACGTAGTCCACGTTCTCATACCTCTTTTCTTGGCACACCTTGCCATTTCCATTGTTAGTTAATTCAAATTGTAAATCACATACCGAATAGCGACGCATACTTTTCAATTGCTTTCGGGGTTGGTCATCGACCGATGTATTGTTAACAGACGCCTAATACTGTATGACACCAGCTGCGGATTACGAGAAGGGCACAAGAAGCAGCCAATGGCAGATGAGGGGAGTAGAGTATAAAAGATCTCGTCGAAGTCACGCTTGCTCGAGATTCTCCTTAGGCTTGCAGCCTCTCCTAAAGGAATCCGCCTCTGGGGTGTCTCACTTCAGTCTGCTTTCAGTCACTTCCAGCGACCAACGGGAGAGCATCATCGTCCAGGTAACATCAGTGACAGAGTAGCATACAGTTGATTTTGTTCCTGCCTGCTGATCGAAATCAAAGATAGGAAAGTTATACAAGATAAAAATCGATTTTAAGTATAAGAAAAATTCGATAGGTGAGGATTTGAAATAAGATAAGAAAATCTGATCACGATCAGGATTATTGTAAATAAAAGTGAAAACTCAGTTAGTGTCGCAGCCCGGATTGACATAAAAATTGGAAAAGTTTGAATCAGTTCTGACCATTTACAAGTATTTCTTAAGAAAAAGAAATTACTTTGGAAAAAGAACGTTTGCTGAGCTTACCTGGAAAAGATAAAAATCACAATCATGAATCACACAATACAAGCTACATCTATTGGGGGGAACACAGTCATTCCGTGACAATTCATATTTAATTTCCTTCAGTGGCAACAAACACTCGAATTGTACTTTTTATTATGTGTAGATTTTTTTCGATTCACGTAACGGGACCACAAAGCTAAGTGAAGTTTGGGGAGTAGAAGATATGCTCTTGCATATTTCGCGAAAGTATGTGAAACGCTAGTGGTTAAACGTTCGCTTGGCACCAAAGTGTAAGGTTCTGGTTCAAATTTAGCCTTCGGGAAGCGAAAAACACTTTCCAATCAAATAAAAACATTCCAGCTAGGCAAATGCCCACAAATGAAAAGCTTCACTCTTGACAGCGACCCCATCCCCACCACCAAAGCCTCGGATGACGTCCTACTGAAACTAGGAAGGTAAAGCTTTGACTTTTAATCTTCAAGTTCCTTGTGGGAACTTTTTCTATTTGTTGTAATATACTTCTCTGTGATGGGCGAAGTAGCTAATGTGTAGCGCTCAGACACTTATAAAAATAGAATATACCGTTAATGAAAAGCGATTATTAATGATAGTAGCTTAGCGGTACGTCAAACACTGCTAGTAATAATATTGTGCGGCTCATGTTAAGGAATCCAGCACAAAACAAAATTTTCCAACAGCTTGTGAAGCAGGGCGGACGACACATACATATACCCCAGCACAGAGGCTTCATCAAAAAATAAGAAGTTTATACTACAGTTTCACAAAAAAGAAACTGAAAAAAGTTCCTAAATTAAAATGTCATGCATGGACCTGACTCTCCCACTCACACAGTCACACACAACTAAATATTTGTCCTTGGAGATAATTGTGTCTTAAAGCCCTTTTGTTAAAAAAGTGTGACAAAATAAATATGGAGTATTCATATTGCGTGCTCCTTTAAACGTTTTCTTTGCAGTTACTAAGAACATTTTTTTCGAAGATTGTTGTCGTGCCTATTTTCCTTATCTTCTCACTCCTACCAGTTCAGCTGGAAATAACCAATCTTTCTTTGCGCAGGGCATTTTTTCCTGCCTGTCAGGAAAATAAACAGATACGGTCATTGCTCTGTAAATGTTGTTTGCCAAAATTTCCTGTCACATTTTTCACTTAGCCCGCAGCTGACAAATTCAAACACAGGTATTAACCACTCTTCAAACAACATGACGCGTGAAAATAAAAAAAATCTTTTCTCTTCTGACTTGTTGGAGCGATAATGTGACAAAGCATTTATGTTATTTGATAACCACCTGTGCCTTCTTCTTTCTAAGGAGGAACAACTTGCTATATGACCTTTTTTGTTCTTTGTGGCAGAATGCTCGGATATGGCATTTTGTTAGATTGATTGTATATTTGCATTGTCTTCACGGTACAGTTGGTGAAAAATCATATTTTATATGATAGAGTCATAAACATATACTCCATGTAGATTTTTCAAAAACTATTGTTTTTTTTCATGGCACTGAGCTAAACGACTGTTTTATAAACAACAATTCGCGACTACAGCTATGACATCTTCATTTCATGCCTCTCCAAATATTACAGACTGGCGACTGGCTTACGCAATGGGTAACTGATTTATTCATGCTTCCTTCAATATTACAACGAATTGAGTTCTTTCCAAGCAGGTCACTTGGTGCTACAGAGATGGGGAGGATGGTGGGGGCAGTCCTGTGGGCAACTGCCTTTTTGCTTCTAGGCAAAAGCATATCCCCGACCGCTGCCAGTAAGAATCAACAAAATACTTTACGGAGAGCCCCCTCCTAATACAAAATACTAAGTATATGTATTATTTAGAAATGTCACAGATGTTCAAAAAGCGGTTATACTAGCTTAATAATGTATATAAGTCCCGTTTCTACCTTTGTTTTGCGCCTTTTTAACCTTTTTTTTTTTTCGTAAGATTTCAAGACCTATCTGCATTGCTCAAAGTCGTGTTGCATACATACTTGCGTTAATAAGGCAAAGAAGAAATTCTAACACCGTAGCATGCCAGGAGAAAATAAAAAAAGTGTGTTCGTTGTCTTTTTTTTGGGGTGGGGGAAGAGAAGTAGAGTGTTTTGTATAAAGTATACTTCGCTGACAGCATGCACTAACGATAAGGAGAATTTAATTCATCTTCGCAACGTGTAATTAGGAAACCCACTTTAACGTTAACCCATCACACTGTCTCTATGGATGTTGCTGACATCATGAAAACAGAGTTTCAACAATGAATATTTCACTCAAAATGTACCTGAAAGTCTTGTCCTTCAAGGAAAGTGTTTTGGCGTCTGCAGGGGCACTTGGGGAGGGTTCCTGCGCATCATACAGCTACGAATGTCTAATCGAGAGCAGTTGTGTGGACAACGGCAACGGCACATTCCGATGTAGCTGTCCGACTGGCACTGTTGGCACCGGTTTCAAGAAAGAGCTGGGCGGTGGAGGATGCACAGGTGAGTTCCGGCAGACCACCGCCATTTATTAAAAAAAAATTCTTATAGTTTCCCATTACAGTCTCTGATCATGCTTTCGGCATTTTCTTACGCCAGCCGCTAGGCATCCTTGAAATCAGCAGGAAGATATCTTCGTGCAGCAGTCGATTCTTGTATTTACATCCTTGCACGGAGGGATGAAACTTATTGGTAGGCTGTTAAAGGACAGTTGATGGTTTTGTGAATTTATATGTCGTTTAATTGTGGTTCCAAAGGTTTGTCTATATTATCCTACGTTGTAGGAACCTGCAAAAGCACCAGCGAGTGTCCGAATTATTCCACCTGCGACTTCTCCTCGACGGTCGGAGTGTGCAGGTGCAATGCTGGGTTCACGGGGGATGCTATCCAAGGCTGCACAGGTAAGACGCTTTCTTACTTACTTGCTCACCTGCACCGTGCCGTAAATGGACAAAGCGGACAAACCTTCTCATTAAGACCTTCCATATTGCGATCCCCTCATTCATATGACTCAAAATATTTTCACGGACGTATTTCGCTATATCTCTATTACGACAACTTCCGCTCTTCGACCGGCACTTTGTGCTCTATTACGATTTTTTGTTAAAAATTTAAGTATATTTTAAAACAGTCTGCTTCTGGCCAACCACTTGTTTTATACTACGGCTTTTTTCAAAAATAACGTAAAAATATTTTTAAGAGATTACTTGTTTATCGGATCACCCGTCATTTTGATCGAAAACCATAGCATCCCAGCCATATCGACTACCCACCTGAGTCGACCCCGCCATGACCCTATCGTTTGACGTAAGACTGACTACATCGTCTTATTACTGAAAGTACACGTATATATATTGATTACTGTTACCTTGAGAATAATTTTCCCTCTAAATTTTCAATCAAGCGCAAAAATGGCGGAATAAGTAAGCATGAACAAGCGAAAACGACATGGACTTGAATTTATAGGTCTTTCTTGATTAGATAAATGAAAGCAGACTGTCTAATTTTCCTACTTAGACCATTCTTGGTTAAGACCTGATTTTGGTAGATTTTAGCAAGGGAGGCTTTATTGTATAGCTAACACGGCCAGGGCGTGCCACTCGCGTGCCTGATCAAGTGAACTTAATTAACAGAGCTCTATAACATGATCAATGTGGCGATACCAATTAGACTTCCGCAATACAATATCCGTTGTGGACACGCCAAATTGACATGTGTCCCAGCTTTTCCATTGTTTGTAGCCTTGACAACGTAAGAGTATGCATGCATATTAGTGATAACGGCTTTTGTAACCTCTTTGATTTTAAAACTTCACCTATCATTGCCTTTTATTTAACACATTTATATATTAAGTCTCTTTGTAGGTTTGTGTCTCAGACTTTCAACAAGCACGAATTTCGTTACAAATGGCATGATCGTCTTCAAACAAATCTTTGGTTACGAACGTCTTCCCCATTTCTCTTGAAATGACGGCTTCCTCGTCTGCTTGGCAGATATCAACGAGTGCACCAAGCAAGGCAACCCCTACAGAGCCTGCAGCGTCAACGCCATCTGCCTGAACAACCCCGGTTCCTACAGCTGCGTTTGCCAGTCCCACTACAGAGGCGACGGTTTCTCTTGCCTGTGTAAGCTGTCGGGTTCCAACCATTCATCTGTCACCGCTTCTACCGTTCTGTTCTTTTTTCATTCGGCATTGTATCTTTCTTATTCCGTTCTGATATAACAGAAACTTTCTATGAATTTGTTGTTCTTTCCTAACTTTATCCAGGGCGTAGATTGATTCGTGATGCTTTTTTCTCAAGCATTTTTTCCTTGTAACCGGTAGATGCATCTTTGGCAATTTTAATATGCGCTGGCAGACTACAGTGTTTGTTGTTGAAAATAGTATTACCTGTACACGTTCGTTTACTGCAGGGGTGTGTGGCAGCGCCTCCGACTGTGCCCTGGGACGTTCCAGGTGCGTCAGACCTGGCGACTATTGCGAATGCTTGAGCGGTTACAGTGGTGACGGAATCACTTGCAGCGGTACGTACGTAGCTTGAACAGGCCAACGAAGGTGAAGTTTTGATAGTGTTTTTATAGTCCGCATCCAGTTCTAACCAAGCTTACAGCTTCCCGTTCTAGTGTTAATATTGCTAATCCTTTTTTTTCTTTCCACTTCTTGTTTCACACTTTTCTCGAAGTCTGCTTCTCTGTCCACACAACAGATTTCAGGAATATCTGCAAACTAAGATGAAGTGAGCTGTTTGCGCTGGTTCACGACATCTCATTGAACCCTCGGAGCAAAGGCTTTTATACAGTAACACATGTTGTACTAGTAACAAAAGAAAGCAGACAAAAAAGGTCGAAATGATTGATGGCTTGACCATATGGTCACTGTTTATGTAAGGATTTGTGTAGTGTGTGTGTAAAATAATGTAAGAAATAACAATAAGCCATTGCCTATGATTTTTATTTTCTTGCAGCCACGTATGAAAGAATTTTTTGCACGACCTGTATACAAAAGCTTTACCAAGCTTCGCCACGTTTGCAGCAATTGATCTAGGCTTAGTAAAATATTTATTCAATGGGCTTGGAAAGAGTAAAAACCAGTAAATAAATATATTTAGTCAGAATGTTTTTTCATTTAAACACAAGGAAATAAGAATAACATAATGACGACAGAGATGATCATGACGACGACGACGATAAGGATGAGGTACATCGATAGGACACACACACACACACACACACACACACACACACACACACACACACACACACACACACACACACACAGGGTTAGAGTGAACCAATAAAAAACTTTCTACCTGATTGCGCAGATATCGACGAGTGTGCTACAAATCCGAACATATGCCCTGCGAACACTCTTTGCGTTAACAGTATCGGCAGCTACACATGCCAGTGTAAGCCAGGCTACGCAGTCAATCCGGACACAAATACCTGCGTCGGTATGGTATAACCTTTCCTTTTGATCAGAGAGAGAGAGAGAGAGAGACTGCGTGTGTGTGAGTGAGAGAGAGAGAGAACTGAACAAAGAAGCTTCAAAGTAAAGCAAAAAAGAGAAATAAAAATTCAGAAAGCGATTCTGTTTTACCGTCCTTCTGTCCTTCTGGGGCCAGTTGCACAACACGTTTCTAAACATTAAAACTGTTCTAAGGAATCAAAACCTCTTCTTAGCCATTTCGATGCATTGCAGAAAAACATACAAAAAATTGTACTGACAGGACGGAAAGTCAGACTTAAACAACTTTATCTTACTTAAAGAAGTTTGAGTTTTAAAAATTCTAAAATTGTGGTGTGCACTTTAAACTGATTATCTAAATAGAGTTAAGGCCTGAAAGTGTTTAAAATTAGAAAGGTGTTGTCCAACTGGCCCCTGTCCTTCTGCACACGTTTAACGAAAGTACGTTATGTTTAGCTCTGCCGAGAACCTGCGACGAACGCTATTCTTGGGACAACAAAATGAAGAGTGGTTACTTCACTGTCGATTTTGATTTTGACGGGCCTGGTGAACCAAAGCAAGTAAGCGGATTTCCTCTTTTTTGTCTCATCCCCCACACCCCAGCCCTTTTCCCAGGACGCATGCCACCGGAGTTTATTTTGAAGCTGGGGATGGGGGGAATCACAGATTAAACTGTAAAATAGCAGTTTGTAGATGCATAAAATATTAATCTACAGCTACATAAGATATTAGTCTATGACTACATAAATTCTAGTCAATAATACATACAATTCTTACCTATAACTACAAGAAACCCTAGCCTATAGCTACATGAAATCGTTGCTCTACGAGTGGTGGTTACGTCTCCCGTGTATGTCATCAAAACGACCTCTGACAGTTGTCATGGAGTTATAGAGATTCAATCGACTTTAGAGAAGAAGACCATAGATGTCGAAGCTAGCTAGGTCCAGTGACACATAACCTCCCTCTGTCAACCCAGAAGTGACTAGGAAAATGATTTACCTGGGGAGGTAAAAGGAGGAGAATGTGGAAAGAGTTGGGTTCTGTCGTCTGTAAGACATGATGAGCCACTCACAGTTAGCTGCCCCTCCCCGTCCCGTTTATTTTAATGTACTGCGAGTACAACCTGTAGAACGGCATTAAACAAGTCACGTGACTTGACGTAAAGTAAGCAAAATCTGACTCTGTGTGTGTGTGTGTGTGTGTGTGTTGTTTTGACTCACTCCAGGTGTACTGTGACGTGCGTAACGGCTACGCCATCACAGAGATCCAGTTCGGCAAAGGCGAATCGTTTCCTCGAGATGTCCCGAGGACAGCCGGCGAGGACAAGCCTATAGACTACGGCATGAAGATCGAAGACCTGAAGCCGCTCGTCGATAATTCTCCATACTGCTGGCAGTTTGTGTCGTAAGTCATCTCACTTCCGTTCCATCTCTCAACATGTGTGCAGACGATGTCACCTCACCTTGTCTCCACGATCAGATACTAACAGACGATTTTTATGCTTACTCGTGTGTGTGTGTGTGTGTGTGTGTGTGTGTGTGTGTGCTCGCGTGCGTGCGTGTGAATTTGTCTGTCCGTGCGTGAGGGGTTTCGCCTGGACAGACTGTAGTTCCCTCTATATCATTTACTGGTGACCGTTCTTTAAAGGAGAATGCAAGTGAAATGGCAAGATCGGCATAGATGAGCGATACTGACGTCCTGAATCGTTTCCGCTCAAAATTTTAAGATTGTAGATTATACGCTTGACTTTGTACCGCACACCATACAGAATATGTGAAATATGCGATAACATCACATGGGTTCACGACAGCCTGAGGTTTACATATTACAAACATGACTTTCAATGACCGCTGCACTCAGAATTTTCGAAGATGCTCGTGTCACTTTGTCTTAGATTGTCATGCACCTCGAAGTACGGATCAGGGTCTGGAGCTTTTTCATGGAGAGATGGCAAAGGTAACAGCCAGACCTCATGGGGCGGAGCTAGTAGTCCTGGAAAGGTAACCTTAAATTTGTGCTTTTTTAAACTCTTTTAGAGAAACGTTATTTATTACTGATTCGCCAGTCCTTCGCGACTTTGATGACGTCCACAGGAAAAACTGCACACGAGCGAATGACTCCTCGAGATATAGCAGAACAAAGTAATTTGTTGAGATCGTTCTTGAACTTTCCAATCGAAAGTTCTTACGAGCGGTGCGGGGCAGCAGTTGAAATGGTTGTTTCTGACTGATTCTCTGCGTTGTCCCAGCTGCTTACTTTATTCTGTTAACGCACTGCAGTGGTGTGACGACTGTTGTTCAAATGCCCATGATCGGCAAACGGTTCAGCCATGCGAAGCAGAGCCTACGAAACAGCTATGAAAGAAAGGGTCTTCTGAAACATCGTGAAAAAGCTACAAATGAGCGAGAGGGAAGAAAACAAGAGGTAGATGAAAGCCAATGGTAGAAGCATTAAGGAGGAAAGAAAACAACAACAGCAGAAGAATAATAAAGATAAGAGGAAGATAACAATAAGTATCAGATGATAAAAACTGAACGATGCAGAAAACGAAATCGCTTTGAACTGTGACTTAAAAAATATTAAATTCTGCATTTGTGTATTTTCTTCGACAGTGTGCTTGCGGAGAAATGAATTCGTGCACCAAGGGCAACTGTAATTGCGGCAACGGCGTAGATGCCGTAGACAAGGGCATCATCTATAACAAGAATCTGCTGCCCATCCAGGCCGTCAGCTTCCCGTCCTCCGGCGGTGCTGCCGGTTACTATGAAATCGGCAGGCTTCGGTGCGGCAAGCAGCCTGTGGGTGAGTCTTTGTACCAGCAACCTGCACTCGTCCCTCACATTTTTCTTGCATTGTTTCATCTTGTTTCTAGCGCTGATAGAGTTGAGAAGAAGGGAGGGAGGGTACTGTGCTGCCAGCTGCTTGGAGAGAATTAAACAATGTATTTTGCTCTTTGTGTGTTAGTTGGTTAGATTGTGTGTGTGTGTGTGTGTGTGTGTGTGTGTGTGTGTGTGTGTGTGTGTGTGTGTGTGTGTGTGATGCAGTCTTTGGCAAGTAAAAGTCTCTTCCAAGAAATAAAGATTCTTGCAAAGATTTTTTTTTAGTAGTTATGTATCTACTTAATTTATTATCTGTTAGTAAGATAGGTACGTATTAAAGCTTGTTTGACCAGCATACCGGAATAAGAAAATTTGATGACGAATGACGTAATTGCCTGTTATGTAGAGGATTAGTGTTAAAAGAATGCTCCTAATTTTGTGATAGATATCTTTACAAATGTACATTTATTTCTGTTTTTCAGTAGCACTTATGAACAAGCAACTATTTTTTTAGTTCATCACTGACATTTCGCTTTCGGGCAAGATGTTCTAGAGATTCTGTGAAATCAAGTCTCAAGAGTTTAGCTCATTTCCCTTAAGGTTAGAATCCTAACAGACTGGGAAGACTATGTTTTGAAGTTCTTACTAGGGTAAATTAACTAGCTTCTGCATTTATTGTCCTCCATTTCATTCATTTTTCTTTAACGCAGACATACTACGAAACTGCCATGATCTTAAGTTCATCCAGAAAGAGAAGACGAACTTAGCGTACCCGATCTCCCCGGATGGTATTCGCATTTTTATAGTCCAGTGTGACTTGGAGACGTACAGACATACGGGTGTTAGCCGGATACCTGTGACCAAGTAAGAAATGTTTGCCTTGCTGTGTATTTTGTTTTAATTAAATGGTCGAAAATAGCGGAAGGGGCATCAAGGATGTTATAAAGTGTGTCGAGATTATTTAGGAAAAGTGAGTATGCAAGATTCAGCTATGTCGGAATAAGTAAAACTTACTCCTGAAAAATATGGCTACCTTTATCGGAGCAAAAGTGATTTACGGACTTTCGGCAAATAGGACATAGTGGTACCTCAATTCCACTTGCAGACCGATCCTTCACTTTGCGAATGTTCCAAATTGCAAGTCAAAATTAGAGCATAGACACATGTAAACTACAGGATGAGATATTGTTTTCTTTGTTCCTTCTCGGCCTGCTCTTTGCCTTCAAGTGCCTTGAAGGGCTAGTGTTGCATCCTTCATCATGAGGAGTGAAATGTAGAAATCAAAGAATACGTTTGAGAGAAAGTGTTTGCGATAACAGAACACATAGAAGTGATAAAGAAAGAAAGAAATGAGGTGATGATAGATTTTGCTCGCTCTCTGCACATCTCAAAAACAGCTTAAATACACTTTTCAATATGGCGGAGAAGAACAAAGAAATAATACGAGTCTGTTCTAGAGTTGTCAAAGGTACAGTAAATGCGATAAACTCCAGTAATTCTGCGCTTCTTTCAGTCAATTTGAAACAGGAACTTTTAGTTTATCAGTTGTTTTACATTATATGAAGATTTTAAAATGGCAGTTATAGGTTGTCTGGCCAAGGTGTGAATTAAGACTTCTTCACATTGGACTTACTTTAATTTGCAAACGGTTTTAAAAAACAAATTTGGTTTGTAAATCGAGAAGTGAATGTGGACGGTTATATAACACAGAAGCTGCACGTACGGATTGCAGAATTCTGAGTATGCATACACACTTCTGTCTCTCTGTTCAGTCCTGTGATCGGTACAACGACAACAAACGGCGAGGACATAAAGTATCTGGGTGATCGGGAAAACATGGTTGCACTGATTAACGGCTCCGTCTTCTGCACTCAACGCTTGGAGTACAAATGTCGGGTACGTCACACTAAAGAAAGAAAGAAGAAAAAGAAAAAAGACATGCACTGACAGAAAGAAAACAATACAGTAAAGAAAAGAGATAGAAAAGAAGAAAAAAGAAAAGAACGATAAAAGGGAGACTAAAAGGTCTCATTTCTGTACATAGATTCCTGATCTGTGATAAATTTCACTTATGAGATTAAGATGGCCCACTGTAATCATTCGGAAGAAGGATATATATATATATTAAACAGTATCTTGTACAGAGCTTTATACAGTCATCAGAAAAAAATTCCACTACATCCGAGGTTTAATGGGAGGCGTGTTGAGTAACCAGGCGAATACCTTGTACTTACCCGTGTATAGAGGACAGAAATGATGATGATGATGATGCCTGCTTTTTGCAGTCAACTAGGTCGGCTGGTGGAGTACGAGTTACGAGCAGAAGTGGGGTTATGAGTTACTTCCCTGGTGGAAGTAGCGATCTCCCGGTGAGCAGATTTGTAGTCTCCCTTTAATGACTCCACCTTTGACTCTGTACCGTTCCTAGAGTTTCTGGCTTTAGAAAACCATCAATATTTTATACTCGCAACTCCAGATTTTATAGTAACGATCTCTAAATAATAATAATAATAATAATAATAATAGTAAAATTTTATGCATGCGTTTTCAATTGTTTAACTACAGTCTTCACCCTGTAATGAGATTTTAAAATCTGTATGACTAACACACCTGTTTTCACCTGGCTCTATCCATTCGAGAGAGCAAAACATTTATTAATTGTATATTCTCATCTAATATTTCTTGAAATTTAAGTATTATTTATATGGAAATACATGCTTGCTCGCGCACGCGCGCGTTTGTGTGTTTTCACAGGGAAGCTGTGGCTGTGGCCTCTCTGGCTCCTGCACCTCAGATTCCACCGTTATATGCAAGTGTGACAGCTCTGCCGCCCTTCCCACCTCTGACTTTGGTTTCATCCTCGACAAGAGCGACATGCCAATAATAAGTGTCCGGTCGACTGCGACAGACGGATCTCAATACATCGTTGGGTCTCTGGACTGCGCAGAGAAACAGTTCGGTACGCTTCGGTTTAAGCCTAGCAAAATGGATAAAGACATTTTAAAAGCACTGTTGCTTGCCATTTATTATGTGGGCTTCGCCAGCTGTGTTTAAATTATGCTTTCATATTCTGTCTCTTGATCTAAACCAATATAAAAACTGTCGCGTGTCAGACATTTTTCTATTCCTGCGCAGATGACGATTTCAAGGCTATTTTTATCCGGTGCGTGGGGGGGAAGGTCGTGGCCTTTTTTCACTGGCTGTAGCAAGGTTTGACGTCATGCCCTTGCTACGTCACGCGTCGTCTGCTGGAGTGCTGAGCTGGCTGATTTCTCTAGCAGTAGGAGTTTGCTGTTCTTTCCCCCCTCCCAGACCTGTCCAGAGTTTTGGCGTGAAAAGCCTTCACGCGTCTTAGCGTGGCTTGGGTATGTGGGCAGCTGAACTGGAGACAATGTAGCAAAACCCCAGAGCGTAGGGTTCCTCAGGGCAGTTCTTCCTAGACGCTGAGAGAAGCAGATTGTGTAGAAAGCGGCGAGAGACCGCCTATAAAGGGTGCCGAGTGTCTGCCCAGCCGCCAGGAGTGACCAGGCAAGCTAGGGGTAGACTGGAAGGCTGGTACTGTTGGTGGATACAATAGCCAGTAGTGACCACCGGGAGCTAGTGGAAAACCGTGGTGCTGGTGTATGAAACGGGATGCAGTAGCCGCTTGGTGACCACCAGGGTCTGTGTGAGATCCGAGTGGGTTTCCAGTTCTGCGCGTGTAAGTGGGTGACCGTCGGACACTTAACAAGCCACGTGGGCTTGCTTGCTTGCTTGTTTGTTCATTCTTCTTCGACGTTCTTCATTGTTCTTCCTTCGCGTATCTTCTTTAGACTTGTCTTCGTGTGATCTTCTGGTTCAACTTGTATTTCGTCGTATCACTCTTCTGCGCCCTTTCCCCCACCCCTGTGTGTGCGGAGTCTCGACTTCTCTACGTTTCGTCCATCCCTTTGTTACTTCATTCCGTCGACGTCGTCGTCTTGTCCTGCCTGTGACGTGTGGTCAAGAAGGCAGTTCGGACTGTGGACCAGCAGAGGGTCCCTGTGTACACCCGACGGGCAGTGAAGCGGTGATCAGCGCGAGGCCAAAGAAACTGAAAGAGTGTAAACAGAATACAAAGTGTTTTAGATTTAACGTTAGACCTAGAGGCCTAAGGGGTGAGAACTCTGACAGTACTGTGCCGCAGTGAGTGCGGGCGTTTTTTATTGCAATTATCCCCCTTGTTAAGGGGCCAGTTATTATTATTAAAGCAGATTTATATAGCGCAAATTTCAACTCCAGAGTCGACTCAATGCGCTGTACAGTGTATGGGGTTAGTTTTAAAATCACTGAAAAATAGCAGAATTCTTGTAGTAAGATCATCAGATTAGTTTTACAATCACTGAGAAATATCCAGAATTCTGTTCAAGAATTTCCGCACTGAACTACTGGAGGCAATCAGCAGTATGCTAGAATAGTCATAGACTGTGGAGTTCTGGAAGCCAGTGAGACACACCTGTCCGCTAGCTAATATAAAAGCATGGGTAGTCTTCACACCCCTGTGTATGACCAGCAGGCCACGGCAAGAACCATAGCCCATGACAAGCATGACTGTCCACAGTTCATGGCGATGGACGAAGCTACAGTAATGTGGGAGAAGTCTCATATTGTAACTGCTTGGTTAATACTTCTTTCTATACATAAGAGAACTCGTGATCTGTTTTCTAGATCAATCCGCTTAACAGCCACCTATAGTCCTGTTGTCGAGTGCGGAGCTACATGCAGTGTGATTGTATCTGTGAGACCTTTGGCTATTCCTGTATATGGCTGATAGACACACGCCACACTGTCAAACTGCACGATGGCCACTTCTGATGACGATGACTCATTGATGTTGATAGTGACCTTCACCTTGTTTTCTGCCAGTGGTGGGGAGGTGATGTCGTAAGGTTACTTGCTGGTGGAGAATCAGACAACTGGGATTCGGAATAAGCACAATGCGTGGTCACTGATTTGTCTGACATACCCTTTGTCTGTCTTTAGCCTCTTGTCACTCTTGAATCTATGAACTTTACCAGCTACTTGTTTTAGCAAGTCGTCTGCTCCGGGACCCGTGCTGGCTCTCAACGGCCGTGAGTTCAGAGAAAAGCCTTCGTGTCGTTGTGTGATCTAAAGATCTTCAGAAAAAGCGTTATGGCGTCAGGCAGAAAGCGACGCAGCGAAGAAAGTACCGACTTACACAATGGGCACTAAAAACACAACAAACTAAGAAAAATACAAAAATTGCGGAGAGCCGCCTCCCTCAAGCCTGTTGTTGCACAACACATTTCTAATTTTAAACACTTTTTAGGCCTTAACACTATTTAGATAATTATTTTAAAGTACACACCACAATTTTAGAATTTTTAAAACTAAAACTGCTTTATATAAGATAAAGTTGTTTAAGTCTGACTTTCCGTCCTGTCAGTACAATTTTTTTGTATGTTTTTTTGCAAAGAATCAAAATGGCTTAGAAAAGATTTTGCCTCTTTAGAACAGTTTTAAGGTTTAGAAACGTGCTGTGCAACTGGCCCAAGGTCGCTTTTTTGTATGTTTTCTCTTATGTACTTATGTGTCTATGTATTTTCCACGTTTGTTTTATCTGCGTGTAATTAAAGTTTTTATTTGTAACGTTCATTTTGTTTTGTTGTGGTCTACGCTCCTTAGAGGTTCGTTAAGTACGTTGTGTGCTGCCTCTGGCCGAGCGAGTGGGTGTGTGTTCGTGCCGGCTGTGTGAGCGGGTGCGAGCGTGCATCCGGCGACGCTGGGGGCGATCTGCGACAAAAACTACATAGGTGCACTTACTGCCTAATGAACTTGAACACAAACCGTCCCACCTCAAATGCCGTAATGATTATTTGTGCTATTCTTTTTTTCAGGCATCGAACCTAACTGCGAGAAATACCGACAGGGAGGCCTGACAAACATTGACTACGGTCTCAGAATTGATCCCGACGGACCTGCAGGTAAGTAACGTTGCAAGAGAGGGTCTTGCGAAATTTCAAAAAGACTGGCGACGTGATTTAGTATCTGCAGGCGTCATGAAAATGGACACACGTGTACTGACTCTCATCACAAAGGGCATTCAATACTCGTTTAGCTACTGAGGAATGAGTAGTTATGATGTTTGGACCTCAGACTAAGTGTTAACCAGACAAAGTTAGCGTTGGCTACATGGCATTAGAGACTTTCATCCGAAACAATTTCAGAAACATTAATGAATCCAGAAGATAGAACCACATGAAGATTGTGAAGAGTCAGCTCAAAGTTCGAGGTTTGAGCAAACACGCTGACGTTAAATTAGTTCAATGCCTACATTTCAGTTTTTTTGTTAATCTCCGGCTTACATTACACCTTTGCGTGTACCTTTCGACATATGGATATTGTCTTTGTGCTTTCTATGTTCGTCTTTTATTACTTGTTTGCATAGCTGTTTCTCTTTCTTTCCTTCATATGTTGTCCATGTCTCCTACGTAAGCTTTGAGATCATGCTCCTTCGTGAGCGTGATTATGCGCTATAGAAATCACACATTTATTTTCTTCTTCTTCTTCTTCTTAGTATTATTATAGGCCCAGTAGTAGAACGACAAGCTAAATAAAGATTACTCGGTAAATACCTGATTATTATTCAATATCGGTTTAAAGACTTTATTTTTGTGAAACATATGTTAATTTTCCCTTCACTGCTCCTTGTTAGCGTCGAAATTCTCCTTACTAACCACAACAGAAGCAATGAAAACGACATTGAAAGCATCTGAATTGTGTTAACTTTTCCTTATAAATGGACAGGTAGTTCTACTCCCTTCCCCGCACAATGCAAGATTGATGATGTGCAGGGCATGACCAGTATCAGACACGACAACCCTGATGGGGTAAGCAGATGATTTATCTCTTTTACCGAGTTGATGAGACAGATATGATTGTGAGGATGAAAACGACGTCTACAGCGATAAGAATCCAGACAGTGACTATAT
Organism: Marisa cornuarietis; assembly: GCA_004794655.1. Classification (NCBI taxonomy): domain Eukaryota; kingdom Metazoa; phylum Mollusca; class Gastropoda; order Architaenioglossa; family Ampullariidae; genus Marisa; species Marisa cornuarietis. The sequence goes on along the minus strand of SMMW01000592.1, from coordinate 3,095,525 downwards.
CTTTAATCAAAGACAACGGCTAGTATGATGATGAAAGCGACGAGGACGATAATAAAAGCAACTGTTTTCCAATTGAAACTGCAGATACGTGCAAGTGCCCCCTTCAAAGTGGTTTTAAAATACCTAAGGGCAAGCCCAGACCAGCTGGCTCTCCTGAAGAAACGATCTACTTACTGCAAGCAGACAATTTCCCTTACCTACAGTGGTTCAATAAATCCAGGTTAGCTAAACCTAACGTTGTACTGACCTTTCTTTATATTTATGATAACATTCCGGAAAAAAGACTTGAAGGCACCGTTTATTTTTCAATCTCTTGATTGCTCATTGCTACCACATCAAAACGTTTACAGTCAAAGATCCGACCAAAAAAAAAAGAGATCTGTTGATCAAACATCCGTTGTAAACATACATTAGAATTGTCTTGCTGTTTGGAAGATAAGTGTATTTTCATACAAAAACTATTGTGTTGCTTCCGCAGCCAACATTCAGCTGAAATATTCTGATGGCAACTCCGACAGCGTCTTGTCAGCCCTCCCCTGTGCGCAGACAGGAAGCTGCGCTTACACTACCGGCAAAGGAACGTAAGTCATTTTAGTGACGTCTTCACGCCGTTGGCTCGTTACCTGCTTGATATGGCGTCACAGGCCGCGGTGTTTAAGTTGCCACTCGTATGTAATTGGGATAGTCAGGCATGTCTCACAGTCAAGTCTTCATGCAAACGTCTTAATACTGTAATTATGTTTTTTTTTCTATTATCCCGCCTCCCCCCCAACTTACTTATTCACACACACACACACACACACACACACACACACACACACACACACACACACACACACACACACACACACACACACACACACACACACACACATACGCGTACACGAGGCCGTTTTCTTATGCACTTACGTTATCACAATATTAGTATGCTTCTACATTTTTGTCTATTTTTGGAAAAAAAGAAAAACAAAATTGACTCTTACAGAATTAAAACAGCAAGCAGTTCCGACTATAAGCACCGTAGCTGCAAACACAATTCAGTTATAAGATGAGTTCAGTGTATTTTATAATTTGAATCAATTAACCATCCTTGGGAAACTCTTTCAGAATTCTAACGCTAAGCAACTCCAATTAAAAGCACTCAGAGTACAAGCAAAATGTCTTTTTAAGACGGCTTTGATATATTATGGAATTCAAATCCGTTTTACCAGCCTTGAGAGACAGATTTTGTACAGCCTGCGACTATGTCTAACAGGGATTCCGTTACGTTGTCAAACTTGGAAAAAGTTCCGGTGACCGAAGTTAGTGGTTCATCGTCAGCCTTCTCAGGAACTGCAAGTGTGACGATGACAATGGGACCGTTAGAATGCTTCGGTGAGAATGTTGTCCTCACGTGTTATTTATGTGTATCTTGTTTTGTCTTTTTCTGTCTGTCAAACATCCCCACGCAAAGAAAAGTAAAAATCCTGAGGTCACGATACGCCTAATTACTTTATGGTTCCAACTCTCTCATTGACTTGCAGCTTCATAATTTAAATGTACCTATGTAGAATTATAACGTCTATGCGGTTGGCCTCTTTCTCTCTGTTCTTGACCTCTTTCTGTAGATGGTGATGTTTGTAGGCGTGTACCTCGATGGTATTATTCTCCCAGATTCTGGGTAATAGTCTATTAAATTGACTTTTCCCCTGAATAATTAGAACAAAATTGTGCATTTCACAAGACCTTTAAAATTCATGAGAAACATGTGGTCATATTAAGGTACTGAGCTCTGTCAGATAAATATTACATTTTATTCAACAACATCATTACATGGGGTGGGGGTGGTGTAATTGGTGTTTTACGCCGAGCAAGCAAATAAAGCTATATCACGGCAATGTAGCCAGCCCTGTAAGCAGATGCCAAATGCAAAGAAAGAACAAGGTGCCCGAGACGAGAGCTGAAGCCAGGACAGCCACCCTTCACTGTATTGTGACAAGCGTTAACCAATGCACCACTGGACCGCTTAGAACATTACAGAGCTTTGCATGTTGCAAATATGCAAATGTGTTCACAGTGATTTTCACTCTCCACAGTGTCCTTGAAATGATCAGTTTCCAAATCGATACCACAGAAGCCTCCTAATAGTAGCTCACAAAAGTTAATTACATATTGGCGGGATTTTCAGCACATTCACACTACTGGATGGTTAAATCTCGCAATTCAAGCTCCAAAATTTATCCAGCTTGTCCTCATTGGCTATAATACACCTTACGTCCCCAGAAAAAAAAAACAGAAAAATTGCAAAGGCCAGATCTTTTTTGTTGCAGAAATTTTCCCCGACTGCGCGTCATACCTTAACTTTGTGAAGACTCAAGGCGTAGAAGGGGAGGTGAACATCATGAAGGACCTCTTGACGGTCGATCCTGATGGTTCAGGGGAAGGCACTCCCTTCACCGTGTCCTGCATCTACTCGGACACATACATCGAAAAACCCGTCAGTAAGTTTGCGCTCCAACGGTTGGTGGTGCAGTCAGTTTGTCCTCTTGTTTTTCATGCTGCACAAAGTCCAATCAAAATTGTGGTAAAGAAATGGTGATGATGTCATTTAAATTCTGAAAGATGTTCTTCCTCACAATTTGTGCTCATTGCGTGGAGAAGAGGGTGTAAAAAAAAATCTTGCTCTGCAGTTGAGCTGTTGTCTCATTTCAAAAAACGGATCAGATTAACTGTTAATTCAACGTAGTCGAAATCAGGAAAATAACTCTAGAACACTGGGCTGTTATGTGTTCCCTTGATGGAAGTGATGAAAGCAAGTAAAACTTTCATATTAAGTCACGCAAGAATAGGGCTGAAAGTCCAGTGTGCCTTATGTTTTATGTAAATTTATATGTATGTTTGATGCATGCATGTAATATGTCGGTCTGTATGCATGTACGAGCGTAAAAAATTCTCGCAGGACAGAAGAAAGAGAGAGGGAATAGCAGGAGAAGAAAACTGCTTGCACGTGTTTGTGACCTTTGTTTCAAAAAGTTTAAACTCTTGAAACTTCTTTCTTTATGGTGGAATATTTATCCCTAAATTTTGAGCAAGGCTTTTCTGTCATTTCAGCCTATGCAAACAAAATATCACAAAGGCCAAAGCAAGGGCCTATCAGCCAGTGTTTCACCATGACGTACACAGACCCAAATGGCAAAAACATCTCCGAGAGTCAACTCGCAGTGAGTACCATACATTTCTCTGTTTTGCGTTACCTGTTGTAAAAGTATGCATATACGTTCATCATCATCATCATCATCATCATCATCATCATCATCATCATCATCATCATCATCATCATCATCATCATCATCATCATCATCATCATCATCATGTTTTATCATTGACAGCAGACTCAAAGCGCTTTACATGCATATACACGAACAAAAATCAAAATCAGTTACTATCATTCTCTCTCTCTTTCACTCACACACACACATGGAAGGAACCAAATCACCTTCAGAAAAACCATTGACGGTCAGCCATGTGAACAGGAGTCACATCCGGGAACGGCAGGAACGAGATCCGAACTCGTGACATCCGATTCTCATTGTACTGATCAAAAGCGCTCTGACCGCTGCCCCACCAACACATACTTTCTAGATGTTCAGAGAGCTAGCTGCCAAGGGTTTGTGTGTGTATGTGTGTTGGGGTGGGGGAAGGGGTTCTCCGGATAGTCCTACTCTTACACAAACCATCAAAAAATAAAAATATATTTCCTATCCAATACACGGACCAACCTCGCTTCGCTTATCTTCGGGTATCATGGATGCTCTGAGTCGGATCCACGGAGCATTTTAATATTAGAAAATCAATTACTTTATTCCACATAACTCTGGTGCAAGGAACCAAAGAGAGAAGGGAACCTAGGATGTTCTCCTATCTCCTAATAGTGGGTTAAAGATAGCTGAAGAGACTAAAGTCTGAGAAAGGGAAATTGTTCTCTCCACTGTACATTCTCATGGGTCCATGTTTCAGGCTTTTGTAAGAGGGAACCGCGTATGCCAGCAAACTCTACAAATTGGATCTCAGGGTGCACCTGTGGTTAAGTATGCCACCATTAGAAGATGTGGCAGCAGTGTGACAGAACCCAGTAAGTCTATCTGTCACTCTGTCCTCGTCCTCACCTTCGCTCTCACGAAACACTTCTCCCGGAATATTCATGACATATCATGTGTTAGCTACTAAACAGTCTTTAATCGAATATGCTAGCTAGCTTTGGAAAAAGAAACGAGACAACATGCACAAATTTTTCTCGACAATAAATCAGCAAGTCGCTTTGGCTGAAAATGGTATAGTGTCTTCAACTTGGTGAAGCGACAGTTAAGGCATTTAAGTGTCTAAGTCAGGAATTGCACATATTAACTTATTTGAAACCTGTGTAGTGCAGTGTTCTTCTCCGAGTTCACTCAGTTTTTGAATGGATATCTGATCAGCAGAGACTTGTGCAAAGCAAGGTAATGTAAAGACGATGAGCAATACGCTAGCTCCGACAAAAGTGCGGTCTAATTAGCACATCAGTTCCCAACGATCAAAAGGTTTCTGGACTACTTTTACCATTTTTTTAATCACCCGTTTTAAAAATAATCCTAACGCCAACATCAGTCTAACCCTTTAAAAGGGATTCATAAATGACAGGAGCAAACGTGGACAGAAATGTTTTTCAATTATCCTTCTTCCCAAAACACTTCAATGCCAAGACATTTGAGCCGTGAAAAATTCTTGCATTTGTCTCATTTTCTCGCAGGAATTAGAAGTAGTGATACCAGCAACAATAATAATGGAAATACTAGCAACAAGAGAAGTAGCAGATGCATTTGTTTCTTGGGTTGTTCGCATGTTGACGTCTGCTGAGCTCACTACTAATATTGGAAGTGTTATGGAAATGCTTTAAATCTACGTTTAGTAATAGTAGGATGAATAGAAGGAGGAACGCATGCTGAGTACAAAGTGAATAACACAACAGTTTAGAGTTAAATAACAAAGTGGAAAATGTGAGAATTTAGTTGTGTATAAAGCTTGAGATGCGACCTTTTAGAGTTATGTACAAAGTAGAAGGTGTGACATTTTATATTTATGTTTATACAGTAATGAAAATGTGACATTTTAAAGCGATGTATAAAGACTTAAAAAAACCTCTCAGTTAAATTTTTCCATGCAAAGGACTCTTTCAAAGCTTGTCGAGAAAAGTATCTTGAGGTAATCCCACATTGTCTTCTGCAGCCCTGGTATCCTCACTGAGTAGTTCCTACTGTGAGTGTGGCATTCACGGCCTGTGTGACTCTGGAGCCACTGCTCAGTGTAACGGCGATGCTGGGCCACTGAATCCGTCGATCTCCTACATAGATAACAACCTAATCAGTGACAAAGAAAGATTGCCAATTTGCGAAGTGGGTATCTTGAAATAAAATTACCGCAACATCCATTGACACAGAAAACTGTCTAAACTAGTTAACAGTCTCGCCTTACTGAGACACGCAACACTCGTAAATATTTCCATCTTCTCATAGTAACACAGTAATGTAACACCCATCAGTGCTTTCCCTCTCTCATCACCACAGTAATGTAACACTCGTAACTCCATATACATTTTCACGGCCAGGTGTGTTTGCGTCTGGACCCGTATCCTGCCGGTGCTACTTCAAGCTCACCCAGCCGAATGTTGAGGTACTACCTCGGACAACTTACGTGTGGACCAGGACTTCGTAAGTATGCGCTTGTGGGTTCCTAGGGAGGAGGGGATTGAGAATGGAATTACATTTTCTTTAATGAACTGAGCTCGATCATTTGAAAGAAATTAGTTTCATTATTGGATCGTAGTTATGAAGCGAGGGTAAGTCGTTGCTCTGGGGCAGTATGGGGAACTCAAGGACAAGCGTCTTGTTTCCGAGTTTACGAAGTGGTCTCCAGAACCCGAAGAAATTTTACCTCGGAGCCGCTTTTACACATCGGTGGAGTAAAGAAGCATAAAGTAATGTCCTCGGGATCTGTGCGTCGCTTTGTAACTACAAAAGCAAGACACTTTCCTTGTGTTCCTGATTTTGTCCTGGGGAAGAGACTTCCTGTGACTTCACAACTACGGACACTGGTGGGTCTTGAGCAGACGATTAACACGTACAAACAGAAAATCAGCTGTAACGCTCATTTATCAGCTACGTAAAAAAGGTAGTAAACTACTGGTGTAGAACTGATATCCTAGTTGCATAAAACATGGATTCTACAATTTATGAAGAAAAACACTGTGCAGGAGGACCTGGTACTTGTCAAAAGTATCGACAGGACCCCAGCTTTAATGATTTGAAGACTCGAGCTCTACAATACATGTGGTTTGAAGGCATTAGCAAGCCCGTCCCAATCACCTGCATATTTAACCCGTTTCCGCCTGTTGGAGAAATCGTAAGTGTTGTGACATCTTTTATTTTCTGTTCGCATCCTGTGCTTTAGCGCTGCAACACATAAATCCTCTGTACTTTTTAACTTGTAAATAATGTTTTTATCAGGTTACATTAGTTTTTTATAAGTGTCATGAGTGGGGGAGGTAGGCGAACTAGGGGAGGTTGTCTGTACAATATAAGCCTGTTGGCGGTGACTCAAAATCTTCGGTGAAAGGGTTATATTTCTCGTTGTTTATTTTTTAATGTATTTTGTTTTTTTTAGTTATTTTTTTTAATGTATTTTAATTATTTTAATGTACTCTTTCCTTCTTTGTTTGTTTTATTTTTGAATGCATTTTCTTGTTTTGTTGTTTTTTTCCAGGATGTAGATATACATTAAGATCGCCCCATGGTACAGTTATACATAGAGACATCCTCTCACACCATACTCCTTGTTGACTCATCGACATGTATTTTCTCACTTGTCATTTTATCTTTCGAACATAGTTAAAGACAGCTATGGCCTCATATTAGACGCCCCATTAACTTCAATATGTTGTCTGTCTTGTCATTGTTTGTCTGCTCGTTTGTTTTGTTCTCATCTTTACTTCTTCCCTTTCATTCCTTCCCTTGACCTTTCTCAAGCAGTTGTGCATTCGTTGCCAACATTAATTCCTACCTGCCCAGTCATATTTCTTAAATCCATTCTCCACAAGTTTACCAGAAAAAAAGAAAAAAATGAATAGCGCACGTTTTTTCTTCCTTGACTTATTGTTAGTTTGAATGAATTTTGGCTGTTCTTTACGTGATACGTCCACGCCGGTTTTGGTTTAACTCTGGTTCCCGATGTGAGACATCTTGGTTAACTGAATCCTTCAAACGCTCTGCTGAACTAGCTGCTACATTCTGTCGCAGAAGACAGCACTTAATTACGTATTTCTCTTGAGTATTAATTAGAAGTGTGTTGTTTGTTTTTTATTAGGAAACAGAATTGCAGTTTGTGATAATAGCATGAGAGTATTTTTTTGAGTGTACTAAGTAGAATTACATTCTGTATTCATGGTCTGAGATTATTAAGTAGACTATGTCAGGTGTAAAAGGCCGGGCTACATTTAACAAAATTGTGTCCTGTGTAACGGGTCTGGGGTAGGACTGGGGATGAACTAGTACTGTTTCCTGCGTTAAAGGTCTGAGTGCACTGTATCCAATGTTAGAGGTCTAAGATCATTAAACAAAATAATTTGGGGGTTAAAGGTCTGATAGTATTTAGTAGAGCTGTGTAAAAGGTCTAAAGCTATTAAGTAAAATTGTATTTTCTGGGTTAAAGATCATTCAACCTCCTGACTGGTTGATCGAGACGGTGGCAAACCAAGCCACGAACCGTAACGTGACATACTACGCAGTCAGCATCACCGTTTATCGCGAGGTCATCAACAGCGCCAACTACTGCAAACAGCCAGTCTATGTCTTCCGCACGTCTTCCGTGCCGCAGGATGGCGACCCGTACGGGTTCTTCTCCCAAGAACAGAAAATCCAGCAGGGTGTCTCCACTAGAGATCTTTCTGCAGACGGTTAGAAGACATTTTGTCGGGAGAGGTCGGGGAACAGGGTGCACAGTACGTCATGTTGCAAGACGCTGCAGCTGGATGACTAAAGTTTAGTAGCCAGCTAGCATGCTTCTCAACAATAGGCGACTTATTCTGTAGCCTGTCAACGTCCTGTGCACCTGGGCGCTGATCTTAAAAAGGTGCAACAGTCCCCACTCACAGGGTGTCGCTGCTGCTGTTGTTGTTGTTGCTTCTATGTACCGTTTGACTGCAGACTGTGTGGAGTACAGTGTTTGGTGTGCAATGTTTATGTTTGATGTGCAGTATCTGTGTTTGATGCGCAGAGATTGCCAGTGCCTGTCAGTCGCCGCCGTTTGCAGCATTGTGCTCCAAGTATGGTCCTCCAACAGGTCTAGTCGTGACGAACAAGGACCTCATTCCAGTAACACGAATCGCCTTGAAAGCGAGCGCAGACACGATAGTTATTGGCGTTGCCAATGCCACGTGTTCCTGTAAGTACCTATCTAGACTCACGATCGGGCTGGTCTCTAAGTAGGCAGTCCGATGACAACTATTTCCCTAGGAAGCAACACTATGCTGAAAACTCTCTGGTTGAACATCGTCTCTCTATTTCTTGTTCAAGCTCTTTATCTCGCTACAAAAGAGAACAAAATATTAACATGAATTGTGAATCTACACTACTTGAGCCGTTTGCGAGCGATTACAAGTCAAGAAGAGTAACGTGTTCAAGTAAAGATTAGTACTTATTTAATTCCGCCACATCCATGGTCATGGGAAGGACATGAAATAGCCCGCAAGGTTTATCACCGTGGTCTGTTCTCTGCCACACCCTTCAAGGTTAGGGTATTTTATTAAGATACCCCATATGATGTTTTCTATGTGCATGAATTTTTTGTGAATGTTCTCTGAATCTCCCATGACAGATATCGAGAAGGACTGTGAGGCCATTCGAAAGAGCGGTCAGAGTCTTCCAGTAGACAACAGCAACTACAACGTTGACCCTGACCAGGCTGGCGCCGTACCGCCCTTTGTAGCTGCCTGCGAGTTCACACGAGAACAAGGCATCACCAAGGTTGAGTCAAGTTTTGAAGTTTTAGTTTCGAACATAACGTAGCTGATATAATTAGGATTAAAATGCAAGATGGAGACCAAAATAATGAACAACTTACAGGCAAATCAATCGACCGATTGAAATGTATGCATGTATGAATGTATGTACAAGTGTTGTATCTGTTATAAACCAGACATTACTATACATGGTGTTGATGTGCTGTGTGCGTGCCCGTATCTTTCGCACAAAATGGTGGATAATACGTGAAACCTTTGATAATTTAAGATTAAAGCTCGTTCATTGGCATACACGTACCAGTGATACGATAAAATACACGCGTGTGCAGATCAACATCAACGACACGGTCTTGCAAGGAACTGGCATTAATGATGACGGTACAAACAGGCCGTTTAACTTCCAATTCAAGAACGTGTACGCCAATGCCACACCAGAGCAAGTCAACTCGCTGTCTCGTAACTCCGTAGGCTGCTGGCAGGTAAGATACACTACACACTCATTTAAGCCTTTCTAGACTTAGGAGTAATACTGAAGATGATAATAAGGTCATCTGCGATTTACAGTTTGTGAACCGAGCATTCGATATCTTAAGCTAGCCTCTGTTGAAACAGGGGATGTTTGTTGATGCTATATGCATAATAATAAATGTGACTAGATTTGAACGAGGAATGTATTGATATTTCACAATGTGAGAGAGAGAGAGAAAGAAAAAAAAGAAAAGAGAGAGTGACTTCTACTGACTTCTTTCTCCTGAACGCTGCTACTAAGTCCTGCTACTGCTGACGTTTTCAGTTCGCCAAATATGAATGTGCTCAAGCAGCATTGACCGATAATAACATCAATCCCGAAGGCCTGCTGACACTATATTCTGGGAACTCCTCAAACTTCGGGACTCCCTATAACCCCAGCGCCGTGGGATGCGCCTGTGGAGCGCTCGACACGTGCGCAACTCCCGACCTGACCTGCAACTGTGACGCACGGGGACCCTTGACCTCTGACCAGGGCTTTCTCACCGACTCGACCGTTCTGCCGATCGTGGGATTCTACCACAACATCAGGTCCCCTAGCGGCCGCGGCCGGCTGTCCTTGACACCCGTCAGATGTGGTCCTTTGTGGGCATATGGTCGGTCGCCTTCTGGTTTCGAAAGCCTTATTTCTAAAACTTTAAGCAGCATTCGTCCCAAAGAAGAAATAGTTCAAGTTGTTAAATTAACGCTAACCTTACCACAACTAGCCGTTCCAATGTGTATATTTATAAAACTTGGTATCATATTTAAGAGCTTTTGGTGACAGATTCTGGAACTATACTTTCTGTTCTAGAACTCACACGACGTAGAACAAAAATATTAATTTTTCTGGTTTGCATTTAATGTGTTATGTACATTTCAGTTTCGGAGAGTTGTGTGTGTTTTAGAAACAAAAGCGGCTTTCAGCCTCATCCTGTCTCATTCAGAGTCAATGCAAAAACTAGATACGCCACTTTTTCGTAGAAAAAGGTAGACAAACAGGTACAGAATCTTTTACGCTGCCTCTTGCTGTCGCAGATATGCCACGAGACTGTAGCGAAGCCTACAGCTGGGGCTACAGACTTGGCATAAACTACACGGTTAGCGGGGAGTACCTCATCAACCCTGACAACACCTCCTCCTCGCCATTCCTTGTGTACTGCGACTTCACCGACCCTACCAACCGTGAGTTCACAAGCCCCCAAACGCTCCAAAACTCCACCGCAGTTTTTCTTGTTCATCGCTTAAAGATTGGTTTTTTAAATTAAAGGCGACATGGAGTCTCTAACACTCTATGAGTTTACTAGAGTGAAACAAGTCTAAAAATGACTAGGTTTTTTTTCTAACAAAGGTCTAATTCCAAGATTGTGAGATTATAATCCTTTTTTGTTTGCGAGAGAGAAAAAACTTTCAACCATTGACACCCACACCAAGGCGGATCAAAACCGAGACATTGTTATAGTATCCGGATATGTATACATTATCATGACTACAGCTAGAGAGAGAGAGAGAGCTGGAAGCATAGGTTAATTAGGCATGTCTGGGTACAGTTTCGCATGTTGAAGGGAGCTAATCTATGGGATGTATAATCTAGTAATGAACTAAAGCCCAGTCCTTCTTTTAAAACATAAAACTGTTACCCCTGAGAAAAGTTAAAACTAATCCCGAATGCCAGACAGGGCACCTTCCATCAAAACGAACACACACACACACACACACACACACACACACACACACACACACACACACACACACACACACAGATGCACGCATACATACATACATATACACAAACAGAGCCACATAAAAAACAGTGCATGAGAACGCAGGATCATACCCCTAAGAGTGAAGACAGTTCGGGGATACGGTGCATCACTGGCAGTGCCAAAATACAGCCAGGGACCTAGAAAAGCCTAACTGCACGTCTCATCTTTCAGCGGTGACGGTGGTTCGCCCCAAACAGCCCAGGGACAACGTGCCAGTCAAGGACACCACCAGGGTCGACTACAACGGCGGCCCCACCGACGCGCAGTTGGCTGCGCTGCTCCGAATCTCTGTCAACTGCTATCAACCAGTCCGCGTGCGCTGCCGCAGAAGCAAGGTAACTCCTTCTGCACCATTCAGCCGCTCTATCTCTCTTACGACAACCTCATCCCCCCCTTCAGGCTCTTCTCTTCCCTCAACCGCTGTTCCACTTTCTTCTGATAATCAGGGGCTGTAGTCCTGAAGTGAGGGTAAGTCGCTGTCCCCGGAAAACCAAGGAAACGTGTATTGTCTCTGTTGTTATGAAGCGGAGTCTAGTGTCCATTGCGTAACTATGGCGACAAGAAATTTGTCATTAATTTTCATTTTATTCAGGAATCGGCGGCAGTGTTTCATGCCTTTCTGGAGAAAAGAACTCTTTAATAGAAAAGGGAGAATAAATGTGGTACCATTTCACCAACCTCTCCTTTCTCCTTTCACCAACGTTACACTTCCCTGAAAGTGATTCGTGGTGTGTGTGTGTGTGTGTGTGTGTGTGTGTGTGCGTGCGTGCGTGCGTGCGTGCATGCATGCGTGTGCAGTTCATTGTAGGTGGCGTGCGTTTTGCTGGTTTGAGCGACCTTCCGCAATCCTTCTGGAGCGCCGGAAGTGGAGGAGATAACACGTGCACTTGTGGCACATTGCAACGCTGCGGTGGCACCAAGTCCTATTCCCAGCAGAGAGCGACGTAAGTAGGGGATGGGGTGTTGGTGGTGGCCCAGAAGGGGTAGTCTGAGTGCGCATGTGTGTGTGTGTGTGTGTGTGTGTGTGTGTGTGTGTGTGTGTGTGTGTGTGTTGAGAACACTGGTTTTAAGTCCTCAGTTCAAAGCTTACCCCGTCGGTGCATTGCTATAACTTTCTAGGGTTATACAAGTAAACTCTTGGACTATAATAATAATAATAAAGGAATAATAAAATGTGAAAATCACCTTGGTCCTGATAAAGCCCCACACCTTGCAAAGCTGGCAAAGACATTAGTTCTGTTCTTTATTTTAACTGATGAATTAATTTTCAGCAAATGTAATTGTGACATCGGAGATGACGAGGATCGTAGCGACGCCGCCATTCTGAGTATCAAGGCGGCCCTGCCCTTCCGACGATTCATCGCCAGCGCACTGGCAGAGGGTTCCCTCAACCTGACTGTCGGCAACCTGTACTGTGCCCCCAAACCCATCGGTGAGATGCCTTTGCAAACCTTTACTTGGCTGAACTATTTTAAAGCGCTTCCCACAAAGGTGGTTTCGCACTATTGAGAGTGGTTATGAAGTGTGTGTGTGTGTGTGTGGAGGGAGGGGGAATAAAGTGTGCCTTAAAACGAGATCGGAACCAATAACCTTACAGTCTCACTGCATTAGTGGCAAAATCGTAGTGACCACGGCACCAGCGGGACACCACTTCTGTAAACGACGACGACGATATGATGGTGATGATACAATACAATACAGCTTTATTGTCTACTTCTACAATTACTACACTCACGATGATGATGATCATGATGATGATGATGATGATGATGATGATGATGTGTTAAAGTTTACCGTTTCTGTTGACAATGTAAAGTATCTGCATGATGTAGCTTTTCAGACATTTCGACATATTTTATATCGTTTACATGTACAAGGTCAACTTGGCCAGGTCAGATGCTGCAGTGGTGGAGGATAGGAACCAACCTAATCTGCTTAGCTTCAGGGATAGTTATCGTTTAGTTTATATCGTTTACATCTACATATTGTAAACCTAGCACAGAGAGAGAGAGAGAGAGAAGGAAGGGAGGGGGAGAGAAAAGAGGGAGAGAAATGTGCTTGACGTATACAATCAAGTGTTTGTAAGCACAAGCCGAAAAGACAGCTGGAAGTATAGTTATGACCTCTTACCTCTGGCACTATGCGCAGAATTAAACGAGTGTGCTACGGGCTTCCACGACTGCGCTCCACAAGCCCAGTGTATCAACCTGGCCAGCGGTTATGAATGCGTGTGTCCTGAAGGCTGGAAAGGACTCGGCAGATCTGCAGAGGACAATGAAGCACCTGCGGCCAACGGTCGACAGTGCATCGGTCAGTTTCATTTTTCCACATCTATTTCTCTAAGATCTCCTTCAACCGTACTGATGGTTGCTAACCAGGTCATGAATTTATCTTGTGAACATCTGATTTATCTTACTTCAGTGTAGGTCTGATTAAAAAAAAGACTTAGGGCAACCAATTAAATGTAAATTGTAAAAGATCAAACCTTTTATCATGACTGGCCCCTTCCTCAACTTTTTAACGTGTGATTACAACTGACATCTAGTTTCTGAGACGTGCTAAAACAAAAGTTGTATTTTTTTTCTTGCATGATCAGATGGGGAGTATATTCACTTTTTAGACTGTCAATTTTTTTTAATCGTGCAGATGACAACGAATGTTTGCCGGGTAACAACCCTTGCCCGCAAAATTCCGTCTGCGAGAACACCCCTGGCTCCTATTTCTGCAATTGCACAAAGGGCTACCGTAACGTGGATAGCCGCACCTGTGTAGGTGAGATGATTGGAGTAAAAGTTTAGAAAGTAATTATAATAAGTTATAAGTAGACTACCATGCTTAGAGCCGCATTTACCATTGACAGTGTTAACTTTACCAGGGACAAAGCCACATTTACTAAAAGAGACTGCAGAGAAATGGTGTAGCCCACAAGGTAGCAGCACTAAAGAAAACCTCCGTTAGAAATGTTGAAATTGTGGATTGTGTATTTTTTATATTAAAAGAGAACACGTTAAAACATTTTAAACCTAATTAATTACGTGATAAATATTTGTTTTTTTACAAATTCCTTGTGTGAAAGGTTTTGCGTAGACTGCATCAAGACGGGACGAAAATATTGTTTAATAATAATAATAAATTGGACTGCGACAGACGTCGATGAGTGCGCGGAGAAGACCCATGACTGCGATGTGAACGCCAGGTGCACCAACACAGATGGCAGTTTCCGGTGTGCCTGCAGGACGAATTACCGTGGTGACGGCAAACGGGGCAACTGTCAGCGTAAGTTTTAAGAGTAATTCGCTTGATACCAAAAAAAGACATTCACATATATGCCTCTGTCTCAGAGCCGGAGCACTAAATGTTCTACTGCAGGGTAAAAAAAAACAAAAAAACAAAACACAACAAACATAGTGAATAGCATTTTTTGTTAAAAAGTATTTTTTATTTGTAAAATGCTGTATATACTTGTATTGGTTGTTACGCCATTCATATTTGCTCACACATTACAGGGCTACAGACCTTAGTTCTCTATCTAATGATGCATCACTACGTTCTATTGATAGAAACTGCAAATCTCCGCTCTAGAGAAAACAGAAGGGATAGGGAAACGTATAAACAGTCTCTGCCACAAGCAAGTAGAGGTTCAAAGTTTAGGGTTTAAGCTTCAGAAGTGTGTCGAAATAACGATATTTCTGTTGATTAAGAGAGGTAACAGATCTCGATATGCAATGTACGCTTGGCTAATAACTAGACACATAACACGAGGTAACATACCGTTGTAAATGCAACTAAAACTACGAACAAAGAATACAACACAATAAATGCAATAAAACAGAGACCTGCCAGTCACCGGACGCGATTCCTAATATGATTGGTCTTACCCCCAACTTTCCCAACAAAAGTTTAGATCTCACTGATTCAGCGTATAATTATTAAAACATTGCGTTTATTGCTTAAGATTGTGGGGACTTCTAGAAAAATTTTATAAGATTTTATAAGATTTTATAAACTTGAAGAGCTGTAAAACACTAAAAACTTCAAAGAACAAGCTAACACTGTACAAGTTGCCACACCATGCTGACACACGCTCACCAAGACTCACAGCCATACAAGAGGGGGTCTTCTCTTCTGTCTTCTAATACTATTTTCCGGTTACTCAGCTGTCGGCCAGTGCACTTGCTTTGGGGACCCGCACTGCATGAGCTTCGACAAGAGCTGGTTCCACCCTCAAGGCCGGTGCGAGAACTCGATGGTGCAGAACGACTGCAAGTTGCCTGGCAGCGTGACCAGCGCTTGTCCCCGCTTCCGAGTCTCGACTGTCAACTGGAACAGGGGCATTGATGTGCCCGGCGTCTTTGCGTGGATCAAGGAAGTCAAAATCGTCTTCGGACCTAATGTGTGTATTTAAGACGTTTTGGGGAACATTTTTCCACACACACACACACACACACACACACACACACACACACACACACACACACACACACACATGCATGCACCCACGCACGTGTATGTGAGAATATGTGCATAAGTGCATGAGTTTGCGAGGACTATCTGCATATGGATCTAGACGTGTGCTAATGGGAACAATAACAACCAGAAAGCGACAAAGACACTTTAGGGTAGTCTTAAACAGAATGAGTTGACAATTTGGCAAAATTTCGTGTCCTAACCATCAAACCACTTAACAAGTTGCTATAACCTCTGATTATATAAATCTTGAGCTTTTGTACCTCCGTCAAGAGTTCGCGTCATCCGCTCTTCTTCTTGATGTTGATAGTTAAGCCGGAAAAGAATTTGTGTTTGGCCCCGCTCTATAGAAAATTCGTTTGTAAGCAGTTAAGCAGAGATATACATCCGTGTTCTCACAGCGCCCCCAGTAAAGGCCGAGGGTAAAGCTGAGTAGACAGGGGGGAGGCCAGTGATTCCTTATCATGAAGGTACAGCCAGACGTTTTAGGGCCGAACTGGGCGCTATGATCGCTCCTTAACGTTTTCTGTTTTCCTCTGTCCCCAACAGCGCATCGTTCTCGGTCAGGGCGGCAGCATCACAGTGGATGGAAAGCTGAGAACTAACATGTGGAGCATTTTGAGTGATGACCAGACAGAGACAATAGCTTCCGTCACAAGAATTGGCCTTTCTAAAGTGGTGGGTACACTCAAGTAGCAGAGCCTCTAAAGTGATGAGCCCCTAAAATGAATGCTTCTCGAAGCATGAAATGCATGCGTTTTGTTCCCTCGCTCAGCCTTTTATTAAGCAAAGGCTCAACATAGGTAGTCATGAAACTAAAAGCTGCTACAATTTTCTCCAATTTGAACATTCTAACATCTTTTACATTTTTTTGATTTATAATCTTCAGTGCAGTAATCATTAGATAGCCTTTCTCTTCTTAATATTGAAATAAAAAGCTGGTTTATTGTCAGTTTTTATTCTGTTGTTAAATGTACGGCCGTGAAAAGGCACATTTTAGAATGAAGGCATTGTCAGGTGTTACCGCCATCCTAATTCCATTCCATCATGACCCGTGATTTCGAAACGCCGTTGGAGCACTTTTTCGCAGCTCTATCGGACAACATGGTTCCACCCACGTTAGTTCATTATGCGCCATTTTGCTGGTTTCTTGGGGTCTACCAACATGTGCCGGGGTGCAGCGCTTCACTCACGGTCTTGTGTGTTGCTGTGTGCAGTCGGTGTGGACCGCCTGCGGGTTGGAACTCACGTGGAACGGACGCGATGCGGTTGAGATCCTGGTGTCCACGTCCATGATGAACACAACCTGCGGTATGTGCGGTAACTACAACGGCGACGATTCTGATGACTGGAGTGTCGGCCCTGAGTGCCCGAGCCTGGAAGGCAGGCAGGTGAGTATGGTGTGTGTGTTTGTGTGTGTGTGTGTGTGTGTGTGTGTGTGTGTGTGTGTGTGTGTGTGTGTGTGTGGAGGTTGGGCCATAGGTCTTTTCGTATTACTGGCACCGTCTATGCTTTCTTCCGGCTAGTAAGCATAACAAACCCGCCCCACCCCCAAAGCGACTATGCTTAATTTCCCTCCGGGATGTTAATTCCCAGAAAATGAGTGGAGATGAATTGCCATTGACTAGATGCAAGTCTTCAGCCATAAAAATGCCCTTAAAATGCTCTCGCGCCGATGTTTTCACATTTACTTCTTCTGCATGCAGACCAACAGGCAAACTCTTTTTAGCAACTCGTGGACCGTGAACGCATCAGAGGAGTGCATCCCGGACTGCAATCCGTCAGAACCCGAGCCGACCTGTATATCGCAATACAAGGCCAACTACATGTGCAACAAACTCTTCGACGAATCCTCTCCTTTTGCGGTAAGCTATTGCTGGAGTTAAACTAAACCTTTCCCTACAAACTTACACCTAATAGGGTGTATTCGTGTTATGGAAAGATTTCCCTGCTGGCTTCTGTCCTTCCTATATACGATTTGCTGAGTCATTATGAAACTCTACATGTTTTTTTGAACTCACCCATTGTCGGTCCCAAGCCCGGATGAGAAACGAGGAGGGTTGGGCATATGCTACGGAAACGACAGATTGAGCAGAAGCGATCCAACTACGGCGCTAGCGATGGTTAGGTCACGTGTGCCACATGCCTCCAGACTCAATTCCCAGAACAGCCCCGCGATGCACACTACAGGGAAAGAGGAACAGAGGGAGGCCCAAAGAGAAGTGGAGGCGATCCATCGAAAAGGACCTCAAGAACAGAGGCCTCTCACTCGAGACAGCCTCCAGAACAGCACCAGACAGAACCAGATGGAGGTCCCTAGCTGTCGCCTCACGTGCCAGACGGTACAATGAGGACTGATGATGATGATGACTTTTTTTGGGGGGTGGTGGTTGTGGTGGAAGGTGTGGTGTGTGGATTTGAATCACACGTTGGTAGCAATATGCAGACTGTGTTGGATATGTTGGATACATACCATTAGGTTGAACATGTCTTCCAGTTTCCTTTTTGTTAGTAACGTAATTTTTAATGTAGAGTAATAGGCCTTAAAGGCGAACCAGAATAATACGTTTTTACTCCTGGTTCATGCGAATTTAACCTGAGACAACAAGGAGTGAAGATAGCTCTTAGCGATGGTGAACCAGAAACAGAACATATCTATATGGAGTTGCATCCTATTGGTGATATTTAGCTGAATGTAATGGAGTATACGTGCAAATGTTGATTTTGAGAAGCGTTTACTGCTTTCAAAGTATACACTCTAAAGTTACTGAAACTTTCAGAACGACTCAATACAAGCGATTTTTTTTTTGGTAATTGCCTTCGCTGGTCCTCAAATGTGCACTCATTTCAAATGCTACTCTCTCGTGACCTGAAAACTTTATCAAACTTTTAGCAGCACAGAACTAAAAACACACACAAACAGTTAATTTGTCTCCATCACAACATGAAAAGAGCATGAGCAGACATACTTCCAAAATATATTAACGTGCATATATATATATATATGTGTGTGTGTGTTGCGTGTAATGAGTGTAGCGGTGAGCTGTTTCCACTAGTACAAAAACATATTTCAGAATAGAATATGAGCTGTGAACATATGCAGGTTTTGGGGAGTTGGAGGTGAGCCTTAACCATTCACGAATCCAGCTCTTATTTCTCTTATTGCCTCAGTTTTGTGTCTGTTTCCATCCGTTTATTTACCGTGGCTTATTCCTTTCTTCTGTATACTCCAGAGATATCTTTTCTGTATTTGACAATAAGGATTCCCTCTCTTCTTCATAACTCTATATTTCTCTATGTTTCTCTGTAGTTGAAAACCTCAAACTTCATTTGTTTTTTCTCTAGAGCTGTCTGGCGCAGATGCCCCGCAAGATCCGTGATGGCTTAAATTACTCGTGCATTTTCGACTTGTGCCACACCAACGACACAGAATCTACTGTGTGTGAGATGGCCGAAACCATTGCCAATTTTTGCGAGGAACAGATGGCTGGCGAACCTATCGTATGGCGCTCCTCTCATCTTTGTGGTGGTACATATCGTTTTCAAGACTGCGTGCTGTTGTCGTTGTTGATATTGTTGTCGAGAGTTTGTCGTAGCTGAACTAATTCTTTTTCCACAGACTAACTAGAGCGGGTAGCCGACTACGGGCGTCTGAGGCCGCAGGTGCAGTAAACAGAAGATACAGGTTATTTATTTACCCTATCCCACACCTAACCGGCAAGTGAATTCAGATGCCGACTGAAATGGTACCTGACCCCCGTAACATGGACATGAGGCGGCGGAGGAAATAATCTGGGCACCGATTATATGTTGGTCCTGAGAAGAGTGTGGTTTGTTAGACCTCTCTCCTCAACAAATCGAAAAGTTTCCGACTTAGTTTTACCATAACCTCATGACCTCTGCCTTGCGTTTTAAAAACAGGTCTCGCTTGACTGTAACAGGTGTAGAATACACGCGCAGTCATGAAGATTTCTTGTGTTAATGCAGAATGCGTTACTGTCAGAAATGTGTAAACGTGTGCTGTGTTGTTATTTAAGTTTACGTTCTGGTCAGTGTGTGTGTGTGTGTGTGTGTTAGTCTAACTCGTGTTGGCGATTTCTCTCTCACAGAGCCTGATTGCGGCGCTAACGAGGAGTTCTTAATCTGCGGGCCATCTGAAGAAAAAACGTGCAACAATCCTGTGTCCACATCCTTCCAGATGTGCCGCGAGGGCTGCTTCTGCGTAAAGGGCTACTTGCGACAGGGGGAGGAGTGTCTGGCAGAACCCCGCTGTGGCTGCACATACGGCGAGGACCTGATGAAGGTTCGTGCCCACCCGGATCTTTTCGTCTTGGTAGCTTAGCGTTTTTATCTGGGTTAACCCTCCCCGCGCCATGATTAAAAGATATGGTGAGTGCTGACGTGAAAGATTTCTGCCATAACCGAAAACTTTGCGAAGATCATGGTGAGAAGGGTGAGCGGTGACACCTATAAGGCAAAAGGAGACATGAGATCAGAGATGTTTGACAGAGCAAGAGAGAGGTTTTTCTCTGCACGTTTATTTGGATAATACCTGCTAAAGTTTAGCAGATTTTTGACAAATAGTTGGATAGTGCTTTCTGATTATTTTAGCAGCTGTTTAACCAGAGAATGTTGTGCTATGGAGCGGGAGAAGCATAACTCCTGTCTGCATGAAAGGTCACTCAAACCTTTTTGTGGCACGTCACTACATGTCCTAACCTTTAATACCCAAAGAAATGAGAAGTAAATAGAAATCTTAGAGTCTATCAAATAATTTTCCTAAAGAATGCATAAGAGGAGAATTTCCTGTCCCCAGACCACGTATGCTTTTAAAAGTGATCGAATGATGGATGTGGAAAATGAACAGTTGCTATCCAACGTCCGTCTCGATTGATGACTTACCTGTTGACGAAGAGGACAAAGCCGATGATAATGACTAAGTCGTACGAATGGCACTTGGTTTGCAGATCGGATCACAGCAAGTGCTGAACAACTGTTCTCTGCTGGTCACCTGTGTCGGCCACGAAGACTACACAGAGGAACCGTATTCCTGCAGCGACATCGAAGAGTGCGCCATTGACAACGGCATCGAAGCGTGTGTGTGCAAAGAAGGGACAGGGACGAACAGCGAGACTGGAGAATGCATACGTAAGACTTTTGAACTTTGAACCACAAGAGTCGCGGTGAAGGTCATCTCCATGAGAACAATAACATCTTAACACCGCCTGAACAATTACCGCCTAATATTACAGCATATCCAAATATATAAACTCTTTCCGTTGCTAAAGGACTTATTACAAAATAGTAAAACGAAATCTGTTAATGATTGCTTATAGTAAATCAACGCCAAGTCAAGCACGGCATTTTTTCTAGTGATAGTTTGATATATAATATCACACACAGACACACACACACACACACACACACACACACACACACACACACACACACACACACACACACACATATATATATATAGAGAGAGGGGGTAGAGTCAGGGACGATATAGCAACATCATGATGATAAAAGAAGACTTTTTTCTTGCATGTCACCTCCTACGATCATGATTGCCTGGTGCAGCTGGAGACAACTGTGCGGGTAACACAGCATGTCCTGCCACCGCAGAGTGTGTCACCACTCGCACTTCCTTCTACTGCAACTGCTCCGCTGGCTACCGCAACGTGGACAGGCTCACCTGTGAAGGTCCGTCCAAGAATCAACATGTGTCTCTGTTTTAAGGAAGCTGAAAATTATTCAGTGATCTTGAGTTCGTACTTCTCAGCTTCTCTAAGTGCTCTTGAACGGGATCACGTACGCCACGAAAAGACAACACACGTCCCTTTAAAATGGGATCACGTTCATGTAAAAAAAAAGGGGACAACGCACGTCACATTATCATGGGGAAACACCTGGCACGTTTAAATGATTTCACTTGACTTTAAAATGACATCTTATTCATCACTTTAAATCTGCATCCCACATGTCACCTTAAAATCGGATCATGTAAGCCACGCAAACTGAGCTCATTCACGTCACCTTAAATGGGATTACACACTTCATCTTAAAATTGGATTATATAAACCGGCTAAAATGGATTAACACCCGTCACCTGAAAAGCAGAAAACATGTTACTTTAATTTTTTGTAGTGAAAAATGAAGGAAGATCTTAATTTCCAATGCTGTTGCTAATTAAATACAAGTATGTGGTTTTTGTGGGACAGACTCTGATGAGTGCACAGAAGGAACCAGCAACTGTGCCCAGAACAGTGTATGTACAAATGTGCCAGGAACATACACGTGCGCCTGCAAAGAAGGTTACAGTGGCGACGGCACGTCTGAATGCAATGGTTAGTTGATTATTATTAATCATCCATACTGTGGCAAATAAATTTCTGATTTATTATCCTGTAATCTAACTAACCAACTTATTTCAAATATTAAACATGCTTAGTGGATATTCGCATGTCTGTCTGTAAATAGCTCAGTGGTTACTCTGTGTGTGTGTGCGTGCGTGCGTGTATGTGTGTGTGTGTGTGTGTGTGTGTGTGTTTCTGTTTGTCAGTTTGACACTAACTAGAACAGAAAATTTGGCTTTAATTTTGTCCCGTAGTAAGAAGCGTGTTTCCTGACTGTTGAGACAGCTGCACTGCTTTCCAGAGGAACTAGTAACAAAAATGACAGCTTTTGCAAATCGCACTTTGGACAGCAGCAGCGTTCTTTTCTAATTGTACCCCTCTCTTACACCATACTTTGGCAATTCTCTCAACCACGTCGACCACCACGATATCTGACGCACGTGTTAGTGTTTGTCGGCATTCCTTTATCCACAGGTGCCGGTCAAGAGACTGACTGACTGCTACACCACACGTTATGTTTGATCTTGTTTATGACAGATGACGATGAGTGTTTGAAAGGAACCAGCGACTGCGATCAAAACGCTGAGTGTACAAATACGGACGGAGGATACACGTGCACCTGCAATGATGGTTACCGCGGAGACGGCAAGACCGGCAATTGCCAAGGTGAGTGAAAAAAAAAATCTTCCACATTGATAATACTCGATCTGTTATCTAATGAACTAATTCCTTTTTTTCAAACAGGAACCAATCCTTAGTAGATATCCTGTCTCCCTGTCTTTAAAGAAATGCGTGTTTGTCCAAATAAAGTCTTTAAACATTTCTCAATGACTATTCAGGTTGTATTTTGTCCGAAAACAATGCTCAGTGAATGTTCATGTGTGTGTGTGTGTGGGGGGGGGGGGCTGATCTCCCGACAATCTAGTTGAATAACAGATGCAGTTTATAGTATTCGTCTGCATTCCTCCACACGAATATGATTGTCGTGAGTTGTCACACCATATAGTGGGTTTGATCTTGCCCTGACAGATGAGGATGAGTGCTCAGAAGGAACCAACGACTGCGACCAGAACGCTGAGTGTACAAATGTGGGAGGAGGATACACGTGCACCTGTAAACAAGGTTACAAGGGCGACGGCAAGACTGGCAATTGCCAAGGTGAGTAATAATCTTCCACTTTGTTGCAAATAAATGTTTGATCGATTATACTATAATCTAATGAACTAATTTCTTTCAAACAAAAGCCAATCCCAGTGGATATCCATGTGCCTGTCAGTCTGTCTATCCTTAAACAACGCTGACGAAATGCCGGTTTGTTCGATTTTAGTTTCTGCACATTCTTCAGAGTTTTTGTCTGTCTTTTGTCCAGAAACAATATTCATTGTATGTTGCCACATGCATATGTATACAACAGGTGTGTTCCTGTTTCTCCGTGTGTGTGTGCGTGTGTGTGTGTGTGTGTGTGTGTGTGTGTGTGTGTGTGTGTGTGTTTTGGTCTTTTGACAATCCAGCTGAATAATAGATGCAGGTTTGAGTGTTTGTCTGCATTCTTCCACATGATTGTAATGTAATAAACCAACGTATTTCAAATAAAACCAATGCCAGTGGGTATCCACGTGTCTTTCAGTCCATCCTGAAAAAATACTGAAAAAGTCAATTTGTCCGATTCCAGTCTCTTTTAACATTTCTCAGAGATTGTACTTGTCTGTCTTTTGTCCATTAACAATACTTAGTGTATGTTTCTGTATGTCCGCTTGTATGTTTGTGTGTGTGTGTGTGTGTGTGTGTGTGTGTGTGTGTGTGTGTGTGTGTGTGTGTTGTCTGCTGATAATCTACTTTAATATAATTGATACCCATTCTAACATTTCTCCATTCCTCCACCAGATTTTGATTGTCATGATTTCCACACCATTTGGTGGGTTTGATCTTGCCTTGACAGATGATGATGAGTGCTCAGAAGGAACCAACGATTGCGACGCGAACGCTGAGTGTACAAATACTAACGGAGGATACACGTGCACCTGCAATGATGGTTACCGTGGCAATGGCACGTCCGGCGATTGTAACGGTTAGTTTTAAAAAACCAACAATTTTTCTTGACAAGGTTCTACAACGAAAGCATACATTTGGAGAAACGGAGACTGCTACTTTATTTTATTGTTTGATCTTATGTATGTGTATCTGTGGCAGTGTACTGTGTCGACTTATACTGTGGATTTGATCTTGCCTTGACAGATGAGGATGAGTGCTCAGAAGGAACCAACGACTGTGATGTGAACGCTTATTGTACAAATGTGGACGGAGGATACACGTGCACCTGTAAAGAAGGTTACATTGGCAACGGCACGTCCGGCGATTGTAAAGGCTAGTAAAACCTACTGTTCTACTATCCCTTATAGAGTCATGTAAATATCTGCTTCATTACCTAATGTAATTATCTGGATCTTTTCTAATTGTTCATAAACTCAGTGGATATAGTGGGCGTCATTTGTGTCTCTGTGTGTGATACCTTTCTGTCTTTACTAACAATTAGTTTGACACTTTATGCACTTTTTTGAGTTTCGTAAACCATCTTCCATCAGAATGTGATTGTCATGATCTGCCATAACCATATGGAATGTGTAATGTTGTTTGTGACAGATGAGGATGAGTGCTCAGAAGGAACCAACGACTGCGACCAGAACGCTGAATGTGCAAATGTTGACGGAGGATACACGTGCACCTGTAAAAAAGGTTACAAGGGCGACGGCAAGACTGGCAATTGCCAAGGTGAGTAATAATAATCTTCCACTTTGTTGCAAATAAATGTTTGATCGATTATACTATGATCTAGTGAAATAATT
The DNA here is from genome assembly GCA_004794655.1 of Marisa cornuarietis. Lineage (NCBI taxonomy): Eukaryota > Metazoa > Mollusca > Gastropoda > Architaenioglossa > Ampullariidae > Marisa > Marisa cornuarietis. The sequence goes on along the minus strand of SMMW01000592.1, from coordinate 3,070,558 downwards.
TGTTTCAAATAAAAACCAATGCCAGTGGATATCCATGTGTCTGTCAGTCTGTCTATCCTTAAACAACGCTGACGAAATGTCTGTTTGTTCGATTTTAGTCTCTGCACATTCTTCAGAGTTTATTTTTGTCTGTCTTTTGTCCAGAAACAATATTCATTGTATGTTGCCACATGCATATGTATACAACAGGTGTGTTCCTGTTTCTCGTGTGTGTGTGCGTTTATGTGAGTGAGTGAGAGAGATTTGCAAGGTTAGTAAAAATAATTTTCCACGTTGCTGAAGATAAAGACTTGATCGAATATCCTGTAATTTAATGACTGAAGTTTTTTTTGAGCAGAAACCAATAACTTAGTAGATATGCAGTCTCTTTGTCTTTAAATAATTCTCATTAAATGTTCATGAGTGAGTGAGTGAGTGTCCCGACAATCCAGTTGAATAATAGATGAAGGTTATAGTATTCGTCTGCATTCCTCCACACGAATATGATTGTCAGGATTTGTCACACTATATGGTGGGTTTGATCTTGTTTATGACAGATGAAGATGAGTGCTCAGAAGG